>LNAC01000124.1:2325781-2509418 GCA_002007465.1 Ailurus styani
TCGGGCTCCCTGCTCAGCGGGGAGCCTGCTTCCCCCTCTCTCTCTCTGCCTGCCTCTCTGCCTCCTTGTGATCTCTCTCCCTCTGTGAAATAAATAAATAAAATCTTTAAAAAAAAAAAAAGAAAGAACACACAGGCAGCCTCCCCTCTTACCACCTCTGTGGGGAAAGTCAGAGGGAGGGGGGAATTGCGGGGGCAGAATCCCAATTTGACTCCTCACCTGGACGTGTCCCACATCTCTGCTGAATCCTAAGTGGTGGGGGCTCAGGAGGCAGAGATCTGACAAACAGAGTTATTAGGGGCGATTACTCGCCTAACTTGGAGATTTTATTCTTCAAAATGTCTACAGAGGGTCCTTAGAAACACAAAGCTCTAACATATTTTAATTGCCAGTTTATAGAATGATGACATTAGGGTGCCTGGGTGGCTCAGTGGTTAAGCCTCTGCCTTCAGCTCAGGTCACAATCTTGGGGACCTGGGGTCGAGTCCCGCATCGGGCTCTCTGCTCAGCAGGGAGCCTGCTTCCCCCTCTCTCTCTGCCTGCCTCTCTGCCTGCTTGTGATTTGTCTCTCTTTCTCTGTCAAATTAATAAATAAAATCTTAAAAAAAAAAAAAGAATGATGACATTAAGGGAAAGAAAACTTGCAGACAGACCGGTATGAACCAAATACCTTATTTTTGTTTTTAAAAAGAGCATGTGCATCTATATGGTGATGTGGGATATTTGAAAGGAATAGAAGGAACTGGACGGATGCATGATAAATACAGTTGACTTCTGAGCAGTGAGTTGAGGAGAAGGCAGATAAAGACACTCAAATTGTCACTTTGTATATTCCCATATTCCGCATTTCCTAACAAGTGTGTGTGTCTTTTACGATTAAAGGTAAGCCTATAAGCCACTCTTGGTGTTCCTCTTCCACGGAAGTGCCCCCAAGCCCCACAAGCGTGCAGATGGCTGAGACCCAGAGAACCTCTTTTGGGGGGAATCGGCCTTCTGATCAATTTCCATTGCATCTGAGATGACAGGTGCCCCTGGGCTCTTCTCCCCATTGCTCCCTGAGAGAATCCCAGTGTCCAGTCTCCTGGATGGTCCCCAGTGCCATGCAGGGCGGGCCTCTCGTGGGATGTCCCTGATCGGCGGCCTCTGCCTTAGGCCCAGTTCTGCTCATCAGTAGCCGCCCTGCTCCCCCTGCTGCCACTGTCTGGTCTCCAGCAGGAAAGAATGGGGCCCAGGACGGGTGGGGGGGTGTGTGTGTGGAGTGGGCTGGGAGCAGGTGGGGAGCTCCAGCCCTAGGCCCAGACCTCAGGTTCAGAACCCAGCCCCTATCACATGCTTTGTGACCCAGGGCGAGTCACAGAACCTCTCCGAGCCCCACTTCCTACATTTATAAAGTGAGGACCCTAGTACTACCATCACAGAGTGGTGGTGAGGCTGAAATTGCACCGAAGTGCTCAAAACATAGTCATGGTTATCTCCTGGGTGGTGTCTGTGCTTTGTACCTTGCATGTTAATTCATTTTCCAGCAGGCGCTTCCCAGGGCGCCTGGGTGGCTCAGTTAGGCGTCCGCTTCTTGATTTTGGCTCCGGTCGTGATCTCAGGATCATGAGACTGAGACCTTTGTCGGGCTCCACGCTATGTGTGGAATCCACTTGGGATTCTCTCTCTTCTTCCCCCTCTGCCCACCCCACCCTCTCTACACACACACGCACACGCACACACACACGCACACATGCACACGCGCACACACATCTATATGTATAAATAAATCAGTTGCTTCCCAGGGCAAGAGAACATCATTCTAGTGGTCTGTGGAGGACGCACGCACTTCAGAGTCTGACAGAGGAAGGTCGGAGCTGAGGTATTACATCACAGAAAATGGATCAATTCGATTAGGGCGATTTTGCCCAGTGAAGACCCAGCGATGGCAACTGGCCACTAGATGTCAGTCTTGTGCCACGTGACACCAGGCCGGCCCTGCCAGGGGTGAGCCTACCCCTCCCTGGGGCTTACTGGGCTCCTGGGCTGTTCTAGACGCCCTCACAGGTAGGTGCTGGGACCCCATTTGGTATGTGAGGGGACGAGGTCACAGAGGTGAGAGGGCTTTGCCCGAGGCTGACGTGCTAGGAAGTGGTGGAGCCCAGAGCTGATGAGCAGCCGCCTGGCTTCTGAGCCCTCGCCCTGAATCAGACAGGGACCTTTGCGGGCTTCCTGGATCCTTTTCAGCTGCATTAACTAGGGTGCCCTGAACACTTAATTCAATAACAGTCTTCACTTTTTTCCTCCAAATCTGCCCTGTAAGATGCTGATTCCAAACACTGGATCCCCACTGGCCGCTGGGCAGATACAGGACTTTCCATCTGCTCTCCACACCAACGCGGGGTCCCGGGCATGGCACCTGGCACATAGTAGGTGCACAGTAAGCATGCCCGGGGCCGTGAATTGTGCCCACGGAGCAGGAGGGCGGTGCACGGGCCCTGGCGGCAGGCGGCCATGCTCCGGCTTCAGGGGCCGTGTGACATCGGACAAGTTCCTTCACACCCATGTGCCCAGTTTACCTTATAAGCTGGGGTAACGACAGCGTCTGCTTCAGAGGGCGTTGTAGTAAATGAGTTCATTTAAAACAGCTTTCAGTGCACAGTTATGACTATATGATTATATATCGTGTGATAATATTCCTGGATGTGCCATTGATACGGTGTAACCACAGGAAAACTCCCAAATCGGGCCAGAGCTCCTGGCTTCTCCACCCAACAAATCGTCTTTTTCCAGGGGAGCATATGTGACAGCTGTTGGCTCAAAAAATCGAGCCACTCTCTCCTGACCCACACGTTCCCCTGGAACCTGGCCACTGTGCCATCCGAGGTAGAGTCTCATCCTCCGCCCGTTGAATTTGGGGTGCTTATGACTCGCTTGGAACTGATAGAATGTGGCTAAAACGATGCTGCGTGGCATCCATGGTTAGGCCTTAAAAGGCAAGGTCATGTCTGCGTTGGGAGCCGGGACACCCCTCTGGAGCCAAGCCCCGGGGAAGAAGTTAGCCCAGCCCGGGGCTGCCAGGCCATGAGGCGGCCCAAGGCCACCTGGTGGCCACACGTACCTTCCTCAGCCGTCACAGAGGCCCAGCCAGCGTCGACCACCAGGTGCACAAAGAGGACAGACACCTTCGAGCACCCCCGGCCATAGCGTGGCCCCAAGCTTTCAGGTCTTTTTGCTGAGCCCCTGAGACCGTGGAACAGAGAGAAGCTCTGCCCCCCGAGCCCTTCCAATCCCTAACCCACGGAACTAGGACGGCAGAGCTGGTTCTTACCTGCGCTGAGGATGCTTTGCTGGGAACCACTGGGCGGTAACTGGGACAGCACTCGGGGTTCCCAGGCCGTGAGCACGACACGCTAACCCACGTGCTGAGCACAGGAGGCCTCTCGGCCTCTCCTGAAGGGCCGGCCCGCATCTTCCTCAGTGAACGTGTGACTCGTCCATCCCCCGCCCGGGGTCTCCTTGCTGAGAAATCCTGTCTGCTCCCGTGTCTGATCCTTCCGTCTTTATGGCCCACCCGTCTGTGTCCTAAAGCGAACAGGCCTAGGATGTCTGCCCAGGGAGGCCCTTCCCCGGAATAGCCACCGGGCTGTCCCTGCGCGCTTGGGTTGAAGGGCACAGACTCGGCTGGGGGCGGACCCCGGGGCGGCCACCTCCACGTTCAGATCTGCGGACCCGCAGAGCCATCAGTGCAGCGGGACGAATCTGGTCCTTAGAACAGCCCTGCGAGGGATTCCCGGCGCCCCCGCCGCGCCAGGAGAAAGTGCTTGGGCCCAGAGGGTCAGTAACGTGCAGCCCAATGGAGCTAAGCTGGAGGTCGGGCTCCTAGTGGGGGGCCGGGCTGCCCTTGCCGGAGCCAGCAGGGTGTTTACTGGTCTGTTCTTCAAGTCGGTCACAGGAGATAAAATTCAGGAAGCATGAAAGCCAATCTAGTAAAAACCGCCTCCCCACCAAGGACCTAGACAGAGGACTGTGAGTCTTTCACAGCAGAAACAGCTTCCTTGGGCGCCTGGGTGGCTCAGTGGCTTAAGCCTCTGCCTTCGGCTCAGGTCATGATCTCAGGGTCCTGGGATCCAGCCCCATATCAGGCTCTCTGCTCGGCAGGGAGCCTGCTTCCTCCTCTCTCTCTGCCTGCCGCTCTGCCTACTTGTTATCTCTCTCTTTCTCTCTCTGTCAAATAAATAAATAAAATATTTTTAAAAAAAGAAAAAAAAAAGAGAAAGAAACAGCTTCCTTTTGTTGCGCCCTCGCTGCACCGGGTACTGTGGTGAGTACTTACACAATGTGTTATCATCCCAGTAACCTGGGGAAGTGGTTTTAAACCCTGCTCCGCAGATGAAGAAGTGGCAGCCGGAGGCCTTGGAGCCAGCAGGGTTGGGGCGCAGCCCGGTGTCCCCACAGCGGCAGGGAGCTGGTCAGACTCGCACAGCATGGGCTGCACCCCGTCCTGCTGAACCCGAATCTGCCGTTTTTCTCAAGACCCTCCCTCGGGGGTGCCTGGGTGGCTCAGTGGGTTAAAGCCTCTGCCTTCGGCTCAGGTCATGATCTCAGGGTCCTGGGATCGAGGCCCGCATCAGGCTCCCTGCTCAGCGGGGAGCCTGCTTCCTCCTCTTTCTCTGCCTACTTGTAATCTCTGTCAAATAAATAAATAAAAATCTTAAAAAAAAAAAAAAAAGACCCTCCCCCAGGGCTAGGAGCTTGTATAAAGTTCGAGCAGGGCCACCGGCCTCCACGGGTCTCCCGCAAGATGTGACTTACCCTGCGCGGCCCGCCGTGCGGCCACAGGGAACCCCCCCAGGAACTGGTTTGCAGGGTGGACTCAGCGCTGGGTGCCGGGGCGGAAATGCGGTTCTGACTCCCAGAAACCCCACTGCTTCAGGGACAGGTGCAGCCTGAAGTGGTAATAATGCCGCACAGACGTGACTACCTGCCAGGCACTGGCCTAGTCTTACTCCACGAGTCCTCAAATAGCCCTGAGGAGACAGGTACTATTACCCCGTTTTACACGTGCAAAAACCGAGAGCAGGGACAGTAATTCCCTGAAGTCCTACCGCTAGTGGGAGGGGACCCAGATCCGAAGCTTCACGGCTTCCGGAGGGTGAGCAGGGGCAGAAGTTCTATCGCACGTCATCAGTAGGATTTCACTCTTCGGGACAGTCCAGCTTCACGTTACAGGGTTTTGACGCTTAGCCTCCCAGCCCCTCTTCAAAGGGACTCGCTCTCCGCCCTCGGAGCAGCTGTGTGCCTCCGAGCAGGTGGTCAGAGATCACCCGTGAGCAACGCTGCATCGAGGGGCTCACCTCCCCTCAAACGACGCTGTCAGGAGGGCGAGGGCACACGTGTGATGAGCACTGGGTGTTCTACGTAACTAACAAACCAGCAAACACCACGTCGAAAACTAACGATGTGCTGACTGTACAGTGGCTAACGGGGGCGGGGGTGCCTGTCAGGGCGCCTGGGAGGCTCAGTGGGTTAAGCATCTGCCTTCACCTCAGGTCATGATCCCGGGGTCCTGGGATCCAGCCCTGCATTGGGCTCCTTGCCGAACCAGGAGCTTGCTTCTCCCTCTGCCTGCCGCGCCCCCTGCTTGTGTGCCTGTGTGCTCTCTTGCTGACAAATAAATAAAATCTTTTTTTTTAAAGATTTTATTTATTTGACAGAGAGATCACAAGCAGGCTGAGAGGCAGGCAGAGAGAGAGGAGAAAGCAGGCTCCTTGTTGAGCAGAGAGCCCGATGCTGGGCTCGATCCCAGGACCCTGAGATCGTGACCTGAGCCGAAGGCAGAGGCTTTAACCCACGGAGCCACCCAGGCGCCCAAATAAATAAAATCTTTAAGAAAAAAAAGAATGCTGGCATGAGCGGTGACTGAGCACCTCTTAGATTTGAAGGTGGGGCCGGGAGGGGTGACGGGGCCGCGTGCAGCTAAATACTTGCGTCCAGGCCGAGGACTTCCAAAGCTGAACGTTTAATGGAAAGGATCGCCTCCCGTGTCCGCTCAGTGAGCCCCTGCACTTTTCTGAAAGAGGTCAGAGGTCAGATTACACACCAGCTGTCAAAACAAGGAAGCACTTTGCTCTATTCTAGGATTCTCTCAGGACTTTGTAAAGCATTCCAGAGCAATCTTCTAGAGTTAAGCTGCTGGAATAGAAGAAGCACGCTGGCGCCAGGCCATACAGCACTCTCTGTAAGTACGCCGGCAGGACTCTTTCTTGAGTCAATAAGATAAAGTGAACAGGCCCGATTTGAAGAGTAGGCTTAGGTTACTAATAATCCCACCCCACACCCATGCGCCTGGCTCAGGGACAGACAGAGGTGGGCACACGGAGCCCCCCGTGTCGCTTCAGTGCAGTTCCCTGACACATTTAGCATGAAGCGTGACACACAGAAGCCATGAAGACTTTTCCGTGAGCATCTCGGACCCAGCGCCCCACCTGAGAAAACACTCAGGTCCCCTGTGTCGCCGCCTCGTCGTTCCCCGCACAGTTAACCAGGGTCTCACTCTGCTGTGTTTCTTGTGTTGTGCAGGAGTCTTTTTGAATGAACAAGGCTGGAAGGAAGCAGGCCCCAATGTGATGAAAGCGGCCGTGAACCTCGCCGCCAGGGGCCAGGACGCTCCGTGCGGCCGAGGGGAGAGCACCGAAGAGTCGGGACAAGAAGCAACTTAGGATCTACCTTTTATTTAGCGGAGAAAAATGGGAAACCTACCACGTGATACAGAGGTTGCAGTCTGAGCAACTTGCACCACGACCCGTCCCCCCACGAGCCTGGAGCAGGGGAAGCGGGCGCCTCCGCCAGCACGGGGCCGCAGGGGCCCGGGTCACGCACAGGCTGGCCTCCCGCCCCGGAGGCCCGGGCAGAGGCCGCACGCTTGTCCCGGAGCTACTTAACGGGACCCGCACGGGACTGTTTCAGGAGCCTCTTGCGAGACTTCCTTCTAGAAAAGATCTGAGCAGAGAGCGGGCGGAGGGCTGTGAGCAGAGGCGGGCGGCCAGTGGAATGTCTCCCCCCGTCCGGGAATCGGGGCCGGCGACCGGTCTGATCAGGCGTTGTACGAAGAGGACGACACGCTGCCGCCGTGGCCCGTCCAGTTCGTGTGGATAAACTGTCCGGGTCTGGCTAAGAGTTCGTACGTGTGAGCCCCAAAGTAATCCCGCTGAGCCTGGAAAACAAGAAGTCGGGGCGGCTGGAGCAACAGGGGACAGGCTGCCGCCAGGTAACGTCACTGCCTGCTGGGAGCGCTCACCTGGATGAGGTTGGCTGGCAGCACGTCGTGTCTGTAGCCGTCGTAGAAGGACAGGGCCGTGGAGAAGCAGGGCATGGGGATGCCCGCCTGGACCCCGGTGCTCACCACCCGCCGCCACGCGCCCTGAGCCAGAACGAGCCAAAGACCGGGGGTCAGCCTGGGGAAGGGACCGCCTCCTGGCTCAGGGACAGAATTCCACCGGCGCCGCGGCCGGGAAGTGACACACGGAACTCCCGGTGCCCAGCTCTGGGCGGCCTACCTGGCAGTTTTCAACAGCTGCCTTGAAGAAGTCGTCCAGCAGCAGATTCTGAAGTTGTGGATTCCGATCAAACGCATCCTTTATCTTTCCCAGGAACACGCTGAAACGATCAAGAGGTAGGAAAGCGCGCATCTGAGCCTGGGCGCGCCGAACGGCCGGCAGGAAGCAGGGGAAGGAGTCGGAAGCTGACACGGACCCTAGCGCCATCCAGAGTTACCCCCCGTCCGTCAGAGCCAGCAGGTGGCTTGGGCCAAGCAGGGAGCCGGGTCCCCAGCAAGGCCGGAGGGCATGACGGGGCCCACAAAACTACTTTAAAGGGTTCAGTGTAGGGGCGCCTGGGTGGCTCAGTGGGTTAACTAAGCCTCTGCCTTCGGCTCAGGTCATGATCTCAGGGTCCTGGGATCGAGGCCCGCATCGGGCTCTCTGCTCGGCGGGGAGCCTGCTTCCCCCTCTCTCTCTGCCTGCCTCTCTGCCTGCTTGTGATCTGATCTCTCTCTCTGTCAAATAAATAAATAGTCTTTAAAAAAATAAAAAAATAAGTAAATAAATAAAAATAAAGGGTGCAGTGTAGACACTCCAGTCAGAACTGCTGACGTACAGGACGTGGGACGTGACCATCTAAACCGGTCTTGACGCCCGTGAGGGGACCCGCCGCGCCGGTCCCAGGGAGACTGTCCACACTGGCGCCAAGAACACAGCCCTCGGGCACGGGGGCGGGACATGCGGCCCGCACTCACCTCCTGATGATGCAGCCCCCTCTCCACATCAGGGCGATGCCGCCATAGTTGAGGGTCCAGCCAAATTCCGTGGCCGCCTGTCTCAGCAGCATAAAGCCTTGCGCATACGAGATGATCTTGGAAGCGTAGAGGGCCTGCAGAACGACGGACGCGTGCGAGCGAGTCAGCCGTGTCCTGCCCGCCAGCAGGCAGGTCCTCGCGTGGACAGTGGCCACAGGACACGGCTGGACTCGGCTGCCCCCCGCCCCCGCCCCGGGCCGCCCGAGGCACCAACAACGACCCCGGCCAGGGACCGGGCCCCACCTTCCGAATATCCTCCAGGAATGTTTTCTTATCACCTTCAAACTGGATCTTTTGGGGACCCTTCAGCTTTTTGCTAGCTTGAATCCTCTCGTCCTTCAGAGATGACAAGCATCGAGCAAAAACAGCTTCTCCTGCAGAGGGGAAGGCAGGACACGGTCAAAGCTCACTCATGAAGCCGGATGGGAAAGAGTACACAGAAGCCAGAAAGAATGAGGAACATGAGAAAAGGAGCAGATTTCCAATTGTACAAAGACCTGAACTCTCAACCTTGGGATGCAAAACTAAACCCATCTCAGAAAGAATTTTCAAACTTATAAAAAGTTTTGAACTTATAAAAAGCTCTAGACAGTTAATTTGGTAACTAAAACTCAAAACAAGTCAATCTCCCAACACAGATATAGGCATCAGTCACAGAAATCAACGTGAAATTCAAGAGGGGAGCTCTGAGCGCCTGGCAGGCTCAGCTGGTAGAGCTTGCGAATCTGGATCTTGGGGTTACAAGTTCGAGCCCCACGTTGGGTACAGAGATTACTTAAAAATAAAATCTTAAAAAAAAAGTAAGTAAAAGGGAAGAGCTCTAGGGAAAAAACAAGGAAGTAAAACCACTTTTGTTCAGAATTACTCTGTTGGTCCATATGTAAAATTTCCATTTCACTTGGGAGGACTTTAATTTTTAAATGCTCAGCAAAGACTCTCTTTAGAAGCACTCACTACGCCTCGAAAACTAGTGAAGAGCAGGCAGCCTTGGACTTCGGCTTGGTGCTTAACTACGGCGGCATCGCCTTGACCTGGGGTTTGTCTGCAAGAGCTGGTACGTGGAGGAAGAACAGGATCGGCCCTCAAAAAACTCCTTTCTCCTTCTTTTTCTTTCCTTTTTTTTTGATTTTATTTATTTATTTTGACAGAGAGAGAGAGAGAGCACAAGCAGGGGGAAGCAGCAGAGGCAGAGGGAGAAGCAGGCTCCCCGCCAAGCAGGGAGCCCGATGTGGGACTCGATCCCAGGACCCTGAGATCATGACCTGAGCTGAAGGCAGGCACTTCACTGACTTGAGCCACCCAGGTGCCGCCAAAACCCTTTTCTAATTATTAAAATTTATTTTCCAGTACGTCCACGATCACCACAATTTTGTTTCATTTGAATAAACATTTCAATACGGTATTTTAATATCAAGACATTTAACATTCTCAAAAATTAGCCCTTTGAAAAGATGACTTGCTCAACTGACACGTTACACGATTAGAACAAATTACTCTAACGAATCCTTCCCCCGCGGACAACGGGAAGTCAAACCTCCGGACCTGGTTTCGAGGGAAGGGGACCGGCCACACACCCGACAGCACGGCCCGCACTCGGAACCCGCGCCGGCATCGCTGCATGGCACGGGCAGCCCGCCCTCACCAGCCCTGCACACGCACCATGACTCGGCCCCGGGGACGGAAGCGTCGCGGTGACACGGCTGGCGCAAGGCGGCCAGGGTGGCGCAAGCCTCCGTGTTACCCAAGGGGCAGCTCGAAGGCTTCCTTCCCCGCTAGTTGAGCAAACACCAAGGGGACCCACCCAGGGACGAAGCCTGGCTGGCCTCCGCCGGGGAGGAGGGGTCCGAAGTCGCCCGCCCGGCGCAGCAGGACTCTTCCTGAACCGACGCCGCTGTGAGGGCGGCGACAGTGACGAGGACACTGCTCCGGGCGGTCGTGCCCTCGCTCCCCTGCCCCAGGCAGCCTGCACGTTAACTCAAGAGCGGCCGGTGCCCTCTGGCCCGAGCTGGCTAAACAACCCGCTTCTCCTTCAGAGCCTCAAGTCAAGGTCACTGGCGGCGGGGAGGCCTAGAGCACAGGACATGAAAAGGCGGGAGGAGACGGGGAGGGAACGGCGGCCTCCAGCGGCGAGCAGACGGGAGGAGCTGTTTTATCGGAGGGGGAGCCGTTCTGCGGGAGCGAAGATGAGCCTTCCGTTCAGAATGCTAGGCTCCTTGTCTTCCTGTCCATTTGCAATCTCGCCACAAGTGTACCTATTTTATTCCTAAAGGACCAACTTGTTGTATGAACCCTCTTATTGTTATCTGTTTACTTCTGCTTTCTATGGTTTCCTTCGCCCTGTATCTTCTCCAGTTGGATGCTGAGCTCACCACTCAGAGACACCACGTGCGTGAGGAGGACACAGAGCAAAGGTCAGGAGAGTGGCTTTCTTCTAAAGGAAGTGGAAGGAAAGAAGGAAGAGAGTATTAAAGGACCTGAAATGTATAGGTAATATTTTGTTTTAAAAATATCTGGGGAAGGACGCCTGGCAGATTCAGTAGGAAGAGCATGTGACTCTCGACCTCAGGGTCATAGGAGTCCGAGCCCCACACTGGGTGTAGGGATTACTTAAAAATAAATAAATAACCTTCAAATAAAATAAAATAAAAAATAAATAAAATATCGGGGCAGGGGGAAACCACAGCAAAATATTAACAATAAATGCTGAGGACGTAAGCTCATGTCATTCGGTGAACTTCTACCTGGACAATTTCGTTACCATGACCTTCCCCATTAGGAAGTCACGGAGGCCACTGGCCACGGTTCAGTCCCTAAGACAAAAGCTGTGCCAAAGGTCGAACTGGGTAAGAAAACCAGGAACTCCCAAGTGCATCTCAAAGCCCGTACGACCGAGAGAAGGTCATCAGGAAGATTCCAGAGCGCCAGCCGCTCACACTGGAGGAGCAGAAAGCACTGACCGCCGCTGAAGGCTGCACACGTTCTCCCGAAGGCCCGGTCCTTAGTGGCCGGTCCACACCAACATCCCAGAAGGACAGCAAGAGCGAGACCGAGGGACCAGGGGCTTCGGCTGGAAGCCGCACGTTACCGATGAGGGTGACGGGGACGCCGTAGTCCAGGGCTGAGATGGCAGTCCACTTCCCGGTGCCCTTCTGCCCCGCGCTGTCCCTGATCTTCGGCAGCAGGTGTTTGCCGTCGCTGTCTTTGAACTTGAGAATATTGGCCGTGATTTCAATGAGGAATGAGTCGAGCTCCGTCTTATTCCACTCCTCAAACACCTGGCCCAGGACGTGAGAGGAAACAGCGTGAGAGCAACCAGGCCCGCGCAGAAGCCCCCGCCCCGGGCCCGCCGCTTTCCCCTGTGAACGGTGACCGGTGTCACGCCTCGCCCCGCCCTCCAGGCTAACAGGCTCCGCGTTCGGGTCTCAGCCCCGCTCCCTGAGTTGAGTCTGCCGCTCCCCACGGGTCAGTCGGGCCTGGTTATGCTGACGAGCAGCGCGGTTCTGCTCTCGGAGCCCAGCGTCCTCGCCTCACACCGTCGCCTCCTCGGAGGCCTCCCCGCTCACCCGGCCCCTCCTCACACCGCCTCCTGCTCGTGTAAGGTACCGCCGCCTAGTGCGACACTGTCTGTGGCACGACTAGCGTGTCCTCCCAGCTCCGTGCGGGCAGGGGCTCTGGTTTTCTCACGGTTACATCCCCAACATGTAGAACAGTTCCCGGCATACGGAGCAGCACTCGTATACATAAATACATTGTTTTCGGTAAGCCAATTCCATTTGAACACACGAAAAGAGAAGCATTGTTTCTATGAAAATAAATTGTTCTGGAAAGAAGAGTAAAGGCAAGTCGGCGAAACAAAGCGGGGATGACACGTTTTCAAGTCGGGAGGAGGGGCGCCCGGGGGGCTCGGTCAGTGGAGGCTGCAGCTCTTGGTCTCGGGGTTCTGAGTTCAAGCCCCACATTGGGTGTAGAGAGTACTAAAAAAATAATAAACTTTAAAGCAAAAGCATTAGGAGAAAAACTGTAAAAAAAAATCTGGAAGGATTCTGCAGTGTGCACCTTGCAAGGAAGTGTCCCTAAATCATGTTCCACTTGAAGGCACTGAAGTGGAAATTCTAGATAATGAGAAAGATGACTATGATGCCGGCCACCCTTCTGGTCAGACTGGTGAGGAAGGTGCCCTCCTCCATTTCCAGTTAAATTAAATGCTTACTGGGCGCCTGGGTGGCTCAGTGGGTTAAAGCCTCTGCCTTCGGCTCAGGTCATGATCTCAGGGTCCTGGGATCGAGGCCCGCATCGGGCTCTCCGCTCAATGGAAAGCCTGCTTTCCCCTCTCTCTCTCTCTGCCTGCCTCTCTGCCTACTTGTGATCTCTATCTCTGTGTCAAATAAATAAATAAAATCTTTTTAAAAATAAATAAATAAATAAATAAATAAAATGCTTACCTAGTAACAATGCTGAAGTCTTCAGGGAAAAGAGTACTACTGCTTACCTTGAAATGTATTTTTAAAAGATCACACTGAAAGAGGGGTGGACAGACATTCGATAAAGCAAGTAAAATGCTAGTAGGACAGTGTGGGTGTGTGGACACAAATGCTCATGACCAAATTCTTTCAACTTTGCTGTGTGTTTGAACATCTGGTTCCTAATAAAATGCTGGCGGGGGCAGGGGATCTTTGTTTCCGCCACTTTGACTAACTTTGGATTAACTGTCAAACGGCCAGTCCCAACCTGACCAAGAAATCAAGCTCCCACTCCGGCTCCCCTGTGGGCCGATGCGGGACCAAGTGAGGTAACGACCATAAAAGGACCCAGGCCTGACACAAGGAAGGGCCACTAAATGGTGGTAATGGTCATACCAAGATCCTCGGGGGACCTTCGGCTCCATGGCTATCCTATCGTACAGCTTCCCTTAAATCAGGCTGAGTCCATCCTTTTTTTTTTTTTTTTTTAAGATTTTTAAGATTTTTATTTACTGGAGAGAGTGAGAGTGAGAGAGGGCGCATGCTTGGGGAAGAGAAGGAGAAGCAGGCTCCCTGCTGAGCCCGATGCGGGACTCGATCCCAGGACCCTGAGATCATGACCTGAGCCGAAGGCAGATGCTTCACTGACGGAGCCTCCCAGGAGGCTCCTGGGCTGAGTCCATCCTCCCACCAGCATGACCACAGGAAGGAGGCAGAGGAAGACTTGACTGCTGCCGGCGAATCCGTCTCGTGTGAGCAGGAGTGGCCGGCTGCAGCCCGGAGGCAGGCCTGGACTCACCTTGGCCATCTCGTCATGGTCCATGCCCAGCACGTCCTTCATCAGGTGGTAAGCCTCACAGATGAGCTGCATGTCCCCGTACTCGATCCCATTGTGCACCATCTTCACGAAGTGTCCCGCTCCTTCGTCTCCCACCTGTCAGGGCGACAGGCACCAGGAGGCCTTCAGAGGCAGGGAACACCCCAGAAAAGCCTGCAGCAGATTCTCTGGCGCGGCTCCCTCCCCCATACAAAAAATAACAGATAAGAAGCAAGTATCTGTAGTATTTTTAAAATTAAGCGGCACCACATAACAATACAAGCTTCAATCCAGTCGAGTGTTCCTCAAACTCACTCTGAATTCGTTCCTCTCAAGATTTTTCCAAGCCTCCCGATTCACTGTAGTAACACAGCTCACCAGCCTGCACTTCCCACCCTCCCTGGTAGGAAGGGCCCTCGCTCCCAGCCCTGCCCACCGTGGAGACCTCCTCCCGCCCCGGTCACCAGTCTCCCAGCCACTGGGGGTCACAGGAAGTCGCTGATTCAATCACTGGCACTGTTACAAAGTATGTAACTGTGTTGCAGTTGTTGCTAAGGGCTGCCGAGGGGTAAAGTGACCCGAGATCCCCGATCTGGCCGTCGACCTGGTAAGCCTAGACATGTGTTCTTCCCAGTATCTCACAGCTGACAAGACACAGATTTATAATGAAGCTGGCAAGACGCATCAGTCAGAATCCCAGTCTGTGAATTTAGGGTAAGAGACTTAACTACGGATTTTAGTTCAAGCATTAATCTCGACGGCACGTTCTGTCCCCACAGACGAGCTGCGGGGAAACCAAATCATCCGAAAATTGCTCCGTGGGCCAGAATCAGAACAAAGGGAGTTTCGGGTCAAACACTGGGTGGCGGTGGCTCCACGGTCAGGGGCGGCCAAACGACAGGCATCCACGGGCGCGGTGGCCCGAGGTTTGCTTGACCTGCGTGGTCTGGGCTGTCACCGCAGAGATCCGAATGATGGACCCGCCGTCAGAGACCTCCGCCGTCTGACTTTCCGCGGCTGACCTGCCCCCCTCGTTCTGACACCTCCTTTGGCTGCTAAGTAACATGGCAAATCACATCTTGCCTGACCCCGTCCTTCCTGTAACTTCAAGAATGAACTAAGGAGCGCCTGCTTTTAGTATCTCCACCGGTTTTCTCGGTGGCCTGAGAGGAAGCCTTGAGGCCTGGAACACCAGCCCCCGACCCAGTCAAGACACAGCAGGGCCAGTACTGGTTTCTCTTCGTGATTCTGTCCCCATCGTGTCTACGAAGGAGTGACTGCGGCCGTCCTTTCGCTGTAGGAATCGACTGTCGGGGCCTGAATGTTCCCTTCACGCTACTGAGAACTTCCTCGAGCCTCCAGATCCAGCCCAGCCCCTCTCCGCCCCAAGCAGACTTGGCCGGCCTCGGGGACCACCGGCTAAGAGGCGCGGACCAGATCGGGGACTCTGGCGGCCTCTGCCGGGCGAGGTCAGGCCTCCCCCCACTCCGCGTCCGCCTCAGGCTCCCTCCCTCTCTGCCTTTTACCTGCCTCACGCGAAACAAAACTAATAAAGGGGACTAGGAGCTGAAGAGACCTCGGAGACCATTCACTCACCCCTCGTATTTTACGGACAAGAACACTGAAGCCCACGTACTTTTCTGACCGACTCGCTAACGTCCCTCAGTGAACGGAAGCCGGAGTTACGGGTCGGGTCTCAGCCTATGCTTCCCCCCCCACGGCGTGTCCCGAGGCTGCAGTAGGGACAAAAGCAATTTTGGCAGCAACACAAAATGCAGGAAGGGAGGCACACAGGGACAAGCCCAGGCCTCCCTCCCGCTTCGTGAAGGTGAAAGGCCTTCCGTGGCGTACCCCGTTCTAGCACAGACCACCTGCCTCCCACGCTATGGGAGAGACTGCCCACATCCGGGGCCAGGACCTCTGACAGCACCAGCCCTTCCATCCTCTTCCCTCCATGCAGGCAGGCAAAGCCCACCTTTGATTCTGACATTGTCTCCCTTTTCATGAGGTCACACCGCTAATAACACAAGTCTCACTTCACCTCATCCTTGCTGTGCCTTCTTCAGGAACGCAACTCTGAGACGAAATGAGGAGGGCTGTTCTTAATACCAACCTCAAGGCTCTAAAATATTCACTTAGGAGACAAGGACCCGTAAAAGAGGCACGTATCCTAGGCCTCAACTGCGCTAGCGACGTCGAGATCAAGAACCTTGTCACAAAACTAACTGTTGCCCCCAAGGGGGTCCTGGCTCTGTGCACTTGGTCATGTGTGTGCCCGTGTTACCAGCTGGTTGAAAGAGGAGCCAGAACTTGCCCAGTCACAGCAGGGTTCCCCCGTTCCTACTTTTGCAGCGATGCCTTGGAAGATTGTCTTGATGTGGGGCCTGTGGGAAAGAACCAGGTAGTTTAGCTGCTGAAAGGGAGACTGAGACCTCAGTTAAATACTCAAGGACCCCCCACCCCAGTCGTTTTCTTTCGAAGGGGAGGTGAAGTGCCCCCCCCCCCGGAAAAAGTAACGAATGTGCCAAGTTCACGAGGTAAGGCCCTCAGACCCTCAGAGGCCGCAGACTAGCCGGTTAGAGAAGGCAAACGCCAGCCGGAAGCATCAGAGCACCAGGAGAAACTTCTCTGGCGCTATAAAAGGAGCTGTGACTCCAAAGAGCAAGCAGCAGGGAAGTTCCTGTGGAGATGCCGTTCCTCGGTCTAGAGGCACGATATCAGGCCTGGCGGGTTCCGCACGCGCAGGACCGTGCAAGCTTCCCAGAGAAGCTTCCTATTATGCAGAGGAAAAGCAGCGGTTCCTCAGCCCCCCAGTGCTCCCTGGGAGGAGATGCGAACTCACAGGGCTTTCTGCTTATGTTCTCCTCATGACTGACCACTAAAGGCTTCTTCACAGAAAGTTTTTGGTAAAGACACGGGACTGCCGGGGTTGCAAAGTTAACGCTCAGGATTAGAGCTAAGACAGCTACACGTCAAGCTTTAGAACTTCCCTGAACTCAGTACTGTGTATTCTGGGTAACAGGGCCACTCCTCCTTCTGCTGGGACTCGATCTCACCACCCGAGGCCGTGACCTGAGCCGAAATCAAGAGTCCGACGCTTAACCGACTGAGCCACCCAGGCGACCCCGTTTTAAACACTGTATTCACCATCGTTCTTATTACTTTTAGCAAACAGCTTAAATGAGTCTTATATATGCTTATGACTGCCAGACCGGTCTGACAGAATGAGTGGCTGAGCAACTGGGGCATCTCTGCCATATCAAGAATCTCTGTGTGGGGGCACCTGGGGGGCTCAGTCGTTGGGCATCTGCCTTCAGCTCAGGTCATGGTCCCAGGGTCCTGGGATCAAGCCCCGCATTGGGCTCCCTGCTCAGTGGGAGCCTGCTTCTCCCTCTCTCACTCCCCCTGCTTGTGTGTCCCTCTCTTGCTGTGTGTCTCTCTGTCAAATAAATAAATAAAATCTTAAAAAAAAAAAAAAAGAATCTCCATGTGTATCATCTGCGTGTCTACCCCAAGATAAATGTAAACTTCTGAGAAGCAGGAAGGCTTCTATCTACTTCTAGATTTCACATACAGCGGGGGCGCCTGGGCGGCTCAGTGGGTTAAGCATCCGACTCTTGAAGTCAGCTCAGGTCATCATCTCAGGGTCCTGGGATCCAGCCCCACTTTGGGCTCCGCCCTGGGTGGGGAGTCTGCTTGGGATTCTCTCCCTCCCTCTCCCTTTGCCTCTCCCCCCACTGATGCATGCTCTCCCCCCCTCAAATAAATAAATAAACAAATAAATAAAATCTTCAGCTTTCACATACTGCACAGAATCCCCGAACTCACTCGTCAGAGAGATAATTTAAAGAATAACCTTCCCCAGGAAACCCTTCACCTCTGGGAATGAGGTTTGATCCCTCCTTACTTCAACTCCTAATGTAACTCTAGCACACCGGAAATCAAACTCATTCAGAAAAGAATGGTACGTCTCCATGTCTCCTCAAAAGGACCCCTCTTTTGTTTCTTTCTCTCCCGCTCACCTACCTCCCTGTCTGGCTCGCTCTCTGCGGTCTCAGCAGCGGTCTCCTTCAGTCGGTGTCAGCTGGGATTATACTTGGACCTTGTCACTATGATTCTGTGCCGCTCGCCGCCCCCCTCACGCCTCGCGCAGCCCAGCTCTCACGCCGCTGCTCTAACTTCCTCTTACGTACAGCACAGCGCCCAGCGGACAGCTTGTTTTCTCCCCAAGTCAGATACAAAACTCCCACCTCACTTTCCCAGGGACAAAACAGGCCCCGTCAGATTTTTCCATTACTCACGATTATGAAATAAACAGTTATTTGAGGACTAGGCATCACTTGGAGAAGCTGACTTTACTTCTAAGTCCACACAGTGCCCAGGGCATTATTCGATCAGCTTCCTTAAAGCCTCTGAATTCGGTAAGTCTGTTTAGAGCTTTTAAGCAGCAGTCTTGCAGGGAATAACAGAACAAAGGGCCAAAGCGAATATGCACATACTGGATGTCAAAGCCGCAAAATGTGTAGAGAGAAGAACTATTTCCGGTGTCTCCACCGCGCAGGCCCCACAGAGATCGGGGTGGCAAGAGACGCCCGGGGCTCACTCCCCTCACAGCTCGGGCTCCCTTGTGCCGAAACGGGTGGCACCTCTGATACTCACCAGGCTTCCTTGTCCCCTCCTGGCATAAGTGAGGGGCCATACCGGGCCCCTTCCTCTCCACCACTGACTCCACTCCCCACAAACAAGATTCCCTTGGCCTTGACGTCACGACATCGTCTCTACGTGAGAGAAGAATAATTTCCGTAAGACAGTTTCCCCCAGTGAATGAGAGGAGGTATAAGACGGGTATGGAGAGCCCACACTGGACATGAAGTGACCCCAGGATCCAAGAATAACCTGATCATTCCAGAAATTTTATGCTGGGGTACTGGGCTGGCCCAGTGGGAGAGCATGCAACTTTTGATCTCAGGGTTGTGAGTTCAAGCCCCATGTTGGGTGTGGACCCTACTTAAAAAAATAAACAAATAATAAAAATAAATAGTTTAAAAAAGATATTTAATCCCCTCAGTTTGGGAGTTAGAGAAAAAAAAAAAATCCAGGGAGCCTGGCTCAGTCAGTAAAGAGTGTGACTCTTGATCTCGGGGTTGTGAGTTTGAGCCTCATGTTGGGTGCAGAAATTACTTAATAATAATAAAAAAAAGTCCAGGACACTTGGGTGGCTCAGTCGGTTAAGTGTTGCCTTCGGCTCAGGTCATGATCCCAGGATCCTGGGACTGAGTCCCACATCTGGCTCCTTGCTTGGCAGGGGGCCTGCTTCTCCCTCTGCCTCCCACTCTCCCTGGTTGTGCTCTCTCTCTCTCTGAAGAATAAATAAAATCTTAAAAAAAAAAAAATCCACAGAAATTTAAAAGAGCTATCCTTCCCCCAAAGGGAAATAATGAATAAAGCCAAACATACAGTCTCATTTTCCTGGAGATCTAGTACCATAAGATTCCATTAAGAGTTGGTGGGTTTGGGGGGGTTGTGGGTTTGGTTTCTAACCCAAGTATGACTTCCTGGCACTCAGCACTTAAGATGGTACCAGGTCTTCTCCCAGCACACGAGCCCAGTAAAGCCGTGGTTCTCAACGATGTTGTTCACGGACATCTCATGGGCTGCTGGTGGAGAACGTTAGAGCTAAGCACGAACTGTCAGCCTGCTGTGTCTATGTGCAAGTCCTCCTTTTGAGTTACACGTAAGCCTGAAGAGCCCTCGGGTCCGTCTTAGCAGAAACAGAGGCTGAGGACCGCAGCATCTGCACCAAGCCCCAGGATCAGGACAGCAGAAGGACGGTCCACTCTTCCAGCATGTGTACAGTGCTGATTCATTTTTCTAGAATGTTCTCAGAACCGGGAAGAATTCAGACCGAAGAATACTTACTGTGGTGTCCCTGTATTCAGAATTTCCACCATCGATGATGATGTCACCAGTGTCCAACAATGGTACCTGTAACCAGACGCAAGCATTAAGGTGGGCCAAAGAAATGAAAGACAAAATAGAACGTACCCTGACCAATGAAAACAAACAAGATTTTAACCCAAAGAAATCCAATCTAAAAGCACATGTTGTTTAATTTTCTGTCACCCTCCCTGTGGCTAGAGCTGGAGTCTAGGTGCAAGGTTAGGGCTCACGACCCAGTCAAAACTCTCCGCAATGAAGCTCATTCTCCTTAAAATCTTACAACAACCAAAACCTGCCTGAAAAATGTTGTGTTTCCACTGTGTGCCACTGGCTGGCTTACAGACCCAAACCCTGGGAATGGGACTCATTCTAAAGGATTGTTTCCTGTAAAATCATCCCAGAGCAACGGAGGGGCCTGGTAAACAAACATCGGCTGGTTGGGTGCCTGCCTCAACAACCGGCCCTGTCTGGAGAGGGCAGGAGGAGACCGGGCCTCGAACGAGCACATCTTCCCACGGTGCACAACAAGGCTGGCTTTATTCATTATTCCTCAGTCTCTCGCACAAGGATCCAGTGAACATGACTTCATATTTTCTCATCCTGAAGAATATGCTACCACCTTCCAGTCCATTCTGTCTACAGCTAATCATGATCAGCTTAGCATCTCGCTACACAAAAGCTTGGCATGTCCTTTCCTTATCACAGTGTTATTTCTTTCTAGGTCATTCTTTTTTAAAGTGGTAACACACTGGTTACACATTCCTCTCTCTGCAGAGACACCCCCACTGTCAACAGGACTCCCGCAGAAAAGGAATGTTCATCCCTAGCCTTTATTGTCACTACATTCTCACGGCGAAGCATTCATTCCCATCTAATGCCTTGGTTGTTCCAGAGCTGTTAGTGAGAATCGTTTTGAGTATCTTCGTAAGTTATTTCCACGTGCTCCCCTTCGCCCATAGGCTGTGTGTGGTTTTATGGGTGGGAAAAGATTAACCCGAAGGCTGCAGAGAACTGACAGCGAGCCTGTCTCCACTGACTGGCGCCCCAGAAACCACTCACAGCAACAGCGCTTCAACCCAATGCTACTGGACACATTCCCTGGGGAAGAACCTGGTGTTGTCATCGGCTCCTCCTCTCTCCCTGCCATCCCACTGGGTGAGTGGCCATCAGCCCTTCTGTGAGGGGTCAGCCTGGCGAAGACCACAGGGAAGCCCACCACCCCCTTGCCCTGGGGCCATGGGGGAAAGCCTAAAGGAGGGGTCAGACTAAGATGTGTTAAAGAACCAGAATTAGCACCTACACAAAACACTCCCCTTCAGCTGATGCTCTGGGCCAGAAGTGGGACAGAGGCCGTCTCTCGGGCACCCGCCCCAGGGTCACCCTCCTTCCCCAGCAAGGCCACTGCAGCCCACACACACAGGTTTTTTCTTCCAAAAAAGATGCACTTGCTAGAGCCAACAAATCATTCAGAAATAAGTACTCAGCATGTAGTTCCTAGGATTCCTTCAGGGGATCTCATCATTTATATTAAATTATACAACGATTTACATATTTACTTTATACAAATGAGGAAAAAAATGAAATCTACTTCTAAATTTGGACACTACGGTTTATTGGTGAACAGCACTAAACATGCATAATCCACAACCAGAACAGTGAGTGTTTTTGACTATCAAAGACAGAGAGAGACGGAGCTTACTCCTGTTTCTGCTCTTACCGTTAGTGAGTTCTAATTGAAATGTCTCTTGGTGTCCCAGAATTTCATATATATGGAATTATTACCACCTGAGGAGATGCTGTGACTTAATTAGCGCTAATCAAATTAACCAACACTGAGACATTGAAGCACTGTTTTGTCTGAACTAAGCAGTTCACATCCAGACACTGAAGGAGAAAAAAAAAAATCTAAGTAAAAACCGGTGAAACAGCTGAAGGACTGAAGGAGAAAAGTTGCCCACTAGCAGCAGCTGGGAGCAGAGCTGCCCTCACCAGTTTGTCAATGAAATCGTCAACAGCTTGACCAGCCTTCACCAGCAGTATGATCCGCCTCGGCTTCTTCAGCTTCGAGACCATCTCCTCCAAGGAGTGAGCACCGACCACTTTGGTTCCCTTTGCCTCATTGGCCAAGAAATCATCAACTTTGGAGACTGTTCTATTGAAAGCACAAACCTAGAAGGACAAAAGGTGTGCTCAGAAGACCCAGAACACAGAAGACCTTCAGACCCTAGATTAAGTGGAAATGAAATTTCTACTGGCAGGGAAATGAGTATAAAGTAAAGGTCAGCTGCCTGAGGCAAATCAGGCGGAGTCTGTCACTAGCTGATTGGGACTCAGACTCAAATCAAGGAAACAGCTGCTGCAAACTGTTATCTTTTGTCACCAATACTCTTTGTATCGAAATAAACTTCGTGTTTGTATTATTTAAACTTTCACTCATCCCAGTTCTCATTAGACAATATAGTTAGAGTTCTATGAACCCAGTGTGGATTTCTCCTCCTTAAGATACAGGTCAGAAGGGGCGCCTGGGTGGCTCAGTCAGTTAAGCATCTGCCTTCTGCTCAGGTCATGATCCTGGGGTCCTGGGATGGAGCCCCGCCAGCAGGAAGTCTGCTTCTCCCTCTCCCTCTGCCCCTCACCCCTGGCTCGTGCTTTCTCTCTCTCTCGCTCTCAAATAAATAAATGAAATCTTAAAAAAAAAAGATCTGGGTAACATTATTCAGGCTGCAACCTTACAAATATATTTGGCAAGACTCCCTTCAGAGAATGGTGAAGCTGTCCCCCCACCCTCCCACATGTGACCTGCTGCTTCTCCCTCCTTTGCGAAACCTCGTGAGCAGCAACAGGGGATGTATCGAGAGAAACAAGTGGCAGTTGCACAGGATCTTGGAAATCAGCAGCAGTGCACCAATACACCCCAAGAACCCACAAGAAGTGTGTGTTCTCCTGACTTACCACAAATCCGTGGTCATTCATGTTCAAAATCAAGTTCTGGCCCATGACAGCTAGTCCAATCAGCGCAATGTCAGCTCTAAAAGACCAGGAAAGGGAACAAAGAAAAACGTGTCAGTTCCACTTAATCCTTCCAACTCAGAGACCCAGAGCGTCCAAGCCTTTGCTGTGAGTCATCTGCCTTCCCTTTTCCTCTGTCCCCCCTCCTCCCTTTCACCCCTGAGAACCCAGGCGTGCACCTCCCAGGCCCCTGCAGACGGGCCACCCTGCGCTCCGCCCCTTCCCAGGACGGCGAGTTCTCCGGAGATCAACTAAGCGTGCCCGGCGCGGGGCGCGCAATCCCAGCTGTGCTCCCGTCTCCCGGCAGGGACTCTCGGCGGCTGTCCTCGTCTCCAGCCCCCGGGAGGAGCCCCTGCAGCCACAGCCGCCGACCGTCCAGCCACTTCCCCTCGGGCTCGGGCCCTGGCTTCCCTCGGCCACGCCGGTCCCCTCCCCGCCGAGCCCCTGCCGCAAACCGGATCCGCCCGGCGCCGCCGCGAGGGGCAGAGGGCCTGGGCCCGACGCGGCTGAGACCCTGAAGGTCAGGGGCTCCGGGCGCCCCGAGGCCGGGCTCCCGCGACCCCCGTGGGCACGGCGACGTCAGGGGTGGCTCCGCCCTCCGCGCCGGCCCCCGGAAAGTTCCCCGGCCGTCGGCGGACGTCACTCACTGGGCCATGGCGGCGGCGGCGGCGGCGGCGGCGGCGGCGGCACAGTCGGTAGGCGCGGACCGAGCCGAAGTGCAGAGAGCGCGCGGCGCGGCTACCGAGGCTGAGGCCCGCTCCCGCACGGGCCCCCAGGTCCTGGCCGCGGCCTTCCGGCGCCGACCAATCGGAGGAAAGGGGCGGAGCTGTGCTGCTTCGCCATTGGCCCTCCCCGGCGCCTGTTAGACCACCTGAGGCAAACGGGCCCGCCCACTCCCGGGGCCGGGCGAGCAGAGCGCCGAGCGCATCGATGTCAAGGCAGACGCCGGCGGGGCGGAGGCACCAGTGGAGGGGCCGGGGGGTCGGGCGGGGGGTGCCCGGGACAGGCACTGCGGGCCCGGGGGCGAGCGAGCGCTGGTGGATGGGTGGGGCACGCGAGCCGGGAGGCGCTGGGACAGCGAAGGGGGAGCGGGGCGGCGGGGCGGCGGGGCGGCGGGGCGGCGGGCGGCTCCACCGGACCCCGGAGCAGAGGACACTCGGGTGGGCGCCTCCAGTACATTTTAGGATTTTTTTTTTTTCTGTGAATGCTTCCTATCGTCCAACGTGTGCCTTGCAGCCTTGCACCCTTGCGCGTAGTAAGCGCTCACTAGAAACAAAAGTCGCACAGCTGGTTAATGGCTAGTGGCCCAGTTGTGGCCCATTCAAGGCCAAAACTAGTTCCATCACACCAATTGCACAAGTTAGTTTGTAATACAGGTTTTAACAGATACACTGTAATAACTTACATGTAAGCCTGTGCCCTCCCCCATCGTGGTCTTTTCCTATTGGAAGTTAAGTATGAGTAAATCAGAGTTAATATTTTTGAATGCTAATGGAATCTCACTCTGAATATTTAAAATCTCACGATCTATTTTGCGTGTAAAAATTTTCCTGTTATGTTCTGCACTAAAGGTATTCTGTTAATTTTTTCTTTTCCTTGAGTTGCTTCCCTGTTTGCCCATTTTGTACCAGCCAGGGCTTACAGTCCTGAAGGAATTCCTGAAAGGAATTTTCCTTTCTCTGCTCTGTGTGGAGCATGGTGTTCATGAACTCTGTGGTTGACTCACTGTACAATGTCCAGGTGGGGCCAAGATTAGAACAGAACTTCCTCCTGAGGAAGAAAAGTCCCTGTCCCATGAGGCCCTTTCCTTCATTCCTTCTTGCTTTTCCTAGTTGCAGAACTATACAACTGGAAGCAAGGCCAGAATTCATTTTAATTATTTGTTGGTTCAACATTAGTCATTTTTTAAAATTCCAATATAGTTAACATGCAGTATTATAATGTTTCTCAGGTACACAGTTCTAGTGACTCAAGAATTCTATACCTAGTGCTCATCACAATAAGTGTACCTTTTTAAAAGTAATCTTTACCCCCAATGAGGGGCCCGAACGCATGACCCCAAGAATCACATGCTCTACAACTAAGCCAGCCAGGAACCCCACAATAAGTACGCTCTAACCGCTTCCACCTATTTTACCCATACCCCCACCCAACTCCCTTCTGGTGACCATTAGTTTATTCTCTATAGTTAAGATAAGAGTCTGTTTTTTGGTTTGTCTTTCTTTTTTGTTCGTTTCTTAAATTCCACATGTGAGTGAAATCATGGTATTTGTCTTTCTCTGACTGACTTATTTCACTTAGCATTATACTCTCAAGATCCATCCATGTTGCAAATGGCAAGATTTCATTCTTTCTTATGGCTGAGTAAGATTCCGATATGTATCTTTTATGTATATTTACTGCATCTTCTTTATCCATTCATCTGTGGACACTTGGAATGCTTCCATAGTTTGGTTATTGGAAATAACGCTGCTATAAACATAGGGGTGCATACATCCTATTAAATTAGTGCATTTTTTTTTCAGGTGGGCTCCCTGACCAGCATAGAGCCCAACTCAGGGCTCAAACTCACGACCCTGAGATCAGTACCTGAGCTGAGGTCAAGAATCGGATGCTTAACGAACTGAGCCACCCAGGCGCCCCTCAAATTTGGGTTTTCTTATTCTTTGGGTGAATGCCCAGTAGTGGAATTATTGGGTCGTAGGGTAGTTCTATTTTTAAGTTTTTTAAGAACGTCCATACTGTCTTCCAGAGCGCCTGCACCAGTTTCCCACCAACAGTGCATGAGGGTTCCTTTTCCTCCACATCCTTGCTGACACCTGTTGTTACTTGTGTTTTTGATTTTCACCAATAAAGCCCTGCATGTGTTTTATTTTTTCAAAAGAGGAACAGTAGCTTTTCTTTCTTTTTTTTTTTTTTAATTTTATTTGAAAGTGAGAGCACATGAGAGGAGGGTCAGAGGAAGAGGGAGAAGCAGACTCCCCCTGAGCAGGGAGCCCCATACGGGACTCGATCCCAGAACCCTGGGATCGTGACCTGAGCCAAAGGCAGATGCTTAACAGACTGAGCCACCCTGGTGCCCCAGAATGTATTTTAAAGCTACAAGCAAGATACCTGGCTGCTCTCAATACTTCCTTGAAGGGGGAAGGAAGTGAATATGGAGATGGGGAGCTGATGGAGCCAGGCAAAACCAGGGAGGATTGAGCTGGTTCCATCACTGGCCACTAGTCACCAAAAGACATAGGGACCTGGGTCTTAACCCCAGCCTCGGCAACTTTGTAGTTTTGGATGGACGAGACTGGCAGGAATCCTGGGGCTCTCCCAACCAAGTGTCTCCACACTCTACTGTGCAAGGAAGCTTGATAAATATGAACTCTGACTCCATAGACCTGAGGGAGGGCAGGAAGCGTGTTTTATCCCCCCCGGCGATTCTCACTGCAGACGGTCTCTGGACGGCCTTTTGAAATAGTTCTTAAAGGATGGCCCATGACCCCTGGAGGTCCCCGGTACCCTTTCAGGGAGGAGTGGCGACAAAGCTATTTTGATAGCACGAGCAAGATCTGACTTGCCTTTTTCATCCTCATTCTCTTACAAGGGTCCAGTGGAGTTTTCTAGAGGCTCTGCGATGGGATATGGAAGAGAGCAAGTGCAGAAGCAAGTAAGAGAATCCAGCTGTCTTAAACTGTAGTACACCAGACATTAGAGAGATTTCAAGACTGTCAAACAACGACACAGATCACTGACTTTCCTTTTGTTTTGGAAAGTTGTTATTCAAAATTTTCCCAGTTTTGATTTCTAGAATAGTAAATATGGGTAAAACATAAATGAAAGCTCTTTGTATCATCAGTCCTTTTTAGGAGTATTAAAGGGTCTGAGAGCTGTGGTTTGGGAACCACAGACCTAGCCCAGCTCCTGTTTCAGAGAGGAGGAAATTGGGGTTCAGAGAGCCAAGACTGGCTTAATCAGAGACGTACATCAGAACTGCCCCTCTGGGGACAGATTAGATGCTCTCCAAGGTCCCCCCTAAGTGGACCCTGAGGTCCAGAGATGGATTCAGTGGTAGGACAGCACCAGATTGCAGAAAGCAGATCGGACGGCTGCTCGGATGATCTGGAATGTCTTTCTTGGAAGCTGCTCAGTAGAGAAGGGGAAGATGCGTCTTGGTGTCACACTGTCCTTAGCTCACTCCGGTCCCAGTTCTAGCTGTGCACTTTGGGGCAAGTTATTGAGTCTCCAGAGTTTCATGTGTAAAACAGGAAGGACAAAACCTCAGAAGGTAGCTCTAGAGTGAAACGACACAAACAGGGACATGCTAGCCTCTTGTCTTTTTTTATGGAACGGACACAGAGATGGAAGAGATGTAAACTGTAGCGGAAAATAGGGTTGAATCGAAACACTTCTCCCAGGCTTCACTGTGCACCCTTCTGGGCGTAGAAGCAGAAAAGCAACTTTGCAGCTTCCTGCAAAGCTTCGGAGCCTTCCCGTTTCGTTCCCGTTCCCGTAGTTCTTACTCAGCTGGTGATAAAACGTTCCACTGTTTGAGTTGTTTGCTATGGAAAAACTTCCCGTGACCTATCCACGAATCACACAGTACCTGTCTTCCTCATCCAAGTGCGTATCATCCCAAGCAGCCTCTCCTCTTCCCCAGTCATTACCTCTGCCCTACATCCCTTTAGGGGACCCTAGGTAGGGAGCACCAGCAGAGACACCATGTCTCTCTCGGTCCTGTGTGCTTCTCTCACCTTCCTGTGCCTTGCACACAACAGATGGCCACTCACTGACTGTTGCTGTCGAATGTCTGGTTTATACCGTTTTTGTTTTTGTTTTTTAAATGGGTACAATTCATGCAGATGTCTGGGACATTCCTCATTCACACCTGTTTTCCCGCATAGCTTTAGTAGCAATCCTTCTCACTCTCACAATTGTTCTGGTGTGAATGATAGATTCTATTGGCACACCAGCTTAAAATAGTATGCTGGGGTGCCTGGGGGGCTCAGTCGGTAGAGTCTGTGACTTTTGATCTTGGGGTGGTGAGTTTGAGCCCCATGTTGGGCATGGAGCTTATGTAAAAAAAATATGTCACAACTTCTTCATAGGACTATCCTTAAAAAAAAAAAAGATCTATTGAGGTACAGGGGAGTGGGGGGAGTAAGAGACTGGTGAAAGGGTGCAAACTTTCAGCTATGAGATGAGCAAGTTCTGAGGATCCAATGTTAACATGGTCACTATACTTGATTACACCATATTGTATAATTAATTGATAATTGCTGAGAGAGTAGAACTTATGTTTTCCCAAAGATACATACATATACAAAGAATAAGGTGACAGATGCGTTGACTAGATGGGATGTACTCTTTCACAGTGTGTATGTATAGCAAATCATCAGGAGGTAAAGTTTAAATTTCTTACCATCTGTCAATAAAGCTGAAAAAAAAAGACTTTTTGAAGTATAATTTATGTGCCATACAATCCCTAGGTGGTAGGTGTATGGTTGGACTTTTAGTTAATTTATACAGCAGTGTGACACTCACCATGGCCCGTCACCCCAAAAGGTTTTCTTGTTCCTGTCTGTAGTCAACCTCTGCTCCCACCCCCAGCCTCAGGCAACCTCTGGTCTCTATGATTTTGCTTGTCCTAGAAATTTCATAGGACTGGAATATGTAACGGTTTGTGTCTGGCTTCCTTCACTTAGCATGTTTCTGAGTTTTGTCCATGCTGCCGCACAAATGAATGGTACACTGCTGTTTATTGCTGAGTCGTATTCCACTGTGCATAATCTATTTGGGTAATTTGTCTGTTGATGGACATTTGGATTATTTCTCAGTTGGGCAATAAATAAAGAATAAATCTTGAACATTCACATACAAATCGTTGCGTGGGCATGTTTTCATTTTTCTTGGCTAGACACTCAGCAGAAATGGTGCCGGCACCTGTGGTGTGTGTTTAACTTCTGAGGAGGGGCTAAGCTACGTCCAGAGTGGCCATACCATTCTCCATTCCCACCGGCAGTGTGAGCGTTCCCGTTTCTCCACATCCTCACCAGCGCTTGGTACTGTCTGTCCGAGTGATTCCAGCCATCCTAGTGGGTGTGAAGGGGTATCTCTTTGTGGCTTGAATTTGGATCTCCCTAATGACGAATGATGTTGAGCATATTTTCAAATGCTCATTTGCTATTTACATAGTGTCTCTGATGAAATATCCATTCAAAACTTTTCCTTGTTGTTTTTTGGGGTGTTTTGTTTAGAGAGAGGGAAGGAAGCAGGGAGGGAGAGGGAGAAAGAGAATCTTAAGCAAGCTCCACGACCAGTGCTGAGCCCAATGAGGGTCTCGATCTAGTGACCCTAAGATCATGACCTGAGCCAAAACCGAGAGTCAGAGGCTTAACCATCTGAGCCACTCAGGTGCCCTTCATCGTGCATTTCTAATAAACTTTAGAATAGATTTACTTCAAAAGTCAGAAGCTCAGGGATGCCTGGATGGGATCCCTGGGTAAGCAGCTGCCTTCGGCTCAGGTCATGATCCCAGGGTCCTGGGATTGAGTCCCATATCAGGCTCCTTGCTTGGCAGGGAGCCTGCTTCTCCCTCTGCCTGCCACTTTGCCTACTTGTGCTCTCTCTGACAAATAATAAAATCTTAAAAAAAAAAAAAAAGTCACAGAAGTTCAGAGAATAACCTTATGGGCTTTACCTAGTTTCCCCTGTGGTTAACATCTTGATCTTACCGTGGCATATTTGTCACAACTAAGAAAGCACAACATTGGTATAATATCATTAACCGAACTCCAGACTTCATAGGAACTGTGTTTTTTTACGAATGCACTTTTCCTGTTCGGGGCTAAGCAGGATACATTATATTTAGTTATCTTGTCTTCTTATTTCCTCTGGGCTATGACAATTTCTAGGTCTTTTCTTGTTTTTAATGACCTTCAATTTTTTTTTAAAGATTTTATTCCTAAGTAATGTCTACTCCTAACGTGGGGCTTGAACTTACGAACCCAAGATCAAGTTGCATGCTCCACCAACTTAGCTAAGTGCCCCTCATGACCATCAGTTTTGAGGAATGCTGGTCAGGTATTTAATAGGATGTTCTTCAATTTGGACTTTTCCCCCCCTTTTTTTTTGATGTTTTTTTCTCACAGTTGTACTGGGGTTGTGGGTTTTGTGGAAGAATACCACAAAAGAAGAATAATTGTTGGAAGAATAATTGTAATCTCTCTCTGTGTGTCAAATAAAATAAATAAAATCTTTAAAAAAAAAAAAAAAGAAGTAGGAGTGTTTGTTTTATTGCGTTCTAAAGGTTTTTCTATGCTCTAAGTACAAGTTCTTTATCAGATTTATGATTTGCAAATATTTTCTCCCAGTTTGGGGCTTTTCATTTTCTCCATTGTGTCTTCTGAAGAGTAAAGATTTATAATTTTTTTAAAGATTTTTTTAATTTATTTGACACAGAGAGAGAGAAATTACAAGGAGGCAGAGAGGCAGGCAGAGAGACAGGGAGAGGAGGAAGCAGGCTCCCCGCTGAGCAGGGAGCCCGATGCGGGCCTCGATCCCAGGACGCTGAGATCATGACCTGAGCCGAAAGCAGAGGCCCCAACCCACTGAGCCACCCAGGCGCCCAAGATTTATAATTTTGATGAAGTTCAATTTATCATACTTTCGGTAACATATCCAAAAAATCTTGGCCTAACCCAAGCTCACAAAGATTTTCTATGTTCTCATTCAGAATTCTTATAATTTAAGCTCTTACATGTAGATCCATGATGCTTTTGAGTTAATTTTTGTATGGCATGTAAGGTAAGGGTCTAAGTTCCTATTTTTTCCACATGGATATCCAGTTGTTCAAGCAACACTTGTTGGAAAGACTCTATTGAGTTGCCTTGGCATCTTTATAAAAAATCAGTTGACCTCAAATGCAAATGTGTGTTTCTGGATTTTCTATTATGTTCCACTGATTTGATGCCAGCACCACACTGCCTTGATTACTGTAGCTTATGGTACGTTTTACAGTCAGGTAATTTAAGTTCTTCAACTGAGTTTTTCTTACCCCCCCCCAATTTTTTTTTTTTTTTTTGGCTATTCTAAGTCCTTTGCCATTTTCATACAAATTTCAGGATAAGCGTCTCAATTTCTGCAGACAAACACCCTGGGATTTTATTGGGAGTGCACTGAATCTATAGTCAATTTCAGGAGATGGTCATCTCAAGGATGTTGAGTCTTTCAAGCCATGAACGTGTTATAATGTTTCCATGTATTTAGATCCTCTTTTAATTTGCCTCAGCAATGTTTGTAGTGTGAGTGCAGGGGCTTTGCATTTTTGTTAACTGAATTCCAAGGACTCCTTTTGGTGTTATTGTGAAGGGGACCTTCCTGTGAGCAGTTTTAAATTGCTCATTATTGGTACACACAAACACAACCAACTGTTGTTGATTGTTGTATCCCAACGCCTTGTCATCTGTGATCATGTTATCTGTGAATGAACAGTTTTAATTCTTCCTTTCCAATCAGTTTATTTTTCTTGCTTTTTGCACTGGAGGCCACCTCAAGTGTACTGTTGTGTTGATGTGATAGGAGATATTATTTGCCTTGTTCCCAACCATAGGGGGAAAGCATCAGTTTTTCACTACTAAGTATGATGTTCTAGGTTTTTCATAGATGTCTTTCATTATGTTGAGAAATTTCTCTTATTTCTAATTTGCTGAGAATTTTTATCATGAATTTTCAGTTGCCTACTTCTCCTTCTGCGTCTTGCCTCACGTATTATGCCCTGATGCTAGATGCAGATAATGGTTATAATGGTTATATCTTCCTGGTGTATTGATCCCTTACCACCATGAAATGTTCCTCCTTGGATCTGTTAAGTAACAAAAAGTCAACCAAGTACATTTTATTTATTTATTTATTTATTTATTTTAGTAATCTCTCCACCCACTGTGGGGCTTGAACTTAAAACCCCAAGAACAAAAGTTGCACGTTCTGCTAACTGAGCTAGCCAGGTGCCCCCAACCAAGTACATTTTAAAGATTTAATTTATTTTAGTGATTCATGAATCAGCAGCATCCTGTCTAGCAAATAGAATGGAGCTCCAAAGGGCTACAGAAAAGGAAAGGTTTTTTGTTTTATTTTAATTGTTAGTCACCATACAGTACATCGTTAGTTTTTGATGTAGAGTTCCATGATTCATTATTTGCAAATAACACCCAGTGCTCATTTTAACACGTGCCCTCCTTAATACCTATCACCGGGCTAACCTATCCACCCCCCCCCCCAGAAAAGGAAAAGCTTTTAAAGGTAGAGAAGGGAGTGGGAAAAAAAGGAAATTATTCGCAAAGAGTTCATTGTTTTAGGCAAGGTTGCCCTCCTAAAGGGAATAGAAGGGTCTATCAGTAAATTTCCTAATGCTGGCCAGGAAATTCTCATGATAAAGGTTACACATTTGGGGGTGGGGTTGGAGGGGGTTGAAACTAGTTAGATTAGGTATTGTTTACTGACTTGGGTCCTTAACCTAGGGGCCACCATTTCAGGCCTGTGGTTTCTCTTTATCAATTTCCTCTTTTGGGGCTCCTGGGTGGTTCAGTCGTTAAGCATTTGCCTTCAGCTCAGCTCATGATCCCAGGGTCTTGGGATTGAGCCCCACGTTGGGCTCCCTGCTCTGCTTCTCCCTCTCCCACTCCCCCTGCTTGTGTCCCCTCTCTTGCTGTGTCTCTGTCAAATAAAGAAATAAAAATCTTTAAAACAAAAAAACAATCCTTCTTTTGATCAGACGCTCAGCTTAGCTGAGAGACATGGTCAAAATTTAAGGCATTAACACCACTGTCAGCTATTGCTCTATTTCTCGAAGCTTCTGTCGATCCTTTGTGTGGCATTCATAGTTTGTGATGTTTTTACTGAATCTCTGGGATATTCACAGGTTAATGACTTCAGGTGCACAATTTTGAAGTTGGTTGTCCTTATTCCTTTTCTGACGTTCTGGTCTCAGGGAGATCATTTGTCATGGGTTAGTGGCTGCAAACACGCACGTAAAGCTTTTGGGAGAATATAACACACCAGGGAGAGTATTATGATTATTACGAGCAGGGTAACTTCTGACGTTTGATGTACACTTTGAAGCCACGGTCCCTGAGAACCAAACTAAAATCAGGTAAGTCAGAGAAAGGCCGGGCTGAAGGAGGTGCACTTTTGGTCAAGTGGCTAGCTCAGTGATTCTGACTTCCCAGAAGCATTAATCCAGGTGCAGAAGGTGGTGTTGGCCAGAAACCTCCTTACTCTGCTGAAGATAATCAAGGGCTATTTTCTTATCAAGAACTACTTTGATCAGAAAGTCCTAGGATTGCTGGTGGATAGCTACAGAACTTCAGAAGGAGATTTTGCCATCATTTTCAGAGCTGAGGAGAGGCTCCTGATTGTAGAACCCTCACTTTGTCCCTAACCAAGGAAGGAGGGAGAAAGGAGTGCGTCCTGAATCACAAAAGCCTCCTAGTAGGGGAGTTGACCAATGAGATGTCGGATTTTGCTTGTTAAAAGTCAGAAGCACAGTTTGATTTTCTTGTAGCCTGAAATAAAAGGTTGCTCTGAACCCTGCGGTCATACCCCTCCCCTTAGCTGTGGCTCGGGAGTTAGAGCTGAGAGCATTATCTTTCCAGGACGAGCCAGAGTAAAAGAAAGGAAAAGGAGACCTTTCTCATGTTTAGTTAAAGAAGCCCTGATTCCAGGGCGCCTGGGTGGCTCAGTTGGTTAATCGACTGCCTTCAACTCAGGTCATGATCCCAGGATCTTGGGATCGAGCCCTGCATTGGGCTCCCTGCTCAGTGGGGAGTCTGCTTCTCCATCTCCCTCTGTCTGCTACTCCTCCTGCTTGTGCTCTCTCTGTCAAATAAATAAACAAAATCTTTAAAAAAGAAGAAGCAGCCTTGATCCCCTGGCATCAGCTGCTCTTCTTCCTTGCCACCTGGATTCAGAGGTCTCCAGCGTCTATGCCCAGGCAGGTGTCAGGTGGCACCTTCTTCAGCTGAGGCTTAATGCCTTCAGGAGCACTTGCTATGGTCCCTTCCAACGGCGCTCGAGAGCTGTCTTGCACTGCTCACATTTTCGGAATACCCACTCATCAGGCTGGGACTCCCAGGGTCCTCTGAACTGGGATCTGGGAAGGCCTCTTGCACTTCGGTGACAGGCTTGCATGTGAGACACTAGACCGAGAGAATGTCAACAAGTTTGCAAGGTTTTCATTAAGGCTCATGTGTTTGCCCAGTGAAGTGGGTGCCTTGATCACTGGAGATTATAGAAGATATACTCAAGTGAAAAACACATTCTTTAACAGTTTCTTTGCCATTGTGAGGGAACAGCCGTTAAGGCAGGGAAAGGCTTTAGCCCACGTGGAAAATGGATACATAGTGACAAGGGCATATGGTAACTCATACTAGGTGGAAACCCAAGTCCAGCTGCAGGTGTTCCAAGTATCCAGAAGGAAGAGGGGGAGGCCTCTGGGAACAAAGAGCTCTTCCAGGGTTAGGGACCTGACAAGTAGACGTGTGCATAGACGGTTTCTGTAATATTACAGAAGCCTCTCCACCACTGTCTATCTATAATTGGAGTCATCTTATTTGAAATACCCTATGGTGGGTGAAGGATTATTGCAGATATGGAAAAATGGTGTTTGCTGGTTTGTTGGGAAGGCCCAAGTGCCATCCTGGTTTCCCTGAGGCCCTGAGGGTTCGGGTAATTTACAGACACCCGTCAGCCCCCTTACCTCTCTGATTGAGGAAAGGACTGTTGCCATGTTACCAGGACGTCAGGATGGCAAGTCTGGCAACGAGGGGCCATTACTGTAGAAGCAGAATGGACTTTATCCACATCTGCCACCATCGTACAAATACAACTAAAGAAAATTGTTTTGCTTCTTTTTTTTTTTTAAAGATTTTATTTATTTTATTTCACAGAGGGAGAGAGATCACAAGGAGGCAGAGAGGCAGGCAGAGAGAGAGAGGGGGAAGCAGGCTCCCCACCCAAGCAGGGAGCCTGATGCGGGCCTCGATCCCAGGACCCCGAGATCATGACCCGAGCCGAAAGCAGAGGCTTTAACCCACTGAGCCACCCAGGCGCCCTAAGTTTTGCTTCTTATTTGACGATGCTTCCCATGCAATTTAATATAGCAAATAAGGCCAATTAATTGAACAAATCCTTTGGAATGTTCCAGGTCAAAAAGACTTAAGCAGACCACAAGTAAAAAAATAAAACAAAAATTCCAAGAAATCTTTATTTATGTTTAAGATTCTATTTATTTACTTGAGAGAGAGAGAGAGAGAGTGCGAACGTGCACAGGCGGAGAGTGAGAGGGAGCAGCAGGCTCCTCACAGAGCAGGGATCCTGATGTGGGGCTCCATCCCTGAGATCACGACCTGAGCCGAAATCAGCAGTCGGCTGCTCAACCGAGCCACCCAGGCAGCTCACAAAATAAATACTTAAAAACAAAAACAAAAACAAAAAACCCCACCCATGTTTACAAACGACCCAAATTTATCTGTAGTTTCTCTATTAATTAGGAAGCCAAAAGTAGATAAACCTATTTTCAGTAATATTTTAGTATTATATCTTATTTGGAAATGATCTACATATTTAATGAATTTAACTTAATTCATCATTTAACCTAACTCAGCAAAACTTTAAGATTTTAGGTTACCAAGATCTTTATGGGTACATAGAAACTTTATGAGACATCAAAGTCCATCATTCTTCCGAGCTTTTTAAAAAAACCCAAAAAACATTTTGTGTAAGAGATCCTGATATCGACCTATTTGACTTTCGGTAAACTCAGGCAGAATGGAAGTCTTAATTTTAATGCTGATAAGGCTAGAGACAAGTCTATTTTAATTAAATCAGGAACTGAATATTTTCCCAGATCACGTGAACTTGAAAGACCGTTTGGATTAGATTCCGTGTGTCTGAGAGTTTTAAGAGTCTCATGCTCTACCGACTGAGCTAGCCGGGCCGTGTGTCTGAGAGTTTTAGAACGCCCCATCCTGACAAGCACTTATCCAACTAAGTAGAGCTCTTGACAAATTAATTTTAGCAATACCACTAGAGGGAAAAAAATGTCACATTTGTACCATATGTACATATGGACACACAGGCAGATGCAGGGACCCTGTCATTCTAATTTTTGCAGAGAAGATTTTCAAGACTTGTCTTTGTTCTTGGAATTGATCCGAAGGAAGAGGTGTTAGAGTTTGGGCATGAGAGCCCTGTTAGCAGTTGATATTATAATAAGGCTTCTTTCCCGGCTTTTTGCCCCATCAATCTCAGGTGATTCTGGGCTGTGTTTGCATTTCAAAGTCCTGGTAATATGTGTTAAGTTTGAGCGACAGAGAAAGAACAGATGTTCCTCTAGAAGGATTTTGGGTTCTTAAAGCCAATAGCTTAGAAGCGGTTTAAGATAATCAGGGGAAGTTTGGAGATTCAGAAAGGACAGGTGAACTTTGAATTGCCTCTAGAATTGGATTTCTAGTTCTGTAAAGAACTAGATAAGCACAGTTGCTTTCAGTTTCTCAAAACAATTGGGTTGTACCTTAAATGATATTCTGGGTCATCCACCTTCCCGACTACATTATCTCAATTGGCTTTTTTCCCTCTGCGTACACAGTTGTGTTTTTTTTTTCAAGATTTTATTCATTCATTTGAGAGAGGGAGAGAGCATGGCGGGGGTTGGGCAGAGGAAGAGGGAGAAGCAGACTCCCTGCTGAGAGCAAGGAGCCCAATGTGGGGCTCGATTCCGGGACCCTGAGATCATAACCTGAGCCAAAGGCAGACGCTTAACCAACTGAGCCACCCAGGCGCCCCTGGGTACATATGAGTAATACCCGCTTTGGTGTGAGACGGTCCACAGAGTGCAAAGGACGGTAACTTCCTAAGATCCAGTTACTTCCAATGAAAGCCAAAAGAAACACCACTGCAAAGTCCCAAGCAGGCAGAAGGCCAGGCCCAGCTGTGCGATTGAGAGGAGCAAGACGGCGGCAGCTGGGACACAGAGGATCAATGACCAATGGGTCTGGATTTGGAAACGACAGCATGAAATCCTCACTGGGCACTGAAGAAAGATTCACAAGAGCTGATCCTGGTAAGAATTTCCACCCTTTGCTGGCTTCTGCCCGTCTTCCCAGGACCCCCTCTGCTGGCTCTGGGATCCACTGGCTTCCCCCTGGCTCTTTACCAGAAATCCCTTCCTTTCATCAACTCTGGAGGGGCCTGTATGGGGGCCCTTCTTTGAAGGTAGACAGGGGTGTGTAAGGCCATTCGATCGGTGGACTTCTGTCTACAGTTCTGTGGTCCTTTCAGAGAAAAACCATTCAGAGGAGTAGAGTGAGCACTGAAAGGAGGCCAGAGGGGAGCAGGGGGTTATCAGTCTTCCAGGCTTTTGTTACCTCTGCAATTTTTCATTAGCCTCTTGCCATGAATCTTTTAATGGAACCACTTTGGGGTTTTGAAACCTTTTAGAGGCTTTGCTTGCCAATTAAAACAGGTATCCCATTTGGGTTAATTTGGGAACCTTTGCTTCCAAGGGTACTTCCTAAGTGATCTTTTCTAATTGGAATGTTTCCCCTTAGGGGCCTCTGTATTTTTAGGCTATAATTCCGAGGGCTTGTGGCAACTCCGTAGGACCCTGGCTGCAAATGGAGTTAACTCCCAGTTCTGTACAGCCGCATCCAGCTGCCCATGGTGGGCAACTCACGTTTCTGTCTGGCCTCATTCTGGGGCCTCCGGCCTGACGGTCTCTGAGCCAAATTCCTCAGGACACAAAAGAAGCCTAGAGAGATTTTGCTGTTTTTGTTAGTTCTGCAACTTCTAAGAAACACTTCTGTTGTTCTTAGACATAAAATAAGCGGGTGGGCTGGAAGGTTGAGTGTGTGACTTTTTAGAATCTAAGGATCCTGTTAGGTAAAACTTTGGGTTTCTCAGAGCCGAACTGACACCTAACAGGATGTGCGGCGAGGCCGAGACTGTGTGTGTTGTACCTGGTTGCACAAAGTTTTCTTGAGGTTGGTGGTGACCTGATGTCAATCTAACCCGTTCTGTGACCAACTTAATCCTATCACAGGAGTCTTCTGAAGGTAGCAAGTGCTCTGACAGTCTTTAAATGTTCAGCCTGGGTCCACCGATTTTTGTGGCTTTTTGGCCTCTTCTGAGATCCCCCCAGTAAGCCTTTATCTATATAAAACCAGACAAACAAACATGTGCATCTTACTGCCTTGGCAGAACCAAGAGATGTTACAGTATTGGCTGCAAGACGGCCCTGTGCGCACCACCACCAGGGATACCTGTGGACCCCTGTGATCTGAAAGGCCAGGGGCTTGGCTCTGGACATAACTCTCTGCCACTCAAACTGACCTGCCCTGTAAAGGAGAGCTGATTTGATCAGGAGCCAGAACACAAAAAGGGAAGAGCTTAGATCCAGGAAGAACTCACCAACAGCCCTTGGAAACAGCGAGAAAGGAGTGAACTCCAGCAGTTACGGGTTTCACAACAGTTTCTCACTGCCCTCAAATGCTGTTGGAAGTTCGCTTCGGATCCGACTGCTGCCACCAAACCTGTTAAATAAAAATTCAGCCAAATACATTTTAAAGATCTGATTGGCTTTCTTAATCAGTCCCTCCACAGCACTGTCCTTTTGTCTGCGTAAGGGCCTTCACCTTGAGTTTGCCAGAGCGTGGTCAGGGTCTGGGGCGTTCCAGACACCGATCTAGGAGCAAACTGAAACAGAATCTGGGCTGGGGCTGCGTCCACTGGCATCTGTCTTTTGGAGGCCGCCTTTGGCACCACAGCCCCATAACAGAGGAGGAGAGCCACCAAGAAACAGAAATGCACGGAGAAGCTTTGAAGAGGACAAAGGGATCAGGAAGCTCCGCCAATGCCTGTTCTTCTCCAGGGGCTAACAAAAGTTTGCAGGGTCCTTCAGACACCTGGATGGCTCCGTTGGTAGAGCATGCGACTCTTGATCTTGGAGTTGTGAGTTGGAGCCCCGTGCTGGGCAGAGTTTATTTAAAAAAAATAAATAAATAAAGAAGAAGAAGAAGTTGCTTGTTGGGTTCTTGACTGCAGGACCACCTCCTGTCTGTCCTGCCTCCTTCCCAGGGTGAGCAGATCAAAGTGAACCAATATATAGGAAAGTTCCTTGCAAACTTCAAATTGCTATGTGGTTTGTTTTAGTTTTTTTTGAGAGAGAGCGGGGGGGGGTGGCAGGGAGGGGCAGAGGGAGAGAGAGGAGACTCCTCGCTGAGCACAGCAGAGCCCAACTTGGGGCTCCGTCTCATGACTCTGAGATCATGATCTGAGCTGAAATCAACAGTCAACGCCCCTCGAGATGCCGTTATTATCTAGCGTGACAAGGAGACACGGAGCAGGGAAGCTGACTTCCTCAGCCAGTTAGAGGCAGAACAGAACTTAGGCCAAGCCGGCAACGGCAGAGCCCGGCACTCTGTCCTCATGGGAGTAGCAGACCATCGCCATCGTCAGGGGGCTCACAGAGACATGTTTCCCCAGTGAAACTCGGTTTAGCTGCATATTAGTGACTTTAGTTGACTTTAAAAGGAAAACTAAATTGAAATGGCCTTTCTGTGGCTAGTTTTGGAGAACAAACTGCCCTTCTGGAAATTATACAGGTGGGACTTGACGCGCTGGCTCCCTTCCAGAGGGCCTCGGGGCCGCACACCTCTCAGCTTTGTTGCCAGGATTCCCTCTTTCCGTGGGGCTCAGCTGCAAGGGAAGCTGACCACCAGGTTCTGCTGCAGGAACAAGTTGATTGCTCTAGTCTGAGATTTGGCAAGTGAGAGAAATTATGCTGAGTCAATGTGACTAAACATCTGGACACACCCAAGTTATTACTGAACAGGCCTCGCTTTAGGCAAATATGTTTAAATATCTAACCCAACAGCCCCCATTTGTTTCCTTCTATTACTAATGTTACCACGGCATAGCTGTCCCATTTCTTTGCTAAGGTGCTGACAACCAGCAAATAATGCTGTTTCGCAGGACTGTTGGCAAACTACCACAAACTGGTTTAGGAGAGGGGAGGTGTCAGGACAGTGACCATCGGGTTTTCTCTTTTTTCTAAGTGCCTGACACTTAAGCTTTGATGACGCTCTCAACAAAAAGCCTTGCCAGCCAGGCCACTAGATAAAGAGCCAGTCCCCCACTCCCCAATTCCCCAGGCTCCTCTGTTTTAGAGATCTTGATTAACTGACGATTTGGGCCACTTATTTATTCTTCCTCCCTTTAACTTCCTTCTTTTGTTTTAAATTCACCAATAAAGAGTGAGCCCAGGGATGCCCAGGTGGCTCAGCCTGTTAAGTGTCTGCTTTCAGCTCAGGTTATGATCCCGGGGTCCTGGTATCCAGCCCTTCGTCTGGCTCCCTGCTAAGGGGGAAGCCTGCTTTTCCTTCTTCCCCTGCTTGTGCTCTCTCTCCCTTTCTCTCTGACAAATAAACAAGTAAAATCTTAAAAAAAAAAAAAAAAAAAAAAAGAGTGAGCCCAGCTAAACCCTGGATTCCCTCCTCCCCTAATAAAAGCAGAACCCCAGGCTTGAGTGCTTTCTCTAACTGTAACCTTGCTGGGTGGCCCCAGGAGTGCCAGGCAATTTCCAGGTCCTGCAAAAATAATAAACTTTTTTGTTGCTGTTCCCCAGTTTCTTGATTGTTATTGCTGAAGGGCACCTTGCAATCAAAATAACCACAGGGCTGGTCTAGCCACAGCATCGGTTACTGATAGGCTAAGACCAGCACACAACCACTGGGCTGGGACAAAGGCAAGTCTCTCCAGAGACCAACAGAGTAAAGCCAAGTCTTCTTGCTAGAGCCAGAGCAAGCTGACCTTTGGTTTTTAGAAAATCCTCAAATGCTTGGCTTATAAATGCTTAAGAAAGTCAACTCAAGTTATTATTCACCTTAACTTTTCGTCTTGCCCTAAATCCCCAAATCCCAAATCAAAGCATGGCTATGAATCCTACAAAAACAGCCCTTGTATGCAACTCTCCCAGAGCAGAATCCCTTTGTGACACTTACGTAAGAGGGTGTCTAAGTTAACACACACACTAGTTGGGGCAGATCTGAAAATCCCAGCTCTGCCACTCACTTGCTCTACCTCCTACAACTGAATTCAAAGAACTCGTTCACTTGCTAGGGAGAAAAAGCACTTATGGAAAAAAACCAGGAGACCATATATTCAAAAGCCAGAGGACCAAGCAGGTGACATACTCAGAAAAGCTAAATTAAAAGGGGCTGTGCAGAAACAAAGAGTTCCTAAGGGAACCCGACCGCAAGTGGAACGACGAGAAATATCAGGTAGAAAAGTAATGCATTCAACGTGTACAGTTCTGGGGGGCCTCCCGACGTTCCGTGCGTCAGCTTCGTGAGAGACATGGCGACGCTCAAGAGAGCGACCCCGGTGAGGGACCAAGCATCCACGAGCCTGGATGAGGTCCGGCTGCAAGGAGATACCAACTCTGCAAGACTAAGTCAGTCAGTGCACAGTCCAGCGGGGTTCAGGAAGGCGTGGCCTGACATAACCCCTGGAGCCCATTCACCTTCTAAAGCTGAGGAGTCGCACGGAGAGAAACTGCAGCAACCGGAAGAGGCCCCGCGCGTGGTGCCCCAGCACTGGCTGCTGCCGCCTGAGCCCCCAGGGGACTGAGACCCAGCGCGCCAGCGCACCAGCTACAGGGGATGGTTCTAGCAAAGCTCTCCACGCTGCTCTCTTCCCCGTGCCAGGTTTCCCTTCCTGCTCATTACCCAGTCTGTGCGTGCACACACAGTCTACGTGTACAGCTCTTTCCTTTAAAATAAAAACCTCTCCTTGACTCCGGCGTATCCTTGTCCTTTCTCCCCTCTACAGTACGAATCTCTGAAAGCATTATCCGTACTATTTCAACCTCCTCGCCTCCCCTTTTCCCTTGAACCTACCCCAGGTAGGCTTGCTTTGGCACCACTCAAGACAACGCTGCTCTACTCACCAATGACCTTGCTAGGGCAGAGACACTCCTAACGTTTCCTGCCATGTGAAGTGGGCTCCATTACTGGGGACTTCCTGCTCCTGCCGGCCCCTCAGAGACCCCCGGTGAGAACAGTGGTAAGTGCGGGTTTGGAAAGCACGGACAGCCTGGCCGCTTCCTCCCCTCCAAGAAGACTCACCTGCCTCCCGGGAACAGAGTCTGTTCCTCTACACTTCTGCTCCTCGGAGGAGGCCCACGACGGCAGCACTGGTGTCCCCCTCGGAAGCGGGTAAGAAATGTGGACTCTCGGGCCACACCCCAGACTGCAAGCCAGAATCCCTGTTCAGTGAGACCACTTGGGTGTCTGCGGCACCAATTCTCTAATCCTCGTGTTCCTAACAGAACCTTAAAATAGTAATCAAGGAGATTATTTTGATCTGCTATGTGCCTTACTATTCCTTGGTTGGCTCTGAAACTGGGAAAAAAGGATGGTGGTCTCCGGCCCCCTCCAACGTCCTGGACCTCCCTGCTGCCAAAACCTGTGCTCGCTGCTTGGTTCTGACCTTAACCCGTCATGGCTGCACTGGACCCAGTTCTCACTGCCTCCATCCCCAACCTGTCCTCGGCCTGGCTGCCCATGTCCCCCTCTCTCCACGGCGCCCCCTTCGTGCTCGTCCTCGCCCTCCTCGCTTGTCCCAGTGCGGTGTTCCAGGACCCGAGCCCTGGTTCTCCCCGGCTACTCGTTCCCAGGCCTCCTCACCTCCTGCCTTTCTGTCACCCTCACGCTGACAACTCCCAAAGGTGCGTCTCCGGCCCCACCCCTCCCCTTGAACCCAGCTGCCTCGGCGGCTGCACCGTCAGGCGGAAATGTCGGGGTTTCCAAGTGAACATGACTGGAACCAAACCCTTCACTGAGCGCCCTCCCCCCCATTCTCCCAATCCTCTTCATTTTAAGGCAATTTCAACACGTTCTTTATGCTCAGGCACACATCCCTCGTTACCTCTCTTCCCGACTACACGCAGGGGCTCAGCAAATCTGTCGGCTCTGATGTTAGACTATCCTGAATCTGACCACATCCCCACCTTCGCTGCTCCCATCTGTGTCCCAGCCACCACCCCCTCCTCTGGGGTCACTGGGCAACACTTTTCTATTTCATCTCCCTTCCTCTGCGAGGCCCCCATCCACACCTCCACAGGCTGTTTTTCACTCAGCAGTCGGAATGGTCTTTTGAAAACAAAAATAGGACCATGTGACTCATCTCCCCCGAACCCTTTACTGGCTTCCTATTTCACACTAATGAAATTAGAGTTACCGAAGCCTAAACCACCTGGTCTTTGGCTTCTTGCTGCCGCCACAGCTCTAGTGCTCTCCCCTTTACCCAGACGGGCCTCCTTGCTATCTCTGGGCCCTACAGAGGACACTGCTGCCCCAAGGTCTTAGCTGCTCTGCCTGGGGACCTCCTTGCCTAGGCTTTGCATGTGTATCCATTCCCTCATTCAAGAGTCTGCTCAAAAGTCCTCCGCCAGCAAAGGACTTTCCTGACGACAAGGTCTAGGAGGATGCCTCCCTCCCATGCCTTCTCACCTTTCATCCAGAGTCAATTTGCTCTGTCACTGACCGCTCCACGTTACACATTCCACATTCATGACACAAAGGTCCTTCCTCAAAGGGACAAGAATGCCAGGTGCTCGTTCTGTTTGCTGCTGAGTTATCACACCCCAGGCGTGGGCATGGGGTCGGCGCTCAGATAGGCACTGACCCAGTCACTGCCCTTTGTCTGAATGTTGCTTCTCCCTCCCTTCTTCTGTCTCCCCCCAACAACCAGGACACTGGTCCCTGTTCATGCTCTGGTCACAATGGGAATTTGTTAAATTAAGCAGGCAGGGTGAATAAATCAATGTCTCCGCCCAGAAAAACCACACCACCGCTGGAGAATCACTGGTAGGGATATAGGAGAGGCTTCCAGAGAACCCAGACAACACTTAGGAAGAAAGCATTTTCAAAGAAGCAGCACAAAGAAATAGCATCTGGCTTTATAATAACCCTACTCTGAATGATCAGAAAACATAGGTCACACCACGGTAATATCTTTGCAGGTCAAGAAAAGAAATCTTGTGTAAATACCTTCCAAAGGAGGCAAGAATAAAGGCGCGTCAAGAGCCTCTGATGCACGGGCTGTAGCTTTATTATGTTTACCTCGGTCACTAAGAGTTCCGTGATGCAAGGTCACCATACACAGTTAGATAATGTCCGCACTGCACATCTAAGGCTATACAGCAAAAGAACCAGAATTAGTACAAATACAAGAACTATATTTACATTCTGTATACTCAAGCTCCAAACATCAGATAATATTTACATAATAAAACATGAAAATGAAAATCTGAAATTAATAATGTACATTGTTGCTAATGTGCTCAACTCCTTACTGGGGAGAGATCAGTTTGCAAAGTCTTGGTTCAAAAAGGCCACGTGTGCTCCACGGGTTCCGTGGCAGCGCACGCGGGTGGTGAGAAGAGACCCGAAATCCCGACGGGGGGCGCCTTGCACTCGAGAAGGCCGATGGAGTCCTCAGGCGAACCGGTGCCAGAATGTGCAGCCTGGAAAAAGGGAACTTGAAGACATGAAGACGACACGCAACACCCAGGGTCTGGCAAGAGACCAACCTCAGCTCAGACTTTCTGAGCACAGCTTTTTAACATGAAATTTGCATCAACTCTCATTCTTTCCTTTAAATGATCAGAAGCTTTCCTAAGATTTCATGGGGCTCAAATCCGAATTTCATAAATGGCCTTTTGAACAACCGCAGATAATCTCTCAGCTGACATTTCCATTTCCTAAGGAAGCACAATCAGTCCATCCCTGCTACACAGTCACGGTTCGGCCGCACGCTGGGGTGAGTGGGTACCGGCCACGGGGGACAGCCGTAGTGCACACGAGTCAGAGTCCTCTTGCAAGAACATTCAGCAAACCTTCTGAGAGCAGCAGCAGAATTAGTGTCTTCTTTTTAAGGAGCAGGTTAACAATTACACTTCAGAAAGGGAACCCAAAGCAAAAACGAAGGACCCAAGTCTAACAGACAAGCCCTGACCCCGTCCTGGAGGACCCACGTGGATGCAGTGTGAGGAAATGGGAGCGTACCGGAGCTGCCACGCACTGGGTCATCCGTTCTTCCCCAATCCAATGTGCAATTAATTACAGCTGTATAAATATACAAATACTTTAAAAAAATTAAATATCCCTGTAAATCACAACAAGCAGCAGGCAACGAAGTCTTTGCTTTGAAATATGTGCCAGGAGAAGTCATTTTTAGATCCCTAAAGATCTTTCACAATGATTTAATTTATTCCTTCATCTTAAAAGAGCTGAAAAAACCCACTGAAAATATGGAGTAGTTGTAGAAGTTCAATGCAGCTGAAGGGGGGAAAAGTGTAAAACAACAGTGGTTTCTTAGCCGGGAAAAATCATTTTCCTTCCCCTCACAGTGATCGCTTGAGTTCTAACGATGTGGTAGGATTTGGGTGCCCACCCCGCTGCCAGCAGCAGCCCTTTCCCACGCCCCTGGCTGTGTGCACGGCTGGCTGGCCCTGTACAGCCCGGCCTGAGAGCTGGCTGACTCCCAGGCCGGCGCAGAGGTGAGGAGGCTGTGGGCGCTAGTCTGGTGTGGGCTATGAGGTCAAGTTTTGCTTTGGCAGGAGAAAGGAGGGTGGGGAAGGAGGGAAGGATTACTTTTAACTAGCACTCATTTCTCCTTCATTTGTATAAGAGCTTTTTCTTTTTTTGTTTTTTGCTTATTTAAAGGAGTGGTTTTGGAAAAAAAATAAACAAACCCACATTAAAAAACCCTCACAAAGATAGTTTCCTTAAATACTAACATTAATATATTAGTAATATCAACTTTCCTGCCACCATGGCTTCAGCTAAAGCCTCATAAGTAGATAGTCTCTCAGATAAATGTTCTCTCAGCTTCGAAGTGGGGATGGATCTGTCCAGAAAGGGAAGATTAACCCTGAAACCGTTCCAACTCCAATCTGGACAGGGGCCGCTAAAGGAAAAGGCGTTCGGAACCAATAAGGGCTATCCTCAGACGGTGTAAAGCACACGCTCCAGACAACCCTGCCAGAAGCAGATGTCCTGCTTCCTCAGGGGCCCTCTCACCCAGGGGTGTTACAAACAGTCCAGTGCCACCAGCTCTAATCCCTGACACCTCCAAAGCAAAGACTTTCCAAGCCAGTTTTGAGTTAGAAGAAAAAACCAAACATCATTTCAGTGTATCACATGATTTTACTCCCCCCCTCAGCCTCCCCACCTCCCTCTGTCATGGACATGGTCCCTCTGTCAGACTTCGTGACAAACAGCAGCGGCACCTGTGACTTCATTCTAAAATGTGACCTTTGAATTTCATCTTCGTTTCCCTGAAATTAGATTTCATTCCAGTCTAGAAGCAGTCTCTAAGCACCAACAGATCCTGGATTTGAGTCTACACCAGAAGGGCATACTGTGTCCATCAGACAATGAAGGAACACCTTTAACCACATTAAAAATCTCACGCACTGCTTAGAAAACAAATAACATCACAGTTAATGACCTATGTTTTAAGGAGAGGAAGGAAGTTAAAAAAAACCTACTGTAGAGTTTTTATTGATCACTTTTCAGCTAAGAGCATAGCCTGGGATTTCTATCCTTTCTTTTAAGCTCGCCATGATTCACTTTTCCTCCTCTTTGCAAGGCAACTCTAATGAAGCCAGAAGACCTATTCTTAGAGATGAGCCCAACTGGGAGGTCAGAAGCAAGGGTCTGCTGACACGTGCCTGCCCAGCTCTATTCCACAGCAGGCATGAGCCCCCGCCCCGTGCTGCCTGACGCAGAAAATCAGCCAGTCCCCACCACCTGAAAGGCAGCAACTTCAAGGCTGGAGACCCTCCGTCTCCACGAGGTGGGAGAGGGCAGAAACTTTCCTGAATGCTTGAGGGATGGCCAACAGAGGTGTGTGTGAGGGAGGTAAAGGATGGTACAAAACACCCCACGGCAACCGGCAAAGTAACCGAATTAACTTGCAGGCCTTCTTTTCCCCAGGCCATTCCTATAAAAGTTACCCGCAGCTGAAAGAAAAACAGTATCTCCTCTTCCTCCACGATGGCGTCTGGGTGCAGATGACCCTGTTCTCTCAGAGCAGGAGACTGCCAGCCGTGAGCTTCCTCCTTCCTCCTCTGGCAGTATTTCCACATCCCATGAAGGCAAGGCGGAGGCAGCAGCCAGCCACTGGGCTCAGGTGTGCCTCTTCTCTGCCCCCAGGGGTCCTTTTGTTTTTTGTTTTTTTCCAGTGGTGGGAGGGGATTGGTTTTAATTCTGGGATCCAGAAGGCAAAGTCTGCCATGTCTGCTTATTTATTATAGGAGGAGAGGCATTACTTAAAGTATTTTCAATTTGACAAGGATCGTTGGAAATAACCACTGGATTCAGCGGGAGACTTCCAAGTTCATACTTGAAAGTCACATTTCTTTGATCAAAGGGAGCTACAACAATCACAAGGCCACTACTCAGCATTACCGTAGTTACGACAACAAATGACCATCAAGTTCATTAGCAGAAAGTGAGTCACTCCCCCCTTGTGGGACATTTGTGTATGACATTGCACTAATTCCAAACTGTACCACCATCACTAATACCAAGAAGAGAAATGAGAAACTCTGAGAGAAAAGCGGTTCACAGGAGTGCCTGCTGTGAGGAACTATCCTTATCCTACTGTCTGCCTGCCTTTATGACCCAACGTCAGATCCCATGGTCCTCTCACATCCATTGGTAATATCATGGGCTCTTCCCTTCTTATAAGGTCAGCAGCAGCCACTATTCCAGGCCCGCTAAGAAGTCCTCCCTTCTCTCTTCCACTAAAAGAAAACCGCATAACTACGTTCTATATAAGCTCCATTTCAGAGAATACACCTGTGCCATTTCTAAGCTCATGACAACCTTTTCCCTGAATGGAAAATGCAGGGATTAGCAATGGCAAAAAGAGATGGAAAGGGAAAAGGTAAGTTTTTTCCTTTTAGGTTCTAAAAAAAGCCAGATGTTTCCTCCCCTAGTCTCTAACCCCCACCCCCCAATTAAAGTGATCTCACAGAGAAATGGGAAAAAAAGTATTATGTTGTCTTAACAGACAGACAAAGATATCCAAAGACAGCAGTACAGACATCACAGGTGGTCATAATGGGGACCTATCATACAAAAGGAAGCCAAAAGACACGAAAAAATAATTTGGAGATTCACTGGATCCCCTTTGGGTTGTTTTTGTTTTTTTGTTTGTTTTTCTCCCCTTTGTTAGGCCACATGCTACTACCAAGATTCTCAGCACAGGAAAAAAGAGAAGGGTACAGAGCAATGGAGACGGGGACCAGGAGAGCTAGAAGGAGTGTTGACAGGAGGGAGAGCAGGTATTCCACAGGCTTACACACGAGAGGGGCCATCAAGAATCACAGAGAGAAGTGAGAGGCAACACTTTCTTTATCTCTCACAGGCGAGTGAGGGTGCTCAGCACAGTCGCTTAGTACTTCGGTTCGCTGGGGCATCTGCGGGAGAGTTTTGACCTACAGGTGACAGAGGAAGAAGACGGATTAGAAAGCTGGATCCTCCCCCTGTGAGACCTCTCCTCACAGGTCTCTCTCCTCCACAGTCCTCTCCTTGAGCTTCTTCCCCTCCAGCACTCAAGGCCCAGGTCTCTAGGCTCCCTGAATAAGTAGGCTAAGCTGTGGGGGGGCCCCTGGAACACAAGCCCTGACAGGATCAGAGGCTTGGATCACAGGAGGGAATACTGGGAGACCATGAAAGGTTCTCACCACCTTCCCCTGACTCAGTCAAAAAATTTAAAAAATAAAATCTTGGGGAAAAAAAAAAATCAAAGCAGGACATTAACTGGGTGTAAATTTGACCAGGTTCCCTTAGCCATTCAGGACACCCGGTGATACCTTATGAGAAGTGGAGGTCTCATCACCACATCACAACGACACTTACACTGCTGTCCTCCCTCTATTTTCACCCAACTTTTTGGGAACAAGACTTCCTTCTTGATTTACACTGACCAAAAGCCGAGGAGAAGAAGGAAACATGAGGACAACTTCTTACCGTATCGTGCCAGCAAGGAGTGGGTTAAAGGCATATAACCAGTCGTTCATGTCTTTGTCATTGAGAGCCTGTAAAAGGACCCCACGATGCTTTGTGCATACAGCAAAGATATTAGGTGTCTGAAAGAGACACAGGGAGATGGGTGAGTTACGATGGCTGCTGACAACGGGGATACCCTGCCAGATTCCCAGGGCACACAGCACCTCATACTGAAGGTTCACGGAGACCAGACACATAGGAGAGATGCCACACTTTACAACAGGGAGTTCAGAACTCGGAAGAGAAGGGTGCAAGCAGCCATTAGTAGCCAAGAGAGCCCGACTGACCTTCACCATGGCCTGCTGGTCCTCGCTGTATTCAACCTGTGCTGTGGACAGGTTAATGATGCCACGCTCCACTGGGTCTTTGTCGCTGTTATAGATGAAGACATAAGGGCGACGGACCACGACAAAATGTTTAGCCCAGTTGCTGTAAAGTGGCTCCTTGAAATGCAGGTATCCTTTCTTTGAGACCACGGAGCTAAAAAGGACAGTAGGAGAGCAGTTAGTTTTTCACAAAAAGAAAGTGATCGTGGCCTGAGGAACATGAAAATATGTCTCACCGAGGCCCAGTCCCTAGGATGAACAAAACAGGCCAAAGATCTGTTTGGCCTAGAATCTTCTCAGCTAAAATAATAGCAAGAAAACACAAAGTACCGCCCCAAAGCACACTGTGGTGTGGTGACGTATGTGACAGGACACAGTGGGGCACGAACCCAGCCCGGCTCTCTAGCCCAGATTCCACTGGCATTAGACAGTAATGTGTACCTCGGGTATGAGAGCGGAGAGTAAAGTACTGTGATTTGTCTTTTATACCCAGCATCCCTGGGCAATACAGTACTCACCCTGGTCTAATTTCTTCGATATCTGGAACAAGATTGAGAAATTCATTTTTTCCTGCTCGTGCCAAATAGGGTGTTTCCACAGTTGGGACAATCTGAAATTGTTCAAATTCTGTGCAGGGACTAGATGCCCGGGAATTGGCTTCTGGGGTCCTTTAAAAGAGAAAGGTTAGGGGTAAGAGGAGCTTCAGCAAGGTCAATGCAGAATGTGTACAACCCCTCACCGGGAGGAACCAGCCCTCCCCTCAATCGCAGGGGCCTTGCAAACATCAGTTGCAGAGAGATCGGCTGAGAAGACAAGCAGGTGTCAGAGAGTTAATTCCAAATTTAACGGGTCATCCTTTAGAAGTTACAAAAGTCACCAAGTCAGGCAGTCCCTCTTCCTACTCTGAAGCCCTCTGAGTGGAAGTGTCTGGGGGATCCACTCCATTCTGTTATGTATTTCTATTTTGTTCCAAGACCACAAACTAGGGCAGTGGTTCTCAAAGTGTAATCCCTCACCAGCAGCAACTTCACCTGGAAACGTGTTAGAAGTTCAAATTCTCGGGGCGCCTGGGTGGCTCAGTGGGTTAAAGCCGCTGCCTTCAGCTCAGGTCATGATCCCAGGGTCCTGGGATTGAGGCCGACATCGGACTCTCTGCTCAGCAGGAAGCCTGCTTCCTCCTCTCTCCTCTCTCTCTGCCTGCCTCTCTGCCTACTTGTAATCTCTCTCTGTGTCAAATGAATAAATAAAATCTTAAAAAAAAAAAAAAAAAAAAAAAAGAAGTTCAAACTCTCGGGTTCCAACCCAGACCTACAGAATCGGAAACGATGGGTGGAGTTTAGCCACCTGTACTTTAACAAGCCTCCCATGTGATGCTGGTGTGCATGGACATCTGAGAACCACCGCCACGGGGGCTGGCAGAGAAAGCAAACCAGCAGGAAGAAGCTGGCTTCCTGAACGACCACCAACCAAGAACAGTCCGGGACCGTGACAGGAGCAGGAGTGCCTATGCTCTGCACCGTGAGTTGTTGTAAAGCAGCTTAGCCCGATGAATTGTCTCTCACCAATTCTAAAAAACCCATTTTTTTAATACTTCACCATTTCTTAAGTTGGGATGCATCTTACAACTGATGACAGGTCACATTTTGGTTGGCAGTGCTTTTTTCTTTCTTAGTGGCACATAAAATAATGTTAGAGTTGATGACATCCCAAATTAATTAAATTACCTGGTTGTGTTATTTTCTCAGCCACTCTCACCTGTGGCCATGTGGGTACAGTAAGACAGCTGGACGATACCCAGGTGGGTTCTGACACGTAAGCATAATGAACAGAAATGGGCCCAGGAGTGTGATGGTAAATCATAAACAAGTGATTACAGTGATGAATTCACTGGATCTAGACTAAATTTGTCTCTATTATTCTTACCAATATGTTTCATTGTGCCATCAAAATATATTTTGCAAACTAGTTTTAAACTGTTTTCCCCAAGATGGGACTTGCTCTGTCTGACAGGACTGGGGAACCAATCAGGAATAGGAATGGCAGGCCAAAACGAGCAGGAGAGGGATTTAGAAGAGGAACCAAGGGTTTTCATGCAGAAAGTCAGTGAGACATGCTGTTAGAAGGAACAGGAGCATCTCCCTGGGGCTGTGATATCCAGAAAAGGCTCCCACACACTTCTGAGTGCTGCTGAGCGGGGTGGTCCTGCCCTCACTGGAGAACAAGAGCTAGAGGAAGGCTGGTATTTCTTTAGTTCTTAGGCTAGTTTCTCTCAGTGGAGTCTGGGTAAGTGAGGCTTCTTTTCTTTTTCTTCTTTGTATGTACATATGCATTTATTGTAATCATTACCACCAGTGTGGGGCTTGAACTCATGACTCTGGTATCAAGAGTTGCGTCCTCCACCAACTGAGTCAGCCAGGCGCCTCTTTTAATTTTTAAGTAAACTAGGGTACTTACTTCTGCTCCAGAGAGTTGCTCCTAGCATCAACCAGAGAAGGGCAGGTGGAGGAAGGAGTGAGGGTTGCACTGCTAAAACTGGACACAGAGGGATCCCGTCCGATAGGAGAGATATCAGACAACTGAGGAGGCAAACAGAAGACAGCAAGTGAGATTCAGCTGAAAACCCAAAATGCCTCTGCAACCAGGAGCTTTGACACCTAGCGACCTCACGTTCGTGAATCTGATGCCACAGATCATTCAAGAAAAGGATTTACAAATCCTCTAAGGCCTGAGTGTCACATTAGGAATCATTTACAAAAGAGGCAAGGTGGTTTTTTATTTTGTGACTGTCCTGCATTAATTCAATGAGCCTATCTCTAAGAGCCCAGTATTCAGAACAATAGACAATATTATAAGAATACGGCAGAGGCCCTGCCCTCCTGGAGCTGATACTTTAAGTGGATAAGGCAGACAACAAACAAATCAACAAACAATTTGCAAAGTGTCAGGTAGTCCTACGATCCAGTAATTCTACTACTGGGTATTTACCCAAAGAAAATGAAAACACTAATTCAAAAATATACATGCACACCTACGTTCACTGCAGCATTATGTACAATAGCTAAGACAGGAAAACAACTCAAGTGTCCAAAATACCACATGATTTTACTTATATGTGGAACCTAAAAAACAAACACACACACAAACAAAAAACAAGCAAAAAAGCAGACTTTCAGACTTTTAAGAACAGAAACAAACGAGGGGAGATTGGTGAGCGGATGGGGGAAAGAGACGAAGGGGATGAAGGGGTACAGACTTCCAGTTATAAAATAAGTAAGTCATGCAGATGGAAAGTACAGCATCGGGAAAACAGTTAATAATACTGTAATAACATCGTGTAGTGACAGATGGGGACAATACTTATCATGTAGTGAGTGCTGGGTCAGGTACAGAATTGTTCGATCACTATGTTGTATGCCTGGAGCTAATTTAACCTTGTATGTCGACTATACTTCAATAAAACAAAGCGTCAGGTAGTGGTAAGTGCTACAGCAAAAAAGACAGCAGGGAGAGAGGTCAGACAGCTTCAGGCAGCTTCTGCCTTTACAGAGGGTGGTTAAGGAGTTGATTTTTGAGCAGAAAAATGAACAAGACAAGGGCGACGATGATGGGAACATCTGGAAGAAGACTATCCCGAGGAAAGGAACATCAAGGGTGCATAGGCCACCTCAGCAGAAGGAAGAGGGAGCATCTGAGGAAGAGCAAAAAAGGTCACAACGCCTAGAACTGAGTAGGCACTGTAGAGGTTAAGTGTTCACCTCACTCTTTGCTGAAGGCAACATTTCATGCCACCAAGAACCTTAGGACTTCTGGTGTCCTGTCACACAGTGACATACCAGTCCCTACAAGGTCGTCTTTGAGGGATTCGGGGAAAAGCCAGAATGTTTCCCATCTGATAATAGTCTAAGAGACACAGGGGTATACCTTTATCTGCAGAAGTCAGTGTTCTGACTCTGAGAAATTAAATAAATACAAGAGCAGATATGTCCCACATCCTCAGACCCAACGCTACACGCATCTGAGCCCACCTCAAAGCAGGGAACTTGGGAAGGGAAAACTGAGCGGCTCACCTTACAGTCACTGATGCTGCTGTGCACCTGGCTGAACTCCCGGTTGAAAGTGTGGGTGAGAAGTTGCAGGCACTAGGGAAGAGAGAGGAAGGTGTGAGTTTCAATGGTTCAGTGAAGCCCTGGCTGCAAGGCAGGAAGAGGAAACACCAGGCTAACACCCACAGTGGAGCTCAGGTGCAGCCCCAAAAGTTCTAGAATGAAGTAAGAATTTAATTTAGCAATACCAGCCTGGCATATGCGTAATGAAGAGAAATTAAGTGGGTAAAGAAGACTTCTCAAGACGACGAAAGCTGCCAACACCACAGTCTAGACGTGCTTAAGAACACGACAGTGCCCCTTCCAATTCATCCTGGTACTAAAAGCCATGGAGACTTCTGGATGGATATATTTTTCTAAACTGACTAGAAGACTGTTCGGTTACTGAAAACAACCTGGCACAAAAGCCCTCTCACGTCTATATTCCACTGTGGGTCAGCTGCCTAGACACCATATGCCTGGAAGTCATCCTCAGCAACCCCTCCGCTCTCTCCCACCCTGTGCGGGCAACAAACTCTACCTCCCCAATGTCTCTCCCGTGACGACTCTTCCCCTTCGCCCTGCAGCTTCCTGCCTCAGCTGAGACCCACACCACCTCTCATCCGGATCACCACAATCAAGAGCTCTTCGTGCCTCGAGTCTCTGTCACCCCAAAACTACCCTCTTTCTTGCTGCCACAGCAGTCTTCCTAAAACACAAACACCTGCTTAAAATATTTCTACATCACTCCCAGGACACTCCGCACTCTGGTCCAGTCCCCAGACCCTGCAAGAGCTGGTCCTGCCCCTTCCCATGTTCCCCACGAGACTCTCTAGCCCTGAAGTGTAGCCTACGTGGCTCCCTCTGGTGCCGCCTTCCAAGCTTAGCTCACCAGCCCGTGGAGGCCTTTCCTGTGGCTCCTCCAGACTCCAGACACATACCTCTATTATATGCTTGTCACCGAGTCACCTGTGAGTTCAGTAAGGGTAGAAATGGACTCTTATTTATTTCTATCTTGAGAGCTAGTACAGGCATTGAAACAGAGGCCCTCGAAGAAAGATGAAAATGAAAAACCCCACTAGCTCACAGGGGTCTCAGCAAAGAGGAAGGGATTCATTCACACCTTGGTAGCCAGCTCCTTCTCTCGATCCACCAGGCTTTCAATGTCTGCCGAGTCGTAGCCGCTGCTCTCGCTGGGGGTGATGGCGCTTTCAAATGTGGTGGTAGAGATCTGAGAGGAGATGCTGGTGGAGGTGCTGAGGGTCCCACTGCTGAGGCTGGGGGACAGCGAGTCACTCAGGGATTTGGGGATGCTGTCACCAAGTCTCTCACGCAGCAGCAGGAAGTGGCGAGTCTTCTCCACCTAAGATCCAACACAACTGCCTCAGCAAACATAAAGCTCGTTAAGATTTTTTTGTTTTTTATTTTTTATTTATTTATTTATTTATTTAAAAAAAGATTTTATTTATTCATTTGACACAGAGAGAGAGATTACAAGTAGGCAGAGAGGCAGGCAGAGAGACAGGGAGAGGAGGAAGCAGGCTCCCTGCTGAGCAGAGAGCCTGATGCGCGCCTCGATCCCAGGACGCTGAGATCATGACCTGAGCCGAAAGCAGAGGCTTTAACCCACTGAGCTATCCAGGCGCCCAGATTTTTTTGTTTTTTAAAGATTTCTTATTTATTTATTTGACAGAGTGAGAGATGGCAAGAGAGGGAATACAAGCAGGGGGAGTGGGAGAGGGAGAAGGAGGCTTCCCGCTGAGCAGGGAGCCCCATGTGGGGCTCGATCCCAGGACCCAACTGAGCCACCCAGGGGCCCCAAGATTTATTTGTTTATTTAAGAGAGAGGGAGAGAGAGTGCTCACATGAGCGGACTAGCGAGGGGCAGAGGGAGACTGAAAGGGACAGAGAACCTTCAGCAGACTCCCCACTAAGCAAGGAGCCTCACACGGGGCTCGATCTCATGACCCCACCACGATCATGTCCTCCGCCGAAACCAAGAATCAGATGCTTAACCGACTGAGCCACCCTGGGTGCCCCAAAGCTCATTAAGATCTTAATAAGCAAAATATGCCTCCACCATGATTGAAAGCTGAAAATCCAAGATCAGACAGAGAAGGTGAGTGTGCGATGGATACTTTGGGAGTCATCCTCCAGAGCTCATCTGGGCATCTCCTGCTCTTGCATACCTCGTGAAGGAGCTCCAGCTTCTCTAACTCCCACTGGTGCTCAAGAATGAGACTGTCCCCGCGGGGCCGCCAGCCTGCTAAGTTCTCTTCTCCTCGCACATATGCCACTGACGTATCCAAGATTTTTCTTCTCCTCCTCTGCATGCCTGAGACAAGAGGAAACAATGTTTTTTTTTTTTTTTCAGAGAAAAATCTGATTCCATTTTTGGCTCAAAACAAACTAATAATTCATATACATGGCAAACCAAGACACTTAGTCAAGATACATGGGATTTTATTTACTCATAAATATTCATCCCTTTTCCCCTAAAGGAATTCTCTGAACTTCTTTTAAAACTGAGTTTTACATTCTTTGATAACTATGAAGACTGGAATGCAACTTGAGAAGATGCCCAAGTTATTGTGTTAAGTGAAAATAAGGAAAGACTGAATAGTCTATATGCTATGGTTCCAAATATAAAAAAATACACCCTTAGGAATAAAGTAGGAAAGGACCACCTCTCCATCTCTCCCTCCCCCACTCCCCACACGGGTACCACATTCAGGAACTCGGTTAGGACTACAGATGACAAACAGCGTCAGCCCCATCATTTCCCATTAATTTTTAAAAATCTTATACTGTTTTTACATATCAAAGATACAAATTTATGTTAATTAAGAAAGTTTCTTAAGGAAGTATGTGCACACTATAATTAGCTGCTATTGGGACTTGGATTCATACTCAAGTTCTGTTTTTACTCTAAATCTTACCTGTGGGACCTAACCTTCTTCTGTATGTGTTCTCTAAAATGATTCAAACTCACCCTAATCAAATGCTCTTTAAAAACCCTGATTTTTGTCCATGTTCCAGTTTATAAACATAGAAATGCAAAAGCTAGAGGAACAGCAGCAGTCCAAAGAGACATCAAAAAGGACACAGTACAGATTCAATTTAATAATCTGTCTTCCTAGAGCACAGGAAGTTTGAATTCTAGCTTGACAGCATCTATAAAGTTACAGTGCCAAGGTATCTTTGGCACTAATGTGGAAAGGGAAATGGTTACGAAGTCTGCCAAGCCAAATTCATTCTAATACACTCAAATATTTTTATAATATATTGCAACCTCATGACATTTTGTTCAACACAGTTTTCATAACTGTTTTGCAGGTCACAAACCAAACAGTGTTGTAACTCGGAAAAAGGCAACTCTCATCACCACCAAAAGAAAATGGCTTTTAAAATATACCTGGTTTCTAAAAAATTTTCTATCTATCCTACCTGAGTAGGATAGATTTTTGACATAATATACTCCAAACACAGGCAAAGATAAACGATCACACCTCCCCAGTCCGTAAGGGCTTACCTGGACTGCCTGTGTCTGCCATTTTGCATAAACTGAGTTCATAAATTCCAGTGACTCGATTGCTATTCGAATTAAAACAAACAACTGTTTAACTTTTTACAGCACGAAAACAGGAAAATCTTAATTCCTTCTACTTAAAACACTGCTGCAGGGACTGCAGCCCACCCTCAAATAGAATTACAGACCTTTCTTATTTCTTCTCTTATTCTGAACTTAAGAAGTATATTTTTCCTAGAAGGAGTTTGTTTTCATCCCAATCTTTTGAATTACTTCAACAGGAGGAATGAAACTGAATTATAAATCCAGAGGTTTATAATACAAATATAAAAATTAAAAATCTGCCTTACCACGAGAGAAGAGATGAGGGGGAAAGTCTGACTAGAATGAAATGCTGAGCATCGAATTCAGGGGCATGTGATTAGGAAGGTATTAGTAACACTTATTATTTAGGCTGGGTAGTGAGGCACAGGTAATCCCTGTATTAGTCTTAATGTATTCTGATATACCTCGAATAGGAATAAGTCTTTATAAGAAGAAAATCCCAGTGGTAATCAGTTAGAATTAACGACATCTGAAAGAACATTTAGTCCCTGCAAAACTGTTCTGCGAACATTCCCAATGTCATACTGCTTTATTCCTCACACGCTCATGTATTTCAGTTAATGCCAACACGTGGAAGTTCCTGCATTCCCGCCATCAGGCTGTAAGCCAACCCTGAAAGAGCAAGCCAGGGACACCGAGGGCTCTGCTGATTCTGTGGCGGACAAACCAGCTGGAAGCTAACACTTGTATCAGACACTTACGAGTCTGGTAACTTCGAGTAGCCGCTGCCGAAGAGGCTGCGGAGAGAGCGTGGTGGCGAGATCTTGGCATCCCGGGAGTAGAAGACCATGCACACGTCCTTGGTGATGACCGCCGGCTGGATGCAGTGATCCAGCTGAAAGCACAAAGGAGTGGGCTCCATTTAAATGCAGACAGAGCATATGTGGCAGGACTCTGTGCACTAGCAGAGTCGGAAAGCTGGTCCCGGAAGTGGGGGCTGGAAGATTTCAGCTCTACCAATTACTTCAACAGCAGCTCAACAGATAATATGTGCAAGATTAGGTGGTAGTCCTTGTAGCTGCTTTATTTTCCCCAAATTTTTAAAAAACTTTTCTTCTGAAATAATGGCAAATAGTTATTTATTATGTGCCAAGCACTGTTCTAATGCTTTTGTATATGACCTTTCTCCACCTTTCTGACATAAATGCCATCATTACTACTCCCGTTTAAGAGACGGGGGAACTGAGGCACAGATAAGAGTCCCTGTGGAAAGCCAGGCTGGCAGTAAGTGGCAGCACAGGGTTCCGAACTCGGACAGGCTGGTTCCAGGGTCTGTGCTGTTAATCACTACTAGGGTCTGCCCACAGCAGCAAAACAAGAGCTGAAGTTTTCTTAAAATCATACCTTCTGTGAAGAAGATGATTAGGTCACTAAAACTGAAGTTATAACAGAAGCCTTTCTGTTTGACTTTCAAGTTTATTACTTTTTTTTAGTAGTCTCTACACCCAACATGGGGCTCGAACTCACGACCCCAGGAACAGGAGTCACACTCTCTTCTGACCAAGCCAGCCAGGCATCCCGTCGTAGGACTTTGTGATCAAATTATATAGAAACTAGGCACAGAAGCTAATACAATCAGAACAGCAGCAAACAGTTGACCAAAAAATCAGTTGAATCTTTCCTCCTCGTTTCTTGTGGTAATCTGCCCACTGTTTAGGCCTAGCCATTCATGGTGATTTAGGTTCAAGATCTCCTCACCTCTAGATACGCTGACAATGTCATGTAGATCTTTTCCCCATAGGGTGTCACTCGGTTCAGAAGGAGAGAGTTATGGAGAGAGCTGTCCCACACGGCCTCAAAACGGTAGAAGGTCCTGAGGTCAGAAAGGCAAGAGGGAGTCACCCAGAAGAAGCGAAGCCACCTTGGTCCAGGTACTCTGTCAGTAACACTACCAAATCCTACACTAATAAACAATTGCAATATATTGCAAGGTGGAGCCTTCATCCCCTAGAAGGAAAAGGTGGGCCCCCAGTCTCTCGCCCCACCCACCATGTAGGAGGACTAAGCTATCCTTTTTTGTCTGGACAAGCCTGCTTCTCTGCCTATAAACATAAAAACAGATCAATCAAAGAGATTAAGATGAAAAGGATGAGTGCCTGTGGACAGAAACTAAAGGAAGAAAGCCTAAATAAGTGTCTCTGCCAGTCCACGAAGAGAGCAAGAAGCAAATCCTCAGGAGCCTGGAAGCCTATCTTCACATCCCAGCCCAGTTCCACGGAGCCTTTGAAATGTCACAAACACTTGCGAGGCCTGACAGAGGAAACAGGCAGAATAATTTAAGTACAGAAAATCTAATTTTAAATAAAAGAATAAGAGGCTACTCTTAGCTGATGTTTCAGTAAAAGAATTATTTTAATACCAAAGCTAACTACTATTTCTTACCTTTCAAAAAAAACCCACATGAAAACCAATCTTACACTTCAATAACAACCTGGAGCTTGACTTAATAAAACACCCAGAAACTGTTTTTTAAGTCGTTCTAGTATCTTCCTTTTTCCCTATTGGAAAACCCTACAAACCTGACCTGACATCTGTTCTGCCAGTTCTGCTGCCTCTTCCGAAGCACTGCACTGAGTTACAGCCCAGCTCCCAGCTCCGCCCGCAGTCCCTGCCATCCCCCGCCCCCGCAGGCCCCGTGACAAGGGTCTGCTCTGCACAGTGCATGTTCCATCACCACTAGCTTGCACCCGGTTCAGTGAGAAAGAGTTTCCACATACTTGGCTTCCTTCTACATTCCTCCTTGCTCCTTCCCAAATGGTAACCTTGCTATTGCTGTCTTTTCTAGATTTCCTATGACAAATAACTTCCCTAAATCAGATGAAGAGAGGGCGCCTGGGTGGCTCAGTGGGTTAAAGCCGCTGCCTTCGGCTCAGGTCATGATCCCAGGGTCCTGGGATCGATCCTCCTTGCTCCTTCCCAAATGGTAACCTTGCTATTGCTGTCTTTTCTAGATTTCCTATGCCTGCCTCTCTGCCTACTTGTAATCTCTCTCTCTGTGTCAAATGAATAAAAAAAAAAAAATCAGATGAGGAGAGATGGGAAAGACTTTCTTCACTACTGAACCAGGATTTTTTTTCTACCCTAAAAGAAGAAAATAAATAGATAAGACAAGCAGCTCTGACAGCAGAAAGAGAAATGTTTAAAAATAAACAACCTATTTCTCACAGACTCAGCTGCCCATATAGTCTCCACTACCTCACAGGACAAAACCAAGAAACAGTGAATAATTATGCAAAACTACAGAGCAGCAAACCTTCAAGTTCCTGACAGAGAGGACAAAGAGAACAGAAGACCCAGGCTGAAATCCCATACGAAAGGAGGGGAGTACACTCTAATTTGTAATCCCCAGAAGAAAAGCTGAAGATGCAAAAGAATAAAATGAACAAGTTTAGTAAATGGGATGAGGAAAGAAGAGCTCTATCAATCACTTACAAAGCTGTATGTGAAACTGTACACGCATCAGGAAAGGCCAGGGCACAAAGGGTGCAAGGATAAGGTGCAGCTCTATCCCAGGGCTGTGTGGGGAAAAACTACTAAATTAAAACAGGAGTCTAAGCAATTTAAGACATAAAGCATTCTGATAAACTAGGATCTTTATGTGCAAAAAAGCAAACAGAAAATACCTAGGAATATCCTTATCAAGAAAGAGCCTGCAAAAACATAGAAAAGGCTTTTGTTAGTGTAGTAGCAGAACAAAAAAGGAAAGGAATAAAGAGAGCAAAGCAAAAAACAAACAAACAAACAAATATCAAATCTGCTGTGAAGCAAAGTGAATCCAAGTGGACAATTAACAGAGAACTCCACAGGGACACAATTTGATAGACAGCTGACAATGACATGGGTCCTTCTCCTGAGACATTTAATTAAGGAAAATGCTGGGCACAGAAAGGATGGTGGATGCCACCTCCACGAACGCCCTGTCTGCAGATGACTCAGTACTGGAAATGGTAGGAAGCTGCTGTGCAGTGAGGGGAAACAAGTCAAGTAATACGGAAGCAGGACCTGGAAGAAAAGCAGCAGTGGCCTCTGGGGGCTACACGCCACTATCCGTACACCGGAAGAGCTCTCACAGATAAATGTGCTTTACACACCCAAACTGGAGTTCTTTAAGTTCAACTTTAAACATTAAACCTTAGGCAAATAGAACAAAAGCGCTCTTAACTAAATTTCACCTCGCAACTTGCCAAATTACCTATGCTCTCCGTATTCTTAAAATATAAAGACAGATGTCCGTTTCGCACTGAGCATCCTAGACTAGCGGTATTTCACATGCCAGACGGTTTGCTTCCAAGAGCTGAGCCTTGTGCTTACCAACTATCAATAATATTTGGTTCTGAACCTGTTTATACAGTTTTACTTATTATAATCATCTAATTTAATAAAATATTAGGCAAATCCATAAAACATGAGGGCAAAAGAATTTTTTCTTTAGTGCAAAAAACTAAGCTGAACTTTTTTAAGGTTTTATTTCTTATTATATATTTTATATATATAAGTATTATATGTATAAGTATATAAAAATATTATATGTATTATATATATAAATATTATATTTATTATTTATTGGGGTAGCGCCTGGGTGGCTCAGTTGGTTAAGCAGCTGCCTTCAGCTCAGATCATGATCCCAGGGTCCAAGCCCCACGTCAGGCTTCTTGCTCAGCGGGGTGTCTACTTCTCCCTCTCCCTCTGCCTGCCACTCTGCTTACTTGTACTCTCTTTCTCTCTGTCAAATAAATAAACAGAATCTTAAAAAAAAAAAAAGATTTTATTTATTCGGCAGAGAGAGAAAGAGCACAAGCAGAGGGAGCAGCAGGCAGAAGGAGAGGGAGAAGCAGGCTCCCTGCTGAGCAGAGAGTCTGAGGCAGGACTCGATCTCAGAACCCTAGAATCATGACCTGAGCCGAAGGCAGCCGTGTAACCGACTGAGCCACCTAGGTGTCTCTAACTTGAATCTAATCTATCTATCTATCTATCTATCTAATCTATCTATCTATCTATCTATCTATCTATCTATCTATCTATCTATCTATCTATCTATCTATCTATTTCTGGAGAGAGCAAGCAAGAGAGTGCAAGAGAGCATGAGCTAGCAGGGGGAGAGGCAGAGAGAGAGAATCCCAAGCAGGCTCCACGGTCAGCACGGAGTTGGATGCAGGGCTTGATCTCATGACCCTGAGCTTGTGACCTGATCCAAAATCAAGAGTCAGATGCCCAACCGACTGATCCACCCAGGCACTCCCCAAGTTGAATGTTTTTAAAAGATGTGGTAATGCTGAGTTAAAAAACAGCTGTTAAGTTTGGAAGTGATCAATGTAAAAAAAAGGGGGGGGGGCAAAAAATAAAAATTTAATGATCAAATGATCAATGATAGAAAGTTTAAAGGATTTTGTATTTAGGGGCGTCTTGGTGGCTCAATCATTGGGCGTCTGCCTTCAGCTCAGGTCATGATCCCAGGGTCCTGGGATCGAGCCCTACATTGGGCTCCCTGCTCTGCGAGAAAGGCTGCTTCTCCCTCTCCCACTCCCCCTGCTGGTGTTCCCTCTCTCGCTGTGTCTCTCTCTGTCAAATAAATAAATTAAAAAAAAAAAAGGATTTTGTATTTAAATTCTTCATAGGTTTCCAGTTCTTATTCCACCAAATTAAAAATTAGATGATGAATTATGGGGGTGGTTTTGCAAGAAAGACAAAAGTTCAACAAATGAGGCTACAATTCAAGGAAAGGCCTTGGCCCTACAGTAAGAGCTTGACAAATTAATGTATGTTCATATAACTTAAATTAAAATGTTTAAAGTACGTATCTTTTTATTAAATATACTAGACTTTAGCCAACTTTTTTGATTAACTCTACACTTCCGTGAAAGGAGTTGTTTCTAACAAAAGCCAAATAATCTCCTACAGCATCTGACCTGTGGCTGGGTATGAATCAAAGGACTTTGAAGGTTCCTCTAATGTAGGCAACCAGCATTTCAACCAAACATCATTGTTCTGTGTATTCTGCTAAGTACTCTAGAGAAATTTCAGATCTACTTCTCATGGTTGCAAAGAAAACATGGTGCATACCAGCTGAATATCTGCTATCAATATCCAGCTGGCGTGTGGTTAATGCTGACTTCAGAGAAACGGGATTGTTCACGATTCGGCTCGGATGAGGCCAGGCAGGGCCAGAGCACACTTCCTTATCTCTGCCACCCCTCCCACTTGGGCACACCCTCATATTCTTTCCCTCTATCTCTCAGCGCCTGCAGCTCCTCCTACAGGCAAAAAGCAAAAAGACACTTGCTTTTTTTTTTCCTCTTTTCTTTTTCTTTTCTTTTCTTTTCTTTTCTTTTCTTTTATTTTAAAGATTTTATTTATTTATTTGACACACAGAGAGAGATTACAAGTAGGCAGAGAGGCAGGCAGAGAGATAGGGAGAGGAGGAAGCAGGCTCCCTGCTGAGCAGAGAGCCCGATGCGGGCCTCGATCCCAGGATGCTAAGATCATGACCTGAGCCGAAAGCAGAGGCTTTAACCCACTGAGCCACCCAGGCGCCCTTTTTTCCTCTTTTCAATGCAAAACTGTAACAAGGAAACAACGGAAAGAAATTAATCCTGGCCCAACTTTTAATCCTGTTTCTGCTTTCTGTCTCCTTTTTCCTCTCTTTCCAACTCAGATGTGGGCACGTTATTCAGGAACAGAGGTGTAAGAAGTCTTCCTGTAATGCGAAGGCCAGCCCTGCTTCCTAGCCCTTGCCACATAAAGGAGTGGGGTCTGTGCACAGTGATATAACTCCTTTCCTGAGGAGGGAGAAAATCTACTTTCCCAGTAGATTTACCTCCAGTTGGACGTGGGAAAGCAGATTGGCTATGTACTTTATGTACTGTCTGTCCTCATTTGATTATAAAACGGAATTTTTTTTTAATTTTATTTTTATTCTTTGCCCAAGGGGTACAGGTCTGTGAATCATCAGGCTTACATCTTTCACAGCACTCACCAAAGCACAAACCCTCCCCAATGTCCATAACCCATCCACCCTATCCCTACCCTCCCACCCCCCAGTAACCCTCAGTTTGTTTTGTGAGATTAGGAGTCTCTTATGGTTATAAAACGGAATTTTAAGAGAAACTAATTTAAAATTCAGTTAAGCATCTGGCTTGGGCTCAGGCCATGATCCTGGGATCAAGTCTCGCATAGGGTTCCCTGCTCAGCAGGGAGCCTGCCTCTCCCTCTCCCTCTGGCTGCCGCTCCCCGCCCCCGCGCTTGTTCTCTGTCTCTCTTTCTCTGTTAAACAAATAAAATCTTTAAAAATAAATAAATAAATAAAGGGGCACCTGGGTGGCTCAGTGGGTTAAAGCCTCTGCCTTTGGCTCAGGTCATGATCTCAGGGTCCTGGGATCAAGCCCCGCATTGGGCTCCCTGCTCAGCAGGGAGCCTGCTTCCTCCTCTCTCTCTGCCTGCCTCTCTGCCTACTTGTGATCTCTGTCAAATAAATAAATAAATAAAAATTTTAATAAGTAAATAAACAAATAAATACCTCATTCCTTATAGCAGGCAACTTTGTTCAGAAGAGTTTATATATATTAATTTATCACTTTTATGAGTAAATGAAAATAAAAACCAAACATTGAGACTCCTGGACCCTCCGCAGGCGGCAGCCAAGGCTAAACACAAGAGGGTTTGCTATGCCCAGAAGGGCATGTTTCCATGACACTCAGGACCAACAGACCTTTCTCCACAGCAACCACTTCATAGGAAAACAGTCTCAGCAACAATTAATTTGTACTTTTAAACCCTTGGGTAGCAGGCTGCATTTTCTTTTTCTGTTCTTGTCTCTCAGACTGTGTTACATCTACCCAAACTCCACACAGGACAGAACATTTTCATTCTATACGGGTAACTGATGCACACGCACCGATCTCTATTTATCTACTTTTGGAGAGCAGGGTGGCAGGGAGGAAAGGGATGTCTGAAGAGAGAAAGGAATTTGTTTCTGGACCTGAACAGGAGTCACTGGTGAACAACGACTCTAACGGGGGAGCCATGAACTCCTACAGGGAGGACTCATCGGGCTGTGTAGGGGCCCTACCTGCTGGAGTTGTGGGAGGACTTCAAGTACTTGGCAGAGATAATATTTAGAGAGAGGATGGCATCGACCGCAGCCTCATCCACCTCAGCCTTATTCCTGATCCGGCCTACAAAGAAGAATAAAGAAACTAGGACAGGGGTACACTTAAAAACACAACAGAAAGTCATTAAGCCAAAGAGAGAATTTTAAACCCAGGTGCCTTCAGGTCCTGGAAGGTCACGTGGCTCACCACCGAGTGGTCTCCTGCAATATTCCGTGTTGCCTTCCACTTACTTCCCACATTTAGTCCATTGTGAACCTGACTGATTCTCTGTTCAAAAATTTCTCATATTCACCTCAACTTTTATTTCCGATACCACCACCTGCTCACAAAAGTCATCCCCTTGTTGTCTGGAACACTGCAGTGGTCATTTCCCTGGCCTCCTGGCTGCTTACCTCTCCCCCTCTCCAATCCACCCTATGCCCACTTTAAACTTCTTAAGCCACTGCCTTCATCATACCACTTTCTTTTTCAAAATCCCACAATGGTTTTCAAATTAAGATGAGGGGAACCATAGGGGACGTATGGCCTAAAGGTCAAGAGCATAGTCTGTGGAGCTGACTGCCTGGGTTCAAACCTCATCTTCAGAACTTTCTGGCTATGAGGCTCAGGCATTTTGCTCAACCTCTCTGAGCCTCATCTGTGAGGTGGGATTAACAATTCTTCCCTTACAAGATTATTACAACCATGTTATATGTTTTTATGTTACATTAAATAAACTAATATTTTTAGAGCATTCAGAAATGTAGCTGTTACAGAATAAATGTGTTCGTTAAAAAAAAAAGGTTTTGAGAATACTAAGATAAAATATCCTGACATTCATCATACTCTGAATGATACAAGCCAGACCCACTGCTTCTTTAATGCACTTAATGCATTAATATAAAGAATAGTTTAGATTATAAATCTGTTTAGTATTTGAGCAATGTCCGTACCATTAGTTCCCTTTGTAATCCTATGTATAGTTGATCCTTGAACAAGTGTGAACTGCAAGGGTCCACTTATAAACAGATTTCTTTCGGTAAGTACAGTCAGCACTGTAAATGTATTTTCTCTTCCTTCCTTTTTTTTTTAGACAGTGCGCACAAGCATGAGCTGAGGGGAGCAGTGGGAGAGGGAGAGAGAGAATCTTAAGCAGGTTCCAAACCCAGTACAGAGCCTCACGTGGGGTTCCATCTCACTACCCTGAGATCATGACCTGAACCAAAATCAAGAGTCTTAAGACACTTAACCGACTGAGCCACCCAGGCGCCCCCTTACAATAACATTTTCTTTTATCTAGCTTACTTAAAGAATACAGTATATAGGACACCTGGGTGGCTCAGTGGTTAAGTGTCTGCCTTTGGCTCAGGTCATGATCCCAGGGTCCTGGGATCGAGCCCCGAGTCGGGCTCCCTGCTCAGCGGGAAGCCTGCTTCTCCCTCTCCCACTCCCCCTGCTTGTGTTCCCTCTCTTGCTGTCTCTCTGTCAAATAAATAAATAAAATCTTAAAAAAAAAAAAAAGAATACAGAGTATAATACATGTAACATACAAAATATGTGTTAATTGACTAAGTTATCAGGAAGGCTCTGATCAACAGTGGGCTGTTAGTAGTTAAGTTCTGGGGAGTCGAAAGTTACAAGTGAACATTCAACTGTGTTTCTAACCTTCATGTTGTTCAAAGGTCAACTGTACTTTATTTTCTACATTTAAAAACACAATTCTGAGGCTTCGCCACTGCCAAAGGGGTTCGTGGCAATAAAAGATTCAGAACCCTGCCTTAGATTCTAAAGCTTATATGGTTTAGTCAGTTTTTTCTTTTCATCATGCGACCCTGGCCATGGGTTTCTAGCCATCTGCACGCTATAGCCATTCCTGACTCTCTTACTCAAGATGTTTTCTGTGTGTGGAAAACAAAACAAAACAGATGAAAACGCTCTCATTTCTCCTGGACCTATTCAGAGCCACCGAGGTCCCTTTTGTTAATTCTCAGCACAGATCTTTCTCACTTGCCCTCATTTTGGGACCTACTCATCAAACTGATTTATTTGTTATTTTTTGAAATACATTTCAAAAACATTTCAAAACACATTTATTTAAGTACTCTCTATACTCAGGGTGGGGCCTGAACTCATGATGCCGAGGTGAAGAGTCACACACTCCACCAACTGAGCCAGCCAGGCACCCCAAACTGTTTTAAACATACATAGGTTGTCTCCTCAAGGAAACTGCAAGCTCACAACAAACAGAAACTTCTGCCCTCTCTGAGCCTCTAACACAGAGCTATTCCCACTGTCGCTGAGTAAAACAACAGTTGGTTGAATGCCTCACCCCTAACCACGGGGGCTGAGAAACAAGAGTAGCTTCAAACTCGAGGCTACCTGTCCTCCACGCTCTGTGCTCTCCTGTACTCTTTCCCCACATTCCCCGTGCTCCTCAAAAAAGCCTGGCTCCAACCTCAGCTGATGGAATGTACTTACCTACCACCAGCTCACGAACATCCTTCCAATGGAGTTCACTCCCCTTCTCGTGGATGATGGTCACTGTGATCCTTCGCTGGATGCCCTAGGTAAGGGAGCCAGGTTGCAATTTAGCTGGGACAATCTATGATTTCCTCTTGTGTGTTGTTTTCTGGATTGAATGGTATAGGGCTGTGCAAGAGGAGAGGTCTGGAGAGAGGGGGGAATACTGTCCCCATTGTTACTCTAAACAAAGGGATATAGGTCAGGGGCTGAGGAAGGACCAGGTTCTGACATGGATTTAAGAACAGATGACCAGATCGTATGATCCAGAATATGAGATCCTCAGCTCCTATGCCCATCTGGGTCATAAGCTTTTTTTTTTTTTTTTTAAGATTTTATTTTTAAGTAATCTCTACACCCAGCATAGGGTTTGAACTCACAAACCTGAGATCCAGAGTCACAAGCCCCACAGACTGAGCCAGACAGGCATCCTAGTCAAGACTGTTGAGCACTAACTGAATCTACTTTTGATTTACCAAAGGAGGACCTACATTTCATGGCCAGATTTTTAGCACATTGCAACTTCCATCCTCTATCTCATTTAGAACTTTTTTTTTTTTTTAAAGTTTTGGTTTGTATTTTTTTTTGTTTAAAGATTTTACTTATTTATTTGACAGAGAGAGAGCGAGCGCGCACACAAGCAGAGGGAATGGGAGACGGAGAAGCAGGGAGACTGGTGCAGGGTTTAATCCCAGGACCCTAGGATCATGACCCGAGCCGAAGGCAGAGGCTTAACTAACTGAGCCTCATTAAGAACTTTTAACTGGAAGGGGTGCCTGGGTGGCTCAGTCATTGGGCATCTGCCTTTGGCTCAGGTCATGATCCCGGGGTCCTGGGACCGAGCCCCGCGTCAGGCGCTCTGCTCAACAGGAAGCCTGCTTCTCCCTCTCCCACTCCCCCTGCTTGTGTTCCCTCTCTTGCTGTGTCTCTTTCTGTCAAATAAATAAATAAAATCTTTAAAAATAAAACAAAATTTTTAACTGTGAAAGCACAGTTTCCAAATATAAAAACTGTATACAAGAAAATAAAATATTATAAAATGACATAGGGGTTACACAAATTATAGTAATTGAATAAAATAAAATCTTTTTCAAAACAGGTCTTCTAAAATATATTTATATATATAAGCAATGGTATAATATAAGCCAAGGTCTGAGGAAGAAGCATTAAAAAACATATAAAAGAAGGAAAAAAAAAAAAGAACGAAGAAGAAGGACAAGCTCTCTCCAATCCCCATATCCATGTAAAATGGAGAGGAAAAGCAGAGAAACAGAAAGAGCTCTGTGTCCATCTTCTCTCAGGGCCTCTCTGGCTCCCTCGTTAGTACCTGATGAAGCAGAAACGTCCCCTGGCAGGGCAAGCCTGCTGTGTGGTCAACCACAGCTGGGATGTACCTGTAAAAACAGAAATGCACAAGAAATCAGTTAGATGGGATGCTTGTGCTGAGTGCCATCTCATCTGCAAGGTCCTCCCTGTCGCTACAGCCCCTGTAGTCTCTGTTTCCCGTCTTCCTCACCATCTGGCACTTCATCACACAGTCATTTGTGTTTAATGAACCTTTTCAGTTCTCCATGCCACATCACCCTCATGAGACTGAAGTGCTCCCAGCACAGTCACATTCTTTGGCTCATCCCACCCTCTTACCTAACAGAGAGTCTGTAAATAAATGTACAACTGCAAAAGGAGGTGTCAGGAGGGAGGAAAGGGATCGTTTTGGATTTTAGGAATCAGAAAGCAATGAACTCAGTAGACACTATGACCGTAACTATGTCTCCCTCATAACGCAAGTTATAATCACATTATAGATCTGTCTGTGGAAAGTACAATTTCTTAAAGCAATGTCACTATTGACAATTAAATACAGACAGGACTGATACAGCCATACTCTGTCACAGAGTAGGAACTCAAAAACTGTTCCATGGAGATGATCATGATGGGGGTACTCAGCATTATCTTCAGGATAACATTTATTCCTTACCCTTTACATGAACCGATAAAGCCCACTGTCTCTGTTTTGGAATAGGACCTTTTTTGTGTGTTTTTCTAAGAGCATTTTAGAGACAACTATGAACAATTACATTCACCACTTACTCTATCACAGCTCACACAGAGAAAGTAAGCTAATGTTGACTATTTTGATCTAGGTCAACAGTCCTCAACCGGGGGTGATCTGGAATGTCTGAAGACATTCCACTGGAGGGGTGGTGCTATCAGCATCTCATGGGTAGAGGCCAAGGATGTGGCTCAATATCCCACAGTGCACAGGACAGCCCCTCATGACAAAGGGTTATCCAGCCCAAAACAGTGTCGAGTTTGAGAAACCCTGGTCTACAGAAACATTCTGCCCCCAATCCTCTCACTGAGATTATTAAGGTTAAAGTCCTGACTATATTATATGCAATATGCTTCTGATACCCTTTGCTTTGCTGCTGACAGAATCTACTCTGTAAGTTTTCTTTCCTCATACCAAGTGCCAGTCTCTGTGTTCTTGCTGTCACTAATAAGAAGGCAAATTATTATTCTGGACAGTCACTTCTTTGACAAACATCTAATTCAAAAAAATAATACCACCACCACCAGAAATTCAATTCAAGACTAGAATTCAATAGTGACAATGAGTCTTTAACCTGAATATGAGGGGACTCAAAATTACATTTTCTAACTTTGAAAAACTTAGCCTTTGTTTAAAAATTTATAAAGTTGGACTTACTCTCCTGTAGGCTCCAGTTCACTGATCTCAAACCAAACCAGAAGATCATACTTGCTCATGCTCTGGCCAAGGCTGGTTTTGCTCATGGTGTTTAACTTGGTGGCTGGAACTTTTAAAAGTTTTTAGAAAATGTCAAAATATGGTCCAAGTCTAATTAGTAAAAGCATAAGTTCTTTAAGGACACACTTGGGAAAGGTAACAAGAGTCGGGGTGAGATTTAAATGTAGAAGACCCAGATAAATGTCACCATCAATGACATAAGTGCCTCTAAATTCAGAGAACTGGGAAAATGGAGTTGGTATCTTTCTCCCTCTCAGCAAACAGTATCTATTGACAAAAAAACAGGTTTTGTACAGAGTAAATGTGCTCACAAAACCATTCAAAAGCCTTCCTTAGACTCTCCTTTTCTGTGGCATGCTGAGCATGGAAGTGATGTGGAAGAGACAGTGTGGGCAGAGCCTCCACGCCTCACAGGGTCTCCTGAAAGCTGGAGTGCACGAGGGAAGACCCAGGCTCCAGCCTAGTACTGCCCAAACCTCCTTGCACGTGGGATCCTAAAGCAAAGCCCCGGCAATTAAACGACACAATCTGTATGGGTGGGACCCAGTCCTCTGAGAGGACTGAAATCCTGCTAGGTGACTCTAATGTGCACATTCTCTGTTCAGAACCTAGGAGCACCGGAGTGAGAGTTCAGTGACTTGGGAACTACTACGGTTCAACCGCTGTTAGGCAACTTCGGTTGAGTCGCTTAATCTCTGGAAGTATGTCTCCTCATCTACAAAAAGTACATTAGAATATTTACCCTGCAATCTTGAAAAGGTATCGTGACGACCCACTGACACAGGGCATCTAAAGGGGCCTTATGACTCATATAGTTCTATTCACTCCAGCTGAATTCCACATGAGGTGGTGCTGCTAGTCAAGAAAAAATTAGTGTCACTGATTCTGGTGGTCAACTGAGGGCCAAAAAGCAAAATCAGAAGCATTAAAAAAAAAAAAAAACCCTACTAGGAAAAATCTTTAAAATTAAAGAACTACTGCGAAGAATCCAAGTGAACAAACACAAGGAGATTCCACCCTGCCCCCCCGCAGGGTGATGTGAAAGAGGCCCAAGCAGAGAAGGTGTGTCCTCACATCTCTCCAAGGGAAGCATATTCTGACAATGTGCTAGACCCTAGACCCAGTTCAAGCAGTGAACAGCAACGCCGGCGTTTCCTACAGAGAGAGCCAGGCTTACGGATCAGCCCCTGAGGAGGTTCTACATCTATGGCAGAGCTAAGTTAGCTACTAACCATCTCGTTTGGGTGCCCTCTCACTCTGGCAGCCTGGAGCTGGCAGAGAGAGAAAAGACGGCCCTGGGTCCGCCCCATCCTGGAAGGTGGCAACAGCAGAGGAAGCAAGTGCGTTGGCGTGCTCAGAAAATGCGTCCAACACATGCACATTCACATAGTCAGCTATGAGAAATCGAACGAGTTCAATCTTTCTCTCATGGTCTGAAGGCAGGATGGAGAGCAGGAGGACAGAGGTGGAAAACAAGTACAGGATGGGGGGGGAAGGTGGCAAGGGGGCCATGAGGAAAAAGGACAAAAATAAAGAAAAAGCAAAACAAGATGAATGAACATACAGAATACATTTGAGATGCAAAGAAATGCCCAGTCACCCAACAGTTAGGAGGAGTTACATATAAAGCAGAGAGATTTAGGAACAGGGAGCTTATCAAAATCTGCAATAAGGAAACCAGAAAGTTGGCAGGGAAGGAGCCCTACCGCTTCCTACTTCTTATTTAAATCAGGAAACAATTCCAGTTCCTGCTAGACACAGGAATGTGTAAGGATACAGAGGAGTGGAGCGGGCATGTAAAAATGATTTCTGTCTGAAAAGCCACCTGAATAAGAACTGTGTCACCCAGAGAAGGGCTCACCTGGCTTGGAGAGTGGCATGGGTGGAGGGAAGAAGCGACGGGATGGCTGAGGTGGGCTACAAAGGAAGGAAACAAAGTTCAAGGCTGAGAAAGGGTCTCATGTTGACATTAACGGCATGTTTAAATCCCCTCTAGAAACAGATCATTTGCACTTTCAAATGAGGCATAATATCAGACACCAGACATAATCCCCACAGTGAAACTGAGGCTCAGATACTTTAATAAAAGTCCCCTTGTGGGTCCTAGCTAATAAGTGAAATATGAGAAATTTTCTGTTAACACTGACACTCTGCCATCACCCAAAAGGCTCCACCCATTGTTGCTCTCCTCACCACCTGTGATGTCTCCACTTACAGCTCATGCTTCCTCAAGTTCTGGGTACTGAGGAATAATTACACACAATCCTCGTGTTACATCACCTTACTTTCTACCCTGTTCAAAGTCTCTTCCTAGAAAAGATATGGTACTCCAGGTCAGCTGGGCAAAAGTCAATGTGCTTTACCTATAATTAGTGGTTTGGTGGCTTAGAAAGAAGGTGATGTTTCTAAAGAGGAAACATGAGGTGACATATAAAATTGTTCTTCAATTATCTTAATCCCTTAAAAGATTCTTCCTTCCCAGCAAGTGGCAATAGCAGTGACAACAAGACCAACTTATTGCTTATCTGGCTCAGACCTGTTAAGTTCCTGTCCTTGTAGATGAAGTGGGTGCTGCTGATAATGCCCGAAGACTTCAAATACTATTGGCTTGGTTTTGATATATTCCACAAATGATTCAGTGACCTCCACTGCAATCTAGTAAGGAATAAAGCCATGCTAGATTAGCAAAAGATTTACTGTAACAAACACACGTGTTTGCTGCAATCAGAATTTTAGCGCTTTTGGGTAGCCAGTATGTGCTGGGTATTTGACTCTGCAGGCCTCCCATACCAAGACGGGCTCCTCCCTGGTTTCCATTACTCTCCCGAGCTCGAGGCCTTCAAGACCCTCCGTCATCTGCCCCACTTGCTTCACACACATGTTTTGGCACAAACTCACTTGCTGTTCCTCTCGCCTGCGCTTCGCTCCCCTATGATGCCCGAGGACTTATCCGGGGTCCAGCTCTGCCTGGAAGGCCTACCTGCCCCCCCCCCCGTGCCTCTATGTCATTCCCATGCTTCGAGGACCAGATTTAATAGTAACAACAATGAGAAAAACATGACTGTTGACTAGGCACCAGGTATAATACCAAGTTTGACCCAACTTTTCTTATTACACTATATTGTTCAAGAAGTTCCCCACCTCCTTTTTTCACCCAACATAACTTTAAAGTATCTTTCCATTAATGTAAATAGCCTTCCCTTCTTTCTACTCCGTTTGCATTTAAGGAATACCTTTCTAAGATAGTGTGCTACTGCTGTTTAAATATTCATTTCATTTCCCCTAAGCTCTTTGGGGCATAATCCTCTGTGATTCATCCTTACTACCCGGCTGTGTCAGGCACAGTCCTTGTGCACACTATCCCAATGAATATTTATCAGATATGTGCATGCTTATATTCATGCAATTAAACCTAAAAAAGAAAACAGTGTGTTTTGTGTTTGCTGTTCCATTTTCAGTTGTTGTCCTTTCTGGTCGTACTGTAGAGAGTGGATATGGTTAGCAAGAGGATGAAGAGTGTTTCATGTCGTAGTGAAGACCCTGGACACGAGGGCCACACTGCTCTGGGCTTAAATCCCATCTCTGCCTGTTTCTAGCTCTGTTACTCTGGTGAGTGACTTTAACTGCTCTGCGCCTGTTATCTTAGCTGCCATATGGGGGTTATGAGGGTCTATAGTATAAAGGTAAGGATTAAATGAATGAAGACACAAAAAAGGCATTTGGAACAGTAACGGAAATGACATAAGCTCCCAAAGAATGTTAGCTATTGTGATGAGGATGAAGACTTTGAACAGAGTGTAGGTGACCCTTCCTAGAAGAGACGGAACACCTGTTGTCTTAGCCCACAAATGAGAGCTCTAAGGGGGCACTAATGGATTCATCACACTATCAGCTGCAAGGAAAAGAGACTGAATCTTAATTTAGCTACAAAAGATAATTTAATTTTTTCTACAACTGAGCAACCTAAGTTATTTTACAGTTTAAAGGACAATACGTCAACTTTAACAAAACTCATAATAAATACACTTATTTTTCTAGGAAGGAAACACTAAAAACAACTCACTACATTCATACTGATGGAACATTTTATTGGCAGCCCAACCCCCACACACTCACGGGGCCATTGTAACTCACAGAGGGCTGGCCACTCAGTCCGCTGAGGATTACCTCATCGCTCTGGCCACTCCCTCTATTGTCTATTCTCACCACAAAGCAGCTTGGATAATCCTCCTTCCGGGGCTGCGAAAGCCCCAGGCTACCCACACTTGTCGACAGCCCACCACCGGCCTCTCAGACAGCCCCAGACCTGCAATACGTCTGGCAAAAACGTCCACTTACATTCTGCACGTGATAAAAGCCCAGAGGGCTTCCTCTGCCGTTGTTTTTGAGGGGTTCAGTGGAGAATGCTTCATCATGGCGATGCAAAAAGCTTAATAAAAAAAATAAGACACATGAACTTCGAATTACACAGTTTTATCAAGATCTATGTTTTAAGAACGTGACTTGGAGGGGTGCTTGGGCGGCCCAGTCGGTTAAAATGTCCAACTCTTGATTTCAGCTCAGGTCATGATCTCGGGGTCGTGAGATAGAGCCCTGAGCCGGGAGGGGAACCGGCTTAAGATTTTCTTTTTCTCTCCCTCTGCCTCCTCTGACCACCCACCTCTTAAAAAAAAAAAAAAAAAGAACTTGACTTAGATCCTATGGAAAGAAGCAGCCTACTTAAGCAGAGTCTTTAACTGAACCAAGTAATTTGTAGTTCCTGGTAATATACATTTTCCATTATCATTCAGATAACATTTTAGATTTTATTTAAAAAATGATTGGAAGATTAACTGACCCTGACGATTTAGCTATGTGGACACATATGCAAGAATATCTCAGAAAGCATCAAGAGTGAATTCAGTGAATTCCTGTTTCTTTGTAGGAACATTTTTTTTACTGAGAATAAAAATTACTGAAATCCTTTTGTGCAGAAAAGATCTGGCAGATTCGAGCTTCCATAAGGTAGTACTAAAGCCTGTGTTTAGTGTTCTTCCCTAGGAGAGTCTCTGACAACCTGCAAAGATTAAATTTAAATGTCACCTCTTCCAGGAAGTCTTCCTTGACTCACTCCAACAGTTGTGTCTCCCCACAGCACCAGGTACCCATTTTCCTTCAATAACAATGGTTTCACTCTTTTGTAACAATATATTTACATCCCTGTGTCCCCAAAAGACAGTATCTCCCACAGTGCTCCAGATACAGAAGATACTCCTGAAATATTTGTGAAGCAATAGACTGTTTGCTGATGCTCACAGATAGTGAAGTTTTACTTTTCTCTCCCTCCCCATCAGTCTGAAATAAAGAGAAGTAGAGAATTAAAGAATACTGAATACAAAGATTTACTCCGAATGATCCACCCAGGTGCCCCTCTCCTTCTTGTGCTTCTTACTCTTTTTTTCCTTCCAATTTTTTCCTCTCCAGATCACAAGCTGTATGTGCCAGGGGCATTACTTTGTGATCTACACTCCTCCAGTGCTCTGCTTAGAGCAGGTACAAATATCTTGGGGTTCCACACTGGTGATGCATGAAGTCATTCATACTGCTCGACAGCTATATCTTCTCTATACAGGCCAGATGAAGAGTCTGTAAAAGCTCAAGAAGAATCTGAGCCTTCTTTCAACAGGAGTCAACATTCCCTCTCCTCCAGAGCTAACACCAGGTGGAGACGCTACTCTTGTGCTGGAGATTTTAGGACAAAAAGATCGACATAACATTACTGGCATTTCAGATGCCAGTTAACCAAGGTCTTTTCCATAAAACATTTCAGTTGCAGGGTGCCTGGGTGGCTCAGTTAAGTCGGTTAACTCAGTGTCCCTCAGTGTCTGCCTTCAGCTCAGGTTATGATCTCGGGGTCTTGGGTTTGAGCCCCAGGTTGGGGGCTCAGAGGGGAGTCTGCTTCTCCCCTTCCTTTTGCCCCTCCCCCCCTCATTCCCCTTCTCTAAAATTAACAAAATCTTTAAAAAAATATTGCAGTTGCCTAACTAGTATAATAATGAAAGCTCAAAGCAACTGGACCATCTAGCTAACTCTATCCCCCCATGTTAATTTAGGACTGCTAATGAAAACACACTGAATGGGCACAATCAACACTGGACAGATAATACTTCAACAACAACCGTGAGTTCTAGCAAGTGATATTTAGTGGCTTACTATGCAGTAATCACATTTGATTCAGGACTTGGCTAAAATCTCCATAAAGGCAGTGCTTTGTCAACTGTATGAGGACCCCTGATGTGCAGAGGCACATGCTGAGGGAGAGGGAGGGCAGAACTCTAGAGGAGCCTCCTGGTGGCGTCAGGGACCAACTGTGGACTTCAGGAATGAGGCAAGTGAGACGACACGCTCTTGTACTGTGGCCCTTCCTAAGTACTGAAAAGATACACTGATGTCTGGAGGTATTAAAAGCTAACACTGTCGGGGTACCTGGGTGGCTCAGTGGGTTAAAGCCCCTGCCTTCGGCTCAGGTCATGATCTCAGGGTCCTGGGATCAAGCCCCGCATCAGGCTCCCTGCTCAGCAAGGAGCCCGCTTCCTCCTCTCTCTGCCTGCCTCTCTGCCTACTTGTAATCTCTCTCTGTCAAATAAAAAATTAAAAAAAAAAACTTGGCAAAAACAAAGTTAACACTGTCAAAAAAGTGTTTTCCAAGGGGTCATGAGAAGAAAATCTCCAGAGTTTCAGAGGTTGTTAGGATAAAAAGAGCTTATAAGTGGCTAAGGAATGAAACCTGTCACATCTTCTCTACATACTAGTTATTTTTCAGCTGATGTGGAATTCTACTGTCATTTACATGGTTTTCCCCCAAGTACTGAACAAGCATAACTGGTGGCTGGATAATTCATAGCCTTCAGACTTCTTAGTAAGGTATTTCCCCAGGAAGAGCATTAAAAAGATGATTAAAAAGGCTTATCTACATCAGATCCTGTATTTCCAGCAGAGGGAGACAGGTCACCAGGATGCACGGTGACACCCCCTTTCACCCCACTTTAAGGTTTCTGGTTCTAACTCCCCCCCTGGAGTGAAGAAAGCTGTTTTATTTCAGAAACTGGTAAATGTTTCCTTCTTGAGAGTATTAGCACCTCACATACGTAGTAGAGTAAAGCAGTGGGTGGTACACAAAGGATGTCACCTGGGTCACCAGCTAGGTCGGCAGGCAGAGGGGGGCTTACTTGAACTGACAGAAGATGTCTGCATACTCGGGGAGGATCCCACTGGCCTGCAGCACAGTTACTCGGAAAGTGAAGGCACTGCCCAGTTTCAGGTGGTTGCCGATCTCTTCAGAAAACCCTTCCATGACCATCTTACCATCCAGCAAAGTGCCTGACTTCAAATCTAGAAAGGGTCAAATGAACACACATACAGTTCAAATATGGCACAGACCACCTTTCAAACAGAAGAGAGGAGGGCATTCTTTCCATTCCTAGTCGATGAAAGCAACTATCTCCCTTGATGATAGTCAATATTTTGCCCTCTTTGAGAATGTTCCCAGTCACAGTAAACTCTGTCTACGTACCCAAGTCATTCATTCGATTGATTTCTTCTGGAGGAGTGATGACCTCAGAACTCTGACCCTGTCCTTCCACAATCCTTAGTTCCTCCAAGGACAGACCAGAACGAGTCATTGCAACTGAAGAAAAGTCATTCTGAAAATAAGGCAGGAGTAGGTAGTTGATCAAGTAGCACTACAGCGTATTACCCCCAACCTCCTTACTATGTCTACTTGCCCAAAAAGTAACAGTGACTGGAAAAGTATGTGGATTAAGAGCTGCCTGAGAAAAGGCAATACAATAAAACATTAAGTTAGTGCCTTTACCTCTGTAACTGTTAGACATGTCCTGTGTTCATGGAACGAGCCCGTGGTTACCTATCTTTTGTAGTTCTAGGTAGAAGAATTGTTTTCTAGTGAACATCCTCCTTATAAACATGTCTTCTAACATTTCCTTCTATGAGTTTTTCTCTCCCTGGAAGACTTCTCACCTGATTAAAGTACTCGTTATCAAAAGATATTTTAGCTGTTCCTGATTGTCGAATTCCGGAACCATAATCAGGAGCTTCTTCGTCCGCTAAGCAGAAAACGTAACAAAAAAGAGAAGGGTCAAATGAGACTACATATGGGCCAGAGGAATGGCTCTCGTTGGATTACAAAATAAGCCGGAAAGTAGTGGGGCCTTCCAGTTCGAAGACTTTAGTAAGAGGAGATGCTAAATAACAATCTCTTCTTTAGGAAAGGAAGAGCCAGAAGCAGTAAAGTCATAGGGGCCGATTCCAACTCTATTCAGGTGTATTTACCAACCTGTTTAGCTCAAATGAGACTAGTTAATAAGGAATCGGTTTTATTCTTGATATTGTTCAAATGTCACACCTAGAAACACTGATCCTTCATTTAGCAAGATGATGTGCAACACTACCCAACAAATGTTTGAAGGTATTAGACTGTACTTGCACAAACTTTCATAAACTCAACCTTGTCGACCGTGCCAAAGATTTCCATGGGGAAAAGCTCCAAGGTCACCCCATACCGCAGGGCATTTGGAAATTAAAAGAGAAAAATTATATGAAATGGCCACATTCTTTCCCCAGAAATGGCTGGATCATGGAGAAGTGTAAAATATCAGAATCTTGATCCATAAACAACAAAACAGTAGTCAAAGGACAGAAATATCTGGTACAAGTACCGTGAGAGAAAATTAAGCAAGAAAAAGTCCTGAATATTGTTTGTTACTTCTGAAGCAGTTTTAGAAATGACTTTTTTATAAAGTTGTTCTTTATGTTAAAGGGATCCCTTCATCCCATTACTCCACAATAGCTGTGGCCCAGACTAAACAGAATCTATTTATGACAGGGGGGAATAATAACTAAAAAGAAGCAATGAAAGCTTTCTCCAAGACAGACATGCCATCATGCAACTGAAGTGTGGCCCATACAGAACTGCCCTGCCCTGTCTCTAGGCAAAGAGTCCACAGCTCTCACCCCCGGGGTGGGAAGGTCACCTACCTGCAATGGCCTGCACAGCCACACGCAGAAATCCCCGCACTTCACCTTTCTCACTGACAATGGCCACCCTATGAATCAGGGGCACAGGATACAGCAGGTTGCTCAGGTAAACAAATGCCCTAGAGACAGAAACCGGGAGACAAACATCTGAACACCCCACAGACAGAGAAGCTGGATTTCAGATTTCCCAAGATTATCTTCAGGGCTTCTAGGCCCTGTCTTAAGGTCACCTTTCTGTTCTGTACTACCAGACTGCCTCCTGTTGCTTTTTGGGCAGAGGTAATACAGAAAGAAATGCAAATGCTTGGTAAAGCAGCTGACAAAGACCAACTTACACCAAATTACTCCCTATAAAAATGACTAGTTAAAAAAAAAATGACTAGTGTAGGTAGAAGAGTAACAATTGGAAATAGACTTTCAAGATGACTGTCCTACGGGATATTGCTAAGGGTGGAGAAAAGGGAACCCACTGAAGAGGTTAACCTTTTAACATAAAGGTGTTTTTTTTATTTCTCTGAAGAGATAAAACAGAAATTGGGAGACAAAAAATGCAGGAAATGGGCCTGAAATACAGTTAATAAATCTAAAATAGATCTCAAGTCACAGCATTATAGAAATGCTCTAGGAAATGACTATTATTTTCAGGCAGGTGACTGACACATATGAACAGTGAGGCTTTGTAGCCAGAAGTTTCTGAGTAGAAAGCTTATAGGAGACTCTGGCTGGATACAGAGACGAATATCCAAGGAGAGAAAGACAGCTCATCCCTGAAGGACTGCTTTTGTTCCTGGAGTCCAACACTTAACTCAGAAATGGAAACACAAAAGGGAAGTTATAGACCTAAAATCGTCTATTGCAAACAAACAGAGTCCCATCATATTTGTACTCTTTTTGCTTCATTATTTTGTATCTATTGATTTTTTTTAAACAATAAAAATGTGATCCCAAGTTCATTTCAATTAGTGGATGTGATACAGAATCTAGTTCCTACTGTTACTCATGTCTTCCCACCGTGTATACGCTGATCTTTGAACACAAGGCAAGACAAAGAGTAAACATTTGCACCAAGAAATCAAACATAACTGAATGTGACACATATGCCTTTCTGCTTCTTTTCCTGCTTTGACTCTACATTAGAACAAAGAGAAACGGAAGATGGAGTGGATTTGTGGGATTTCAACTCAAAGTAATGAAAAAAATACTGAAAAAAAAAAAACCAACAAAACCAAAATACACCACAGAAAAACATATGTTAATAAAACTTTAAGAGCATGAGTGAAATGTGAATGAAAACTATAACAAAAATAACTGTAAGTAAAACACTGAATCAGATCAAATGAAGTCTACTTCCCTTTCAGTCTGCTCCAAAGGTGGGGAAGGAAATGCTAAGAAACAGAGGGTTAAAGCTTTGTCGTATAAAAATTAAAAAATGAAAAGTCTTCTAAAAAGGATTACAAACAAGACTCTCAAATAGCAGCTACTGTGACAAAGTTTAAAGATGAAGAATTTGGCATACGGTACCAGATGGACTGCTTCCCTTCTCAAGTGAGCACCATACAGACCACCTTTGGCTCTTAATGGCATTCCAGCCCCACTTGCTTGCTCTTGGTGCCTCGCCGGTGCAAAGTCACCGCACATACTTGTCCCCTGTGCGGAGTCCTCCCTGAACTCCACTATCCATCTCACATCTTTGATTCCACAACTGCAGGTCTTACTCTGAACACAACTCTCATGATAGGCTCCCCCAGTGTTAAGTGATCTCAGTGACACACATGATTCCATCATTGCCACTATTCACATTTATGTGACTGTTTAATTTGTCTGTCTCACCCACCAGACTACAAACCTGTGAGAGCAGGAATCACGTCTGATTTTGCTTGCCACTGCCTACAGAGGGTCTGGCATATTTATTGAGTAAGTACACTCAATATCCAATCAACATGATTGAGCATCCACGTACATAAGTGAATAAAAAATGACTTGTCCTCTATCTTTAAGTAGAAGTGGAACATTTTCCACAAAAATGGGTTACACCACAGGCTGAGAAGCAAAGCCATCCAACTTTATATACTAGGTTGATTTTTCTAAGATATCCTCAAGATGGATATTAACTATAGGGAACACGTTTAGGGTCCTAACTATACTTAATTTTTGTAGTTGTTTTTATACTTACACCAGGAATGCCTGTTTCTAATTTTCAAAAAGCTTCCCATTTGAAGGAACTGCGTATCATGTTCGCACATGCGTCACAACAAAGTACTGTCTGACCACACATTAAAGGCAAGAATCTCCTTTCCACCTGGTTGGCAATGGTTATTTCAAAGGTGAAAAGGACAGAAAGCATTCTTGTGTATTTCCCGTTTTAGAAAAGACACTTCTGTGATTCTCCGGCAGTGGCGGGGGCACTGGCACAGGGCACTGGGACGGGGGCTATGCAACTGCATCGTCACTAGCCAGCTCTCCTTGTCCTATTATCGGAAGACAGTCCTTTGCCCAAAGTCAATGCCGCAGAAATTCTCTTCTAAAGTTTTTTAAGCTGGAATTTTTAGAAATACTTTGCATTCTTGAGAGTCCTTATACTTTGACCTAGCAGACTGAAGGAGAACAGGAATGAGAGAGGCGAAGGTGTAAAGAGTATATTAGCATAAGTTCTGTGAAGTTACGTCAAAAAGGGAAACAAATATGGTCAACATAAAGACATATCAGCATAATTATGGTTCTAATTACAGAACACAATGTCAGTTGAGACTTAGGTGTCAGAAAAACCATCTTTTGCCCCCTTTTACCCAGAAGACTAGCTTAAATATTTTACATTTCATCCCAAATTATGATGGATGGTTCGTAACATCCCAGCATGCCGTAAGAGAATAGCTAAAGGGACAAGCTCTTTTCATTTTCAGAAAAAAATTCACCAGAGGCAGCCAAGGCCAAGAAACAAAACCTACAAATGGAATGTCACAAGAAACTGGAAAATTTTACAAGTGAGTTGTATTTGAAATTATGCGTCAATATGGGAAATCCAATCCTGTGAATCACAAAAACAGGGAAGAAGTTACTTCTCATACACACGATGACCACTACATATCTGGGTGATGTTGCATAGTTACCAATTTCAATTGAGGATGAGCAATGTAGTCAAGGGTGAAAAGTAAAGAGCTATTCTTCACTTCACTGATGGCCATGATTTCACCTCCTCCACTAACCTCTTCCTCACAAGTTAAAGTTAGTTTTAGAACCTGGGAAGCCGAACATATGGAAATTATTTGAAAATCAAAGCAGAGCTGATTGCTTTATACCTAGACTTAAATCTGATATGATTAAGTGAATAAGATAATAGAGAAAATAATGCATATATTTTAAGCCAGTGCAGGTCCATAGTAACTGGGATTCTGACATAAGTTCTCCATACAAGTGACTCACAATACAAATGCTTTAGAGAACTCTTCACTGGGATATTCACTTGGCTAGTGTGGATGACAGAATCAAAAAGATAGAGATCTTCCAGGCTCTCTGTTTTCCTACCTAACTCCTCATTTATACTTGAGAACCCAAGAGTAGAGCCAGTCTCAGTAAAGCTGATGTGAGGCCTCAGACATCTCTTAGGGTCAGGGTTCCTCCCGATGTGCCATGTAAGATGAAGCTACACGTTCCTCCTTATGTGACGGTGCACAATACACACGAGCAGCCTCAGAAGCTGTGCAACTGGCACCAGGACCAAGCAGTGTAGGAACAGAAACTTGGTTCTAACGTCCAACCCTTTCAGAACACAAAAAGCCATAAGATAAGCAAAAGCTCTACGGTCCTGTTATTGGTACACAGGACCACTGTTCTCAGTATTAATATAAATCAGCTTCTCTGAAATTCTAAGCATCTATTCCTGGCAGTACACCAGTAAAACAATATTCATGGCTGCACAATCCCTTAATGTTTATTCATGGAAAAACTGAACAGATGCCCCTCCGCTATCATAAAACCCCGAGACTGACTAATATTAAATTACAACCCATAGCATAATTGAGGCTTTCATGTCTACCAGAAAGCTTGTCTTTCCCTCTGTCCACCACAGTGGTCGTATGCTATAGTAGTTATTTAGTCCTTGCCAGGTGACCAACATAACACCATGAGCGCAGTGTTAGAACCTTACCTCCCTACTAGGTCAGGATACTCACTGCACTTTAATTGTAGAGAATGGTGCTTACCCACTTTAACACTGGCATAATTCCCTATTTTTGAAGCATTCAGCAATATGTGGTTCCAATGCACTGTTAAGATTCAATTTCATACCTTAAAACTTAGACACACTTTTTGTTAATCTAGCGAGTGCTGCACTGTTGAATATGTAATAAAATTACTTCAGTATGAAGACCGGGTGTAGACAAAGACTTCAGTATGAGGAGCGTGTGCGGGAGAGGTCTGCATCACTGACAGATGGAGTCCGAGACAAGGCCTCAGTTTGGAAAACCAAACTTAACACAAAGCAGTTTCATATAGTGCTGAACAAATATCCATTGTTGATGGTGTCAACAGACAACTTCATGAGCTTCATCATTATAAAACCTATAGGTAAAATTTTGGCAGAAGCCAAAGATCTACAGATAGGTTCAGGTTGACTAAAGAAAGGCATCCATTTCAGACAAAAGGAAACTTCATGTTCCTGATTCTTTTTCTGACTCAAAGTAGGTAAAAAATAAACCTAACGCTACTCCTTTACATTTACTTATTTTTTAAGATTTTTAAGTAATCTCTACATCCAACTTGGGGCTCGAACTCACAACCCTGAGATCAAGAGTTGCACACTCTAACTGAGCTAGCCAGGCGCCCCCTATCTATTTTTTTTTTTTTAAGATTTTATTTTTAAGTAACCTAACACTACTGATTCCATTTTTGCCCTCTCGATTCCTGCTGGTGTTATACATCCTTTGGTCAAACCCTGGCCTTGCTCTGCTCTCCTTCTCATGTCATCCCCATATGCTTCTTCACCCACCTTCCTACAAAAAGGAAGCATCAGAACATAGTAACATTCTTTGACCTTGTAACATTAGACTCTTAGCTTTAATTACTTTCTCCTCTGGGGTTTTCCCTTTCAGAGGGAAATTACCGGGCAATTTAAGACAAGGGGTCCTCCACATAGAGCCTTCACACACTGACGTATGCTGTACCAAGCAAATACCGACTAACTCACAAACACGGCCTGAGGACTCTCCCTTGCCAGATCAGCATGTCACAAATTGAATCTGCTAAGGAAAGATCATCCATAATTGCACAAGGAGCCTCTTTAAAGCAAGAGCTGGTCCCTTTTCGCCCTTCTCACAATAACCTCACCAACCTTCCCACTAAAATGAACCATGGGGATCGGTCGTAAAACGGGTCATGCCCGTCACTGAAGAGATCTGATCCCTCCTCCGTCCCTGCGTCAGAGCCGGTGTCATCCACGAATGCCTCATCATCAAAATCCTCCATTTCATCTTGCTGTTCGTCAGCCAGCTCAGTGATGTCGGAATCGGCCGTGGAAAAAGTGGGGGAGGGTGTGCGGTCAGCAAGGCGCTCATTCACGCAGCCGTGGAAAATGGGGGAGCTAGACGCCAGGGAAGACGCCAAGGGACACAGCCAAGGAAGGAGAGAGGAATAGCTGGTTAAACAGGAAGCTATAGGTGTCAACAGGACAGAACCCACTAGGGAATCAACACAATAAAAGCAAGTGGAAAAGCAAAAGGATAAAATGAGCATAAATCATCTGGTTCAGGTGAAAGGGAACAAGGACTGGTCCTTAGAATAAGAAAAGCAAAGGCAATACATGAGTAGAAGATCCCAGGTAAACACTGTGCTGTAAAAATGCTTATATTTTCCAGTTCACACAAAAGATCAGCAGCCAAGCCTCCAAGGAGCCACTCAACATTTGGTGAAATAAAAAAGGCGTAGATTTTTATTCCAATACACACGTCACCTTGGAGCAGAAGACAAAATGGATGGAATGGTGTATGGCAAAGCAAGTATGTGCCTTGCTTGGATAAGATGTGTTTGGCCAATTCAACTCTTTAGAAACACTCTACTATCAAAGTGGAATGGAACAGATTTAACTACAAAATACTACGACTTCAGCTCCTTCTTTTGGCCTCGTTCCTTTAAAACTGTCAGAAAATTCTTGCATTTGAAAAACAATTCAATTTCCGAAATCAGTAAGCTCAAAACATGTTACATTTCTCTGCTTTTTAAATTCTAAACCTCTAAGAACTTGGACTTAGTATGGATTCACAAGGGCACTACTTGTTTTCATCACATGTTGAAATTTATATATACACAAAAGAGGCTCAGGCAGATGACCAAGATATGCAGTTGGCTCACCCCTGGCAAAGACTAATGTGAGATAAATTGCCTTTAAAAAAAAAAAATAGAGGACACGTCGGATCAAGGAGAAGTTGCCGGATGGTAAGCTGTAAGTCATACTATGATTTTAAACTGTGAAGGATAAAGACACGGGTTTTTTTTTTTCTTGTAAATCTATGCTCTTCAACTGTAAGAGGCAGGGAAGGCTGTCAGTTATTCTGGACGAAAGATGAGACTGAAGTACGTACACTGAATAAAACAAAGGGAAGTATACCATATGACACAGTGGCTGTGTCTGAGTGGATAAGGTTATACGTGGAGCATTTTTACACACTTCTTCTTTTAACTTTTTGTAATAACTGCTGAGGTTTTAAATAAATCATTCACTATTTAAAAAGAAGACATTGATGAAATCATCACATACCTTCCTACCAGTTTGAACCAATGGAACCGATCATAAAACGGATCACTGCCAGTCACGGTGGCTTCGCTTTCATCCTGGGCGCCAGAGGCCACCTCACCTGCCCTGTCATACATCTCTCGCATCAAATCCAGCCTCTGCCTGCATAAACATAAAGTGCTCTGCTTAATATCATGAGACTGCATTAAAATTTCACTCTGAAAAAATTTTTTTTCATTCTGGAAGTATCTTCCATGCAAGATTAAAAACAAAAAAGCTGCTTCCACCATTTAATGATATTAAAAAAGAATGAAAGCCAAAAGTAGAGAAACTCAAAACACTCAGTATTCAAAGTGTCTGAGTCTAGACACAAGCCAAAGTAAAAATGGCCACCTAACCTCTACTGAATCATAAGAGAAATGTAGTTCAATGGTATATGACATCTCAAATATACTGAACAGTGGAAAATATCTCGCCATGTTAAAGACAAAGGAAGCCACATTATAACTTTCCTGTTTATTATGGATCACCAGATCCAAAACAGAAAAGATGAATAATTACTAGACCCAAGGTGGAACTAAGTATCATGAGACTGAAACATTTAAAATGTAAGAGGATCTATGGAGGGTAAATCTACATCGTATCTACAAATGACAACAGAGAGGGATTCATTCGCTTAGAAAATGGATGGACAGCAGTATCCCTGGTGAGCAACAGCATTTAGCACCACAGAGAAGGAAGCAATAGTGACATCACATGGCAGAGAGTTTGAGGGAGCCCACCTGAGCAATTCATTATTATTTCCTAAATAAAACAACTGGTTTTATGAAGAATGTTTTCATACTTGAGTTTCTCCAAAGACCAATAATGCATTGCTCCATTCTTCAGATCCTGGACTTCTACTGCCACCACAGTACGAGGGAAAGGCCTGTCTTCATGAGTTTTTTCCATCTCAGTGGGAAGTAATTCCGGAGGCAAAGGGGAGTACAATGTGTCCGTCAGCAGAACAAACTGAAACTGCACCTATGTGGAAATAATAAACCATCCAAATGGCCTTTACGTTTTCAGCAAGTCAGCCTCAGAAATGAGGCAATATAATCATGTCCCATGGGAAAGAGGTCAAATGTGTAGTATGTGCTCAACGAATAGCTTGTGATGAACTGGGGAAAAAAATGGCCGCTTGTGTATTAGCTGCAGAGAATAATCCTAATTTCAAATTAAGCTATTTACAGACTTTGGTCTCCTAGCCCAGCGCAGTGTTTTTACACAAACTAAAATCTCAGTACCTATATTTTGGTTGACAGAATTTACACAAGAGAACAAAAGCTGGACCCACGAGGACATCTCTAGCCTCTCACTGGGGGTGGGGGGGTGGGTGGTATAGAAATGTCACAGCTGGGCGCCTGGGTGGCTCAGTGGGTTAAAGCCGCTGCCTTCGGCTCAGGTCATGATCCCAGGGTCCTGGGATCGAGGCCCATGTCGGGCTCTCTGCTCAGCAGGGAGCCTGCTTCCTTCTCTCTCCTCTCTCTCTCTCTGCCGACTTGTAATCTCTCTCTCTGTGTCAAAAGAATAAATAAAATCTTTAAAAAAAAAAAAAAAAAAGAAATGTCACAGCTGGTTTTCCATCCTCAACTCAGGAATCACAGGTGCTACTCTTAAAAGTGTTTATTACATGGTAAGTGCTTTGCGTGCACCATGTCATTTATTTCTTACTACCACCCTGTATTTTCACCAACATATGTTAAGTAAATGCCAGATACAGCAGCAAGAGGAAAAGACACAATCCCCTGCCTGTATTTTGTTTACTTGAAGAGAGGGGTAGATACTTATGAACTGGGTTGCTGAGATTGAATGAAGAAGATATCGTGGGCGCCTGGGTGGCTCAGTGGGTTAAAGCCCCTGCCTTCTGCTCAGGTCATGATCCCAGATTCCTGGGATCGAGCCCCGCATCAGGCTCCCTGCACAGCAGGAGCCTGCTTCCTCCCCTCTCTGCCTGCCTCTCTGCCTACTTGTGATCTCTCTCTCTCTCTGTCAAGTAAATTAAAAAGAAGAAAAAGAAGATATCCTACCCTATTTTACAGAACTAGAATATAGCCCTAGGGGAAAAGAATGACTCTCCCCAAGGCTGAGCAGTCTGTGCTCTTTGTGATACTGCCCACTGTCCCCCGCTGTCATCCCAGTAGCCTCCAGACCACTCACCAGTGGGACACATAGAAGAATCAATCTAAGAGGTGGTGTGACGGGTTTTGGTAATAAGGAAAATCAGTAACATTTATTGCCTTTTCAAGTCTAAGAGCTATTTCAGCTCTACATCTACTCCTTCTTTCTGGCCTCACAGAACTCTAGGTGGCAGGGGCTACTGCCAAGCCCATCTTGAGGGAATGAGGGAATGAGGGAATGAAGGCACAGGGCCATTAGGGTCAACAAACGAGGAGTGCTGGAACTGGAGCCTGGCTGTTTGAGTGCAGAGGGCCTGTCCACTGCATACACCTGCCTCTCAGACCCTAGAGCAGGAAGGGCACTTAGGACTTACAGGTGCAAATGTAATGGTCGAAGACTAAAAGAAAATTGAGATTTTCAGAAACTCAAGAATAGCAGTCTCCTAACAATATGTTCCCCCTAGCTCTTGGGGTACTTGGGTGGCTCAGTTGGTTGGGCGTCTGTCTTTGGCTCAGGTCATTATCCCAGGGTCCTGGGATCGAGGCCCACATCAGGCTCCCAGGGGAGCCTGCTTCTCCCTCTCCTTCTACCTCTGTTCGTTTGCTCTCTCTCTCTCAAATAAAATCTTAAAAAAAAAAAAAAAAGTTTCACTAGCTCTTGTTGGAATAGTCTCCTCATTTGTAAATAAGATGGAAAACAAGTCGTTTAAAAATGTTGTGTAATTGGGATGCCTGGGTAGCTCAGTCAGTTAAGCATCTGCCTTTGGCTTAGATCATGATTCCAGGGTCCTGGGATCGAGTCCCATATTGGGCTCCCTGCTCACAGGGAACCTGCTTCTCCCTCTCCCCCTGGTTGGGCACTCTCACTCTCTCTCTGACAAACAAAAGATGAAATCTTCAAAAAAAAAGTGTTATAAATATTTAATGAGTACCTATTATGTTCCAGGCACATATGGTAAATAAAGGTGAATATAACCCTGTTTCACAGCAAACAGCAGCTGAGTTCACCCAAGGGAAAGGCTAGTTCAAGATGAGAGCCATGAAGCCCCTGAGGATCATCTGCACTTCCAGATGACCCGTCGCCTCCTGCCCTCCGTACCTTCTTCTTCAGTTCCACACTGATGGCGTTGGCCTCCTTCAGGTAAACAGCATTGCCCCAGAGTAAGTCCCTTAATGAAGTAAACTGGTGAGACTTCCACTTCCGGAAGGCCCACTGGGCCAGCTCAAATTCATGTTGTGTCCAAGGTGCTGAAAGAGCAAATGAAGCGTAACAAATGGTGATCTCGTAAATATGGAGAAATAACGTCTCCTCTACCTCATCTCTCTTATCAAGTTAAAGTATTTTCCCATGTTTCTCCACTTCAGCTGCTTTTGTTTTCTGCTTTTCAGTAAAGCTTACTAAATTCTGTTGATATTATGAAGGTAGTATATACATTTTAGAAAACCTAAAAAAAAAAATCCTATTTAAAACAGCACATAAAAGAAACAGATTTCTTTCTTTTAAAAAAAATGTATACATCTAATACATGACTTATAATAAAGAAGAACCCTCTGGTATATTGTACAACTTCATATACTATCTATTTTTCTTGCTAGTACAAGAAATAAAAAGGTCACATTTTACTTCAATATTAAAAAATAAAGAATTTAGTATATAAATTTGAGTTTCTCCAAAGTTAATCTGAAGCCTTGAGATTACTGGGAGGTTGGGCAGAGAAATAAAATGTGATGAATATTCATACTGTACCATAAGGAAATAACAAACAATCAAAGCCCTGACTCAGCTAAGAAATTCTGAAAACCTTAGGCAGGTAGGCGTGACTAAGCAATATGATTAGAAATCTGCCAGGAATGGCTTTAATATACATTAATATATTCCAAAGTCCCTCTGGGTAATCCTGGGCATAAACCATATGTCAGCAAATAAAAGAATATCTTAACAAAGATTAAGCTCTATATTTATTGGCAACATATACAGGAGCTTCGCATGTACAGTGACTTGAGACAATGCATGCAAACTGCCTTGTAGAGATTTCTACAAGGACGGAGCTAAGAAATCTTGTGTTCTAAGGAACACAATCAGCCCCGCTCCCACCTCAGAGAGCACAGTCAGTGTTCTCAGCATTGAGAATCTTCTGAATCACCTTTAAACTGGCTCGGTAAAATAGCAATAAATGCTAGGGTCAACTATGATCAAATTCAGCTTTGACCACAGATGAAGGGCTAATCTGATGGCACAGATCCAAAAGCTATACACAGGGAAGTTTCCATCTCTAGCGTTCACCTTCTTCCTCTTCTTCCTCCTCCTCTGTTGTCTCTGCAGCGAGGGAACGGGTCTCAACCTGCTTCTGCAAGGCCTGCAACTTACTCTCATAGTCCTGGATGAAAAGAGAGGAGAGGACATGTAGGAGAGGGAGGAAGTGGACGGAGGGGAGGAGGAATGACAGCACTGTTGGGGAAAGCAGAGAAAGCAAAAGACGAAAGAGAAGACGGAGGCAGGAAACGACAATAAAAAGACATACAGAGAAATACTTAGGAAAGACCCACAAAGTACACAAGATAGTCTGTAAGGGGTAAATGCTGAAGAAAGTGAACTGCTGTCTCTTCTACTCCCTCAGACTTAAGAGTTCTTTATTTGGCGTTGAGGTCTAGCCAGGGGGGACTCTGAGCGGGGAAAACATGTAGATCCCTTAAATTTATTTCATAGTAGTATTTACGTAGAACCTTCACACATCAAGGAATTCCAGAAAAAAACAAAACTGGAAAATTCACCAGTATCACCAACAGTTCTGATTCACTGTTTGGATGGGGACCATGGTCTCTGAACTGTCTGTGGATGGAATACTACTAGTTTTGCAGCTGTAGGACACAGGATACAGCCATCAGGTAATCAAAAGGTCACGGTGTTACTGGGGCCGAAATAAACTATAGATTGTATTTAGCTATTCAAGAAAGATATTTTCAAATATACTATTATAATACAAAATGTATTATTATAATACAAATCAGATGTATCCTTCAATTCTCCATCTACTCACTCGACACATCCTCCATGAGGGTGGTATCACCTTGAAGAGGGTAAAAGTATGGTTCTTGAAGGATACAAAAAATCTTACTCTTTTCATGCATAAAACACAAATATACATACAGTTTATAAAGAGATGTACTATATATCAGAGGTATTAGAATTTCATGGTGGGGAGAAATTAAAGAAAAAATATCTAAAAAGGTTCCTTGGAGTGGTCATTTTAAAAAGCATGCATTATTTGAAAATAAATCAAGTCAGGTTAAGAAAAGAGACCTTCACATAATAAAATACCAAATCACAGCATAAGCATAGTATTTTAAGATATACTGCCTGGGTTTCCTGCATCCTTGGAGTGACCCAATGATAGGCTGTCATGAGACAGAGGGATTGGGTATGGCCATGTACTGTTTTCAAACAGAGGTCTCCCCGAGTCATAAGTCAAATATTCTTTTCATTACAAAGGGCCACTGAAAGCCTCCTAGCAAACTCTATTAGGAAAAGAGCTCCCAAAGGCAATGCTAACTAAGCAGGATGCAAATATTCTCAAGGCTCATCATTTATCACATAGTCTCACAGAGGAAGCTTTTTCTTTTTCATGGAGCTGGCACTGAGGAGAAGCCAGTGACACAATTTTATTAGATCTCAAAACACAGTTTTTAGGAGACAATGTACTGTGGCAAAAATAAAATAAAATAAAATTAAATTAAATTAAAATTATAATTCTGGGAACGTTAAATTCTCTCTACACTTCATTTTTGTCATCTTTAAAATGAACATTTTAGTATCTGACCTGCCTCCCACACAGGACTGAAGGAAGAACTAAATGATGGACCATTTAAAAATGCATGTGAAAGTCTTCTTAATTGTAACACACACTATCAGAGTGACCTGCCATGTTTTAAAAAGTTTATTTTCTGGGGCGTCTGGGTGGCTCAGTCAGTTAGGCATCTGACTTCAGTTCAGGTCACGATCTTGGGGTTCTGGGACCCAGCCCTGCGCTCGCTCCATGCTCAGTGTGGAGTCTGCTTGTCCCTCTCCCTCTCCCACTGCTCCTCCCTCCGTTCATGCTCTCATGCTCTCTATTAAATAAAAATCTTAAAAATAAATAAAAAGTTTATTTTCTAAGTATACCCAGCACCCAGATCTTGGATTCTAAATACTATTCTCCACTAAAAAGAACCAGGGCTCCTTGGGAAAACCACTGATTCCAGGTTTGAAGCAAGGAAAGTAGAAGGTGAGCTCAGAATATCTTGTGCCAGAAAGCAAAGAACTGCTCAAATACTGATGGGGCCATTTCCAAAGGGCACTGAATCCTGGTAGCCAGTAAATAAGAAGAATAACAGAAACACGAGGGGCGCCTGGGGGGCTCAGTCGTTAAGTGTCTGCCTTCGGCTCAGGTCATGATCCCAGGGTCCTGGGGTCAAGCCCCACTTCAGGCTCTCTGCTCAGTGGGAAGCCTGCTTCTCCCTCTCCCACTCCCCCTGCTTGTGCTCCCTCTCTCACTGTGTCTTTCTCTGTCATATTAATAAATAAAATCTTAAAAAAAAAACAGAAACACGATAAAGCACACTGGGTACTAAAAGGAATCCAGGAGTCCACTGTGCTGCTAAAAGAAAGGGGCGGGGGAGGGGGGGGAAGGAAAAGCTCTTCTTTGCTCCCGTGCAAAAGCCAGTTACTAAATAAATGCAGAGGAATGGCAATCGGAAAAACTACACTGCAACCCCAGATGTAATGACTGAATCTGGCGAGAATTATTAATACATGCTAAAACAACCGAGTGAAAGGTGGATGAAGACAGAACAGTCACACAATCCCAAGTTCCACCCTAGATACCTGTTAGTAAGACAAAGAAAGAGCTGGGAAACTTCACATTAAATTTATAAACTTTAACATTACTAGTAACAGGACAATTGAACATTTTGTCTGCTAATGTGACATGAGGGAAGTACACAGTCGCCTTGACAGCTTTCTTATCAAACACGCTTAACCTAAATCTAATCTTGAGAAACAATCAGACTAATCAAAATGTAGCCTATTCAAAAATACCTATGTAATGAAAGAGAAAAGAAACATCATAACCAACTGTAATATACAGAGTTCGCTTGGAACTGGGATTAAAACACACACACACACACACACACACACACACACACACTTCTAACCATTATATATTTCAGACAATGAGGAAAACTGGAAAATGGACAGTATGTTATATAATACTGAATCAGTACTAAATTTCTCGGATAGGTTAATGGTATTAAGAGAATAACCCTTGACAGGAGATACACAGGGCAGTATTTCGGAGTGAGCTGCATGATGCCTGCAACTTACTTTCAAATGATTCAGAAAAAATACATAAATATGGGTATAAGAAGGTTCTTTATACTATCTTTTCAGCTTCTTGGTATGTTTGAAATATTTAAAATAAAAGCTTGGGGAAGGGGTACTTTTTTCCCCTTAGAAAACCTGTATGTTCTATGGGATACTTTCAAAAGAGAAAGATGGCTGGTTTACCTAAAAACCCTCTGGTGAGAAAATGTTAATATTTTGCTTGAAGATTTTTTTCTTGTTTTTCATTTTCCCCCAATTTTTTATTATAGTAAAATGCATATAACATAAAATTTACCATCTGAACCATTTTTGAGTGCACGGTTCAGTGGTGTGAAATGCATTCACGCTGTTGGGCAACCATTACCAGCATCCACCTCCAAAACTCTTTCCATTTTGCAAAACTGAAACTCCATACCCACTAAACACTCACTCTCCATTCTCCCTTTCCCCCTCCCCTGGCAACTATCATTCTATTTTCTATGATTTTAACTACTGTAAGTATCCCATGTAAGTGGAACCACATAATTTTAGCTTTCTTTTTATTTTTTAAATTTTATTTATCTGAGAGAGAAAGAGAGAAAGAAAAAGATGAGCAGGGGCAGAGGGAGAGGGAGAAGCAGGCTCCCTGCTGAGCAGAGAGCCCAACATGGGGCTCAATCCCAGGACCCCGGGATCATGACCTGAGCTGAAGACAGACGCTTAACCGACAGAGCCAACCAGGAGTCCCCAACTTTAGATTTTAGTGGCTAGTTTATTTTTGAGGCTTTCTTCAAGAATCAGTTTACAAGCAGGTCAAACAACCAATAAAAAAATCCTTCGATTCTGACAGTAAAGGTATGAAGATGACCTTCCCTTTAAAGGCTCTGGTTATGCTTAGTGGCAGCAAAGAGGACATAAAAAGGTTTCTGGAAACAATATGGACCTAGAATTTTTAACTGCATTTTGACTTGGGAAAATTTCTATCAGCAGTTGACAATCCAAATATCAACACTACAATTGAACTGGCCTGCCTCTTCTCCAAACCAGGCTGTATGTGAGCTTCCAAAAAGGACATTTTGCATGTCATCAGAAAAACTCTTAAGTATTGGACTTTCTTGTAACAAATGGATAAACAGACTTGAACACTACTGTTCGTTGATTCCATGGTGGAAACTAGGATAATTATGGAAAGCACACCAAATGATAATATACTTATCAGTAGTCTTTTGTGTTTATAAGAAGTCTCAACTGGTTAGATATATCCCTGTATTATAAAGGTACTACACCAGCTGTTCCCACTTCTAAAATGTTCTCTTTCTCCTGCCCACCCTTATTTTTAAGCTTATTTTGTGCCAGGAACTGTTCTTAATGTTTTGTATAGATTATCTGAATCTACCCAACAACCCTATGAAGATGGTGCTACTGTTACCCTCATGTTAAAGAAGAAAAGGCTTGGGGCGCCTGGGTGGCTCAGTGGGTTAAAGCCTCTGCCTTCGGCTCAGGTCATGATCTCAGGGTCCTGGGATCGAGGCCCGCATCGGGCTCTCTGCTCAGCAGGGAGCCTGCTTCCTCCTCTCTCTCTGCCTACTTGTAATCTCTCTCTGCCATATAAATAAATAAAATCTTTAAAAAAAAAAAAGAAGAAAAGGCTTAAAGAAATTAAGTAATTTTATCAAGATCAGAGTTAATAAGCATGGATATAGGGATCTGAACTCAAGCAACTGGACTCCAGGGCATGCTTTTTTAACCACTATTACCCCTACTAAATGCAGATGTTAAGAACACAGTGTTCAATAAGACAAAAGTTTCACTGGTGAGGGAAAGACAGACAATCAATAGTAAAAAGACACAAGACACACCATGATTTCATTAGCGAGAAGTACTATGAAGGAAAAAAAGGTTGGCAAGTCTGGGGGCTGATAGAGAGGTGAGAGGAATAGGAGGAACTTTGAGATTAGGTGCTCGGGGAAGGTCTGCCTGCAGAGAGGACACTTAATCAGAGATCTAAGCAGGCATGCTGGGATCCCCTGGGGGAGTGGTGGCAGTGGTGATGATTCCAATCGAAACAGAACTGACAGCAAGTACAATGGTCTTGAGAGGGAAAAGAGCCTGGTGTGTTTTAAGGAAAAGCAAGAAAACTTGTATGGGTGGAGTGAGGAGGAAGAAGGCTCAGAGATCAGTTGGGAAGGAGGCAGATAGGGACTGGGTTATGGATGGTTTTATGGGACATGGTAAAGACTGGATTTCATTCTAAGGGAAGCCACTGGGCAGTTTAGAGCTAGGGAGTAATATGGGTCTAGTACATGTTTTAAAAACACCACTCTCTGTGGAGGAAAGCGTGGGGACAGCAGTTATGACTGTCATAGCAGTGCAGAGGGAGATGGCGGCAGGTGGCCCAGGGTGTCAGCAGTAAAGGTGATGAATAGAGAATGGAGTTAGGGTATGCTTTACAGGCAGAGGAAATACAACTTACTAATGATGTGGTCAGGGGGTGTGAAAAAAAAGGGGGGGGGGACTGAGGATGGCTCTTGGATGTTTGGCCTGAGCTGACTGCCAGTCAGCTATACAGCTGTCAGGTCATAGTTGGTGTGTTGGTACCTTGAGGTCAGGGCAGAAGACTGAGAAAACACCACTGGGTTTGTCATCGTGGAGCTCTGTGATGGCCCTGAGAAGAGTGGCTTCAGTGTGGCGGTATGGAACAAGAGTCTGACTAGAGTGAGTTCAAGCAAGAATGGGGAAAAGAAACAACAGAAGAACAATAAAAAGAAATAATGGGGGTGGACGAGTGGGAAATAATGTAGCAAACTCTTTCAAGGAGTATTTCTATAAAAAGCAACAGAGAAATGGAATGATGGCACCTCTCAGGCAACATGGGAGTGTTTTGAAAGTGGTCAAACAAAGCAGTGCTCAAATGGAGGTGTTCAAGAGAAGGGTAAATGCACGGTGAGTTCCTGAGGAGATGCAAGGCCAGTCCAACCACCACCAGGAAGGAAGGATGCATGACGGACGCACAAACTAGAAGTGGGCAGAAAAGGAGGTTTTCTTAGGATCAGTTCTTTTTCTCAGTGCAGCAAAATGGAAGTCATTCGCTGAGAGCAAAGAAAGGCCACCTTTCATTCCTAGAGTCTCCCGGTTGTAAACTTCCAGAACACCTCACATTCTCCCCTCACAGCATTTGTCACATATATAACCTATAATTAGTGGTGTGACTGTTCATCTAATGGCTATCTTGTCCACAACTGTGAACTTTAGGGATCTGCCATTCACCACGGAATCACCAGCATCTGGTGCATATCTGTCTTCTAGACCAGATACACAGAAATGCACTAAGCTTCTAGTGGAAGTTCTCAAAAGTGACGATCTTTTAGATCAAGATCGGCAAACTACAGCCTATGGACAAATCCAGCCCCCTGCCTATTTGTTGTAAATAAAATTTTTATTGGAACATAGCCACACCCATTCTTTTGCATACTGCTGCTATTCAGCTGTAAAGGTGGGCCTGAGCAGTTCCAACAGAGCCTGTGGGACCCATAGAGCCTAAAATATTCACTATCTGGTCCTCTACCTAAAAGGTTTGCCAATCCCTATTCTAGATCATTGGCTCTCAGAGGTGGGTGCTGGTCCAGCAGCATCAGTATCACCCAGGAACTTATCAGAAATGCAAACTATGGGGTACCTGGGTGGCTCAGTCAGTTAAGTGTCTGACTCTTTTTTTTTTTTTTTAAGATTTTATTTATTCATTTGACACAGAGAGATTACAAGTAGGCAGAGAGGCAGGCAGAGAAAGAGAGGAAAGAGGAGGAAGCAGGCTCCCTGCTGAGCAGAGAGCCCAATGTGGGCCTCGATCCCAGGACCCTGGGATCATGACCTGAGCCGAAGGCAGCGGCTTTAACCCACTGAGCCACCCAGGTGCCCAAGTGTCTGACTCTTGATTTTAGCTCAGGTCATGATCTCAAGGTCATGGGATCAAGCCCCAAGTCAGGCTCTGCGCTCGGTGTGGAGCCTGCTTAGGATTCTCCTTCCCTCTCCCCCTCTGCCCCTGACCTCCCCCTTTCTTTCTCTCTCTCTCTCTCTCTCTCTCTCGGAAAGAAGGAAGGGAGGGAGGGAGGAAAAGAAAGGAAGGAAGGAAGGAAAAAAGGAAGGGAGGGAGGGAGGAAATAGAAATACAAATTATCAGGCCCTATCCCACACCTCCTGAATCAGAAACTCTGGAGGTGGGCCCAGCAATCTCTGTCCTCAAGGGCCCCCAGGGAATTCTGATGTGCATCAGTTTCAGAACCACTTTTCTGGGTATGTGTACAGCGGAATGGTAGAGCTACTAAGACGGGTAAGGCATTTATTCTAAGTGAGTTTATGTTCCCATGGAAGAACCAAACAAGCACAGAGACAATTACAGGCTGTCATTATGAGCCTGTGAGAGCTGGCCTGAGTGGGCTGGGGCAGAAGTGCCTGTGAGAGCAGGTCTGAAGAGGAGTCACACATGAAGAGGAACGACTCCAGTGCTGGGAAAGTGCAAAAGCCCAGAGGTGGGGACACACTTGGCATATGTTCAAGGAACAAAAAGTCTGAAGTGCTTGCCGTGTGGGAATGTTAAGAGATGAAGTCAGAGAGGCAGGCAAGCAGCCAGAACACGGAACGCTCTGTAGGCTTCAGTAAGAAGGCTAGAGTTTAAAGCACAACGGGAAGCCACCAGAGGCCACTGATAGGATCTGATTTTTGTTTTCACAAGATGATGCCGGTTGGCATGTGGACAGCGGGTTGGGGTCCAGGACAGAAGCGAAGACAAGGTAGGAAGAGCACTCCCAGGAAGAGATGCCAGGGGCACAAGGGAGCATCTCCCAGGAGGTGGCACTGAAGGTGAAATCAATGTCATCATCCCAGGGTTTCTGGTTAGGTCTGTTTTTGACATTAGACTTGGATCCTTTTGCTAATATTGCCTTCCTCTCTTAATGGCAGATTATAATTAGCAAGCAATAGCCGGAAGGGAGGTATCCACGCCCCGGTTCTTGTCAACACCTAACCTTGGTTCCTCATCTGCAGCACCCTGAGGATGCGGCCTCAGACCTCTCCCTCCAGGGATCCCATGACACATATTCTTACATGGGAGTGGCTCCTCTTTTCTCCCAGTCCCCCAGGGCCATCTTGGTCTCACTTACTTTCCAACCATGACCCATGCGAGAGCATTCATCACTTTTCAGGCCATACACACAGGGTTTTTATCCCACCCACAAGCTGACTTTTTGATTCTACCTCTGATCAGAGTCTTTCCCTCTCTCCTTTGTCCCCGCTTTGGAAAGTATCGTTTCTCATTTAGTCCAAACAGCAACTTCTCAACTGGGGCACGAGGCTCTGAATTTGCCTCCCTCCAACTCAAACTTTAATAATTTCTAAAAGGTAAATCTAATCATGTAATCCCTCTGTATAAAATCATCTGGTATCTTCCCATCACACTCAGGACAAAATCCCAACTCCTTAGCATGCCACGATGTGGCCTTGGTACCCCCAGTCCTCCTCGTCTATTACCTCTCTCGCGCTGGCACGCAGCTGCTGCTCTGACCGCCTCAGGTTACTCGCAGGTACTCACGGTTCGCCGGACCTGACATGCTTCTTCTCTCACCCTGCCACTCTTCACTTGGATCAATTCTCAGTTGTACTCTGGGACTCTGCTCTTGGCTCAGGGCCTCCCCCTTCAAACACCTTTCCCCTCTCTCCCCCTGTGCACACAACTATCACTGCACACCTCGTACTACACTGCAATCATCTGTGTCTCCCTAGACATGGTCAGTCAGATCTTGGCGACTTTTCCACCAGGTTCTCCAAAAGCAGAGAAATACAAAGTACCCTGAGGGACAGAGTATGAGGCCTGAAGCAGACCAATCCAAGTATAACATTTTTCTCAAGTTCCAAATTTCATGTCATAAGCTTATGGGGAAAAAACGAGACTCGTGTAGATTTTGTATTCTACTCCCTAATATATGACTACGTTATTTTTCAATATAAAAAAATAATGTCATGTCCAAATGATCATTAAGACTGATGGCCCACTCCAGAAAACTCTTCTGCTTTATCCTGTGTCACCTCTAGCACACCACGAGTACTCTACGTGGAGAAGAGCAGCAATTAAAGGAAAAAAGAGAAGCTAAACGGAGTTACTGAAAGCTTTGTAGAAATTCAGTTTCTATCCATATGAAGGGAACGATACTATTTCATTGTAAAAACTTGCAGATCATATGATAAAAAGATTAAAAACACAGCTAAGGTAAAGCTCAACTTATACTAGACAAGTTTTTATTTAAATAAAATGTGGCAAAAAGGGTTAAAGATACTGTTTAAGATAGAATTTTGATAAACAGAAAAGAGAACAGAAGCAAAAGCTTTAAATGAATCAAGTTCATGCAGAAACACATTTAAAAAAAGATCTGGTTTGCAACCATCTTCCAAAAGTCAAGACCAGACTTAATTAGCACCACCTGTTTCACCTTTCCTTCTTCCCACATCAGAGAGAAATCACACTCTTAAAAGATGGTTTCAGCTTTTATTGAACGAGGACTTTATTTTCTAACATTACAAACTAACTCTCCCTTTCTGAAAAGGTAGCTCTTACACTCAAAGACAATCTTAAAGCATTTCATTTTAGAAATGGGGGAGAAATCCAAAGTTCAATAACAAGACTCACAACTTCTTTTTACAGTGATGATGGCAGGAAACCAATACATTTCACAACCTAGAGGTTCAGACTAAGCAGCTAGAGCAGATTTTGAACTCTTGGAAAGATGACATAAACTGGACAATTATGAAAACTGCTCATAATGCAGACTCTGGCTCTAACAGTTTAGGACAAATGCTGGCTCTACACTGCACCCGAGAAAGGTGTCTTCACTATGGGACATTTTCACACCAGGACATGGCAGCTTCCCTTCCTCCAAGGCTTTTGAACAAATCATTAAGGAAGTCTACAAAGAACCAGTCAGGCACAGTACAGGAGTTGACCAGAGCAAATCTACATAACTTCCTGTGGTCTGACAGCCTTTAATGCAGACATCAGTGTGGCAAACTGTGCTGTGCTGTGTTCAGTCTCGGCATCAACCTGCACCTAAAGCACAGGAGATCACTTCAAGTCACTTCAGTGGAATAAACAATCCCCATTCATTGCATTTCCAGTGAATGGAGAAAACAATCTGAAGGGCTAGAGAGAATTAGACGCAAAAATAAAGAAAAAGCCCTTTGGTTTAGACTTATTAGATGAACAGAATGTCTCTAACTCTTCAGGGAATACCATAGTGGTATACAAAATTATACTAATTAATTAGCACTCCTTCACATTTCCATAATTTTCAGACCACTATATAATTTCAGTAGCACATTTCCCCGGTTTTTCTATGATAATAGCTATGAATACTTCAATAATATAATAATGGTTTAATAATGACCATTTCTCTTTGGTCACGTAGTATTTAGGCTTAGGGAGAGATCCTGTTAAATTTAAAAACAAAGCAATATAAGCTATGCCAATAGCTCACAAAAGCATGGCACTAGTAGCTTATCTAGTAAAAAAGTCAACGAAGTCATTTTATTCACCCAAAGCTACTTCCTAAGACAAGTATCTGCTCTGAAATGCAGGAGGGCACATATGTGGCAATCAATCCAACCTTGGTTCTTTTCTTTCTGGTCATCTGAAATTAAGGGCTCTTTTAGAAATCTAAATATTTTAGCAATTCGAGGGCACCTAGATCAGCAGATGAAGCACAAAACACAAACCTAATTCTTTGGAATATCAGTGTGGGCACAGTGCTTACCACAACCCACATTTGTAAATGAAAATGCTGTATTACTTTTCATTCTATAATGTCACCTCATCACCAGCAGAACTGCACTCCGTTGTTGAGCGGGAAAGGGAGGCACCTGGTCATAATAAGATTAAAAGGCCACCATAAAAATGAAAATATATAGGCCCATCCTATGGTATTTCAAGTTAGGGAAATGAGAGCCCATTTTTGCTATGGAGTTGAAAGCTGAGTTAATTATTACTAATATTAAAACAGGTATCCCCTGCATTTCGAAAGTGTGTGTTAGGCCACTCTGCTTCTACGAAAGACCTATGTTAGTACCTGTTTTTGCTAAAAGAAGTTCAAGAGGATTTTCGCTTTTATGAAAAACTGCATTTAGTGTGTTTGTTTTGCAGCGAGCCAGTTTAGAGGTAGCACGCACATCCCAAGCAGCTAGCGGCCCCACCAAGCTCTTTTCCCGGCAAATACACACAGTAGCTCAGCATCCAGCCACCAGAGCTCTGAACTCTGTCTGTGAGCATCTGTGCTCATCTCCATTTATTTTGGGCATCCACCAGCAAGATGTGTCATAAGGCATCAGAAAAGCCTAAAAGAGGTTATTTTTTTGAGTATGGGAACCCTCAAAAACTTTTTCCATTTAAATTAATGGTAATGGCTTCTTCACTTTACACCATTTTCAGCTTATGAAAGGTTTCACAGAAACACTCTACTCTCAGATAGCAGGGGAAACCTGTCATAGAAAATGAATTTTTTGCAAGAAAGGAACAAGTAATATATCTATTTCTAGGAATCATAAAGAACAACCGGGACGTACACAAGATGCACTGAAGTGACTGATCTGAAGTAGCCTAGCGAGTTCATTCAAACCACACGTACAGGAGATTGTCTCAAATAAAACCACCCATTACAAACATCATTCACCATAATCTGCCTAATCTATTTAATCTGCCATAAAACCTCAGCCAAATACTAGAACTGTTGTAGCTATGAAAGCAAAAATATCCCCAAAGTTAATCAGAAGCAACTTTCTGTGCATTAAGAAAGCATTTTCTTAGAAGCAAAAATAAAAAATAAAAAATAAAAAATAAAATACTATGATTAAAAATAATGTGTTCTAATAAGGCATAGAGCCCACACGCAAAGGAAAAGAAAACCATATAATCACAATCTTTAAGGCTTCCTTGAATGCTACTCGCTCTGTTGGCTGCAATTCCACACCGCCTGGAAGACAAGTGCTAGGCAGGTGACTCCATGACTTAGAGGAGTCGTCACCACGAAGTCAGGCAGTAGCACAGACATCTCTGGCTCTTCGCACCGCCTCTTAAAAAAGTTGCTGATAAGTTCAAGAGATGAGGAAGGATGTAGAAAACTATTCTTGTCCTCCCATCAATATCCATCTTTTTTAGTGGATTCTCCAGTGAGGCAAACTGAGACCACGACATGGTAAAATGAGGTATTGATACAATAAATGTTCATCAGGACTTCTCTCCTTGCTTGAGCATCTGTGAGCATTACTACTGTTACGCAAAGAATAGTTTATTATACATCATCTCCTTTATTCTCAATCCAACCAAAGTTATCTTATTTCATGATCTCCTCATCTACTAAGAATAAACAGCACAGAGCCATACGCTGTGGCCTTCTCCCCATGGCCCACCTCTTCCCTCTCCACCAAATAACCTCCCTGTGAACTTAAACACACTGCTCAAAGCGCCATACAAGTGTTTTGTTGGCATTTCTGTTGGCATGATTTTGGTGAATGGTTCAGTGTGAGAGTGTGTGTGTGTGTGTGTGCACACGCGCGTGCATGTGTGTCTATGTCAGAAATGATGTGTTAAACTTCAAAAAGCAAACTACAAACAAATCCAGAAATGGTGCCAATTTAAAGATTTCAGTATTATGACAAATTTCATACACATACTGATACATTCAAAAGAAAAACACAAATAAACCTACTGAATCAGTTCTGTGTAAAATATGGTAGAAGAAGTAGAGATGGGGAAGTTCTACAGAAGGATGCAAAGCTGTGTACTATAAACTATGTCCAAAAACATTCACTTTTGGCTTATGAAAATTCCAATTATATTTAAAGACAGAAACAGACAAGGATGAGAAATCCAAAGTTGTGTCCACAGTCGAATGTTATTAAACTAATGTCTAACATTTATGGGGAAATAACAGACACTTAATTCTGTGTATCAAATTCCCCTTTTGAATGTCTGCATAAACCAAAAGGCAGGGCTTTCTGGATATCAGATCAGTTTACAGGCATTATAAAAACATAACAAACTTACACCAAAACAAGACCAGTTTGTGTAAGTAAGTGTATTATCTAGGCACCAAGAAAGGATGAAAGTCTCAGAACAAAAAGGGAGGTCTCAGTGTTTTGTCCAAAATTCCAGAAACTGCCCATTTATGGCATGTACAAACAAAAGGGAGGTGTTGAAATGTCTACCAGTGTTTTATGTTTTAACAATATTAAAATCAGTTAAGATTTGTAGGAACGCAACATTAAAACCATAATGTAAAGAGTAGGAACTCAAGGCCACGGCTAGAACCAACTCAAATCATGAGCTAACATTGCCTGTTTCCTCCACCAAGATTTCAAGTTTGTCCAGTAATTTACACTGTAGTTTCTCGACCAGCTTTGAGATTGGGTGCCGAAAACTGGCGCCTCATCCTCGGAGGTGTCACAAACTGGCTACAGTGGCTGGGCTTGTCCGTCTGCTTCTGAAAGGAACTGGCTGCATTGCCCTCTAACTGACCTCCAGTGTTATAATTACAGTAAGACTGACGGTGCTGGTGAATATGGCGCTTCGCCTGGAAAGTCTGCAGATCAGTAGTGGGGTGACCACTGTGGGAATTTAATGATTCTGAGGAGGCAGATGCCTGGCAGCGCGTATTTTTCGGTTGGCCATTATTGAGAGAATTGCTTCTCCAGCGTAACTGAGGTGGCTGTTGTTGAGTGTTAATATGCTGCTTGCTAACTTGGATGTGATCTTGACTTCGTGTGCCCTGAGAACCCCACGCTAACTGGGGATCCTTAGAAGTTGCTCTACCCCCCTTTTCTTGGCTCTCCTCTTTATTTCCTTTCCTTCCGTCTTCATCTTTTGGGATTCTAAGCTCTATGACCTCATCTTCTGTTATGATGATATGCGTCCCAGGGCTCCAAGAGTTTCTGTGCTTAGGGTTGCTCTTAAAGGGGAACCGGGGCTTGCGGTTCTCAGGAGGGATGAACCTGTGAGGTACGTTCTGCCTACGCAGCTGCTTTGCTATCTCCTGCTGTTGCAGATTCTTAAAGCGGATTTGCTCTTGCCTCATCCAGCGCAGACGTCCACGTCTAAAAGCTGGATCCCCGTTCATCAGCTGGGAAACGCGCTCTTCTTTCCCAAGTTCTCCACTGTCCCCTCTGCTTCCATCATTTTCAGACTTGCTACTGACACCAGCACCAACAGGTTCCTTTGCTCTGTGGTTTCCTTGGCTTTTCTGTTCCTGAGATCCAATCAGTGGCAAGACTTTCTCCATTTTGAGCATTTTGTTTCTTAGGACTTTTATTTCCTCATCTTTCATGTTATTTTGCTTTTTTACTTCTTGCAAAATATCTTCCAGCTTGTCAATATGAACCTTGAGGTCATCTACATCAGTTCCGCCTTTACCACTGGCCATCACATCTTCGATCTTCTCATCCCCTACACCAACGGTGTCCCAGACATCCCTGGCCACTGCCCTCCAGGAGTCCCGCTCATTGGGATCTTTCTTCCCATACATGGCACAAAGCTCTTTCATCTTTACAATGGCCAAGGCTTCAATCTCCTGCCGACTGTGCCTAAAATCGTTGAGCGCAACCTCATAGCATATCTCTTTTACGGCCTGAATTTTAAGATCTGAGATGGTGACCCACTTGGAATCTTTACTCAGGCGCCTTCTTTGGGGGATTTGATACATTTTAATTGGCTCTCGTTTCTTCCCACTGCTAGGGAGGCCACATTTTTTAACAATGGTTTGCAACTTGCTAGGAGGTAGCTTTTCTCTCAGAGAAGTAATCAGTTTCCAGCTCTCTTCGCAGGACCTCTTGTCAGAATCGTCCCCGCTATCAGAATCCGCGTCCTTTGGAAAAACAAAATCAAAAAATGGCCCCGAAATAACCAAAATTAAAATGTAAAAAAGGAAAATCAAATTGAAGAAAAAACAAGTAAAAAAGCCTTAACCAAATTTAAAACCAAAACCAAAAAATAAATGAAACTTAAAAAAAAAGATAAAATAAAAAACCCCCTAAAGTGGTGTGTAAGTTTATCAAGACTTATGTAAATATAGGTCATTAATATAAAGATTTGCTTCTTTAGTAACACTAATGCGAATTCTCACTTCTGACTTAAGTGATGAAATGTGCAATCCAATTTCTTAGGAGGATTGATACAGTGACATTTCCCTCTAAGGTCATGTGAAGTTATTAACAAAATGCTGTGAAGTAACATCTGCGGAAATGCAGTAAAACCTACGCCCCACACATGCTAACACCCCATGCAGCCATGTCCCCACATTTGCCTTGGTTATTGCTGTTGCTTCTTCCAGAAACTCTTTCCCCCATGAGTGAGCACAGATGCCATACAAGATGTGACGAGCAGGCGGATTAACAAAGGTTAGTAAGGCTGTAGGATGCCACGTTTTGTTTAGCTTTACTAAAAAGAGCAGCCCTAGAAAAAAGTTAGAAGAGGAAAAGGTAGAAAAAGAAGCAGTCAACAGGGATGATGTTAAAAATGAATCCCTATTAGCAGACCACACGGGGTTCTCATCAACCAAACTGTTTTTTCTAGAAGACAAGTGAGTTTGGAAACTAGTCCTTCCATGAGCATATACTGGATTTATTTTCTTGTCATGCTAAATCGATATGCTACATTTGTACAGTTAACGTTTGTTATCTAGAGAAAAAGGAAGCATAAAAAAAGGATCCTTACAGTGGGTCTTTTTTGATTTCACACACTTAAACCAATAAACACTTCACCTCCAAATTTTAAGAAGTTTCCGGAACATAAATTAAGCTAGGCAAATATACTTTCATTAAACATCATTTAAAATTCCCCAAGAAATATTTTAATAAATATGACCTAAAGATGTTTTCTATGAAAACCCATGGCATTTCTAGCTATTTGAAGAGTATCACTTTAAGTGACAACTCTATCAGCACATAGAACAGAAAGATTATATTCCACTTAAGTAAAATAGATCCACTTTAAAATGCTGTCTTTAATTCTTTCTGGCTATGTTTGTACTTTACCTCTTTTTCAAAAACTTTAGTTGGGCAGTCAGGCTGCTGTTTTACTTCTGTTTTAGGTCCAAGTAAAACAGCAGCCCAGGAGTGGCTGGGTGGCTCAGTCGATTAAGCGTCTGCCTTCTGGGATTGAGCCCTAAGTCAGGCTCCTTGCTCAGCAGGCAGCCTGCTTCTTTCCCTCTCCCTCCGCCACTCTCTTGCTCTCTAAGTACATAAAATTTTAAAAACAAACAAACAAGCAAAGCAGCAGCCTGACTGACCAACTAACTAGTCTTCAAGGGCTATCTGGATAATAATCAATTGTTCTTAAATAACACAAGCACATCTTTGTAACATGAAAGCACTGTGGGATCTACACAAAAACCATGTTAGAGCTAGAATTCCCTATGGAATTAAGGAAGGCTTAAGGAAGAATTTCTATTCAGGAAATAAAAGTTCCTTGGAAAAGAAACTATTCCCTTAGAAGAGTGGCTCAAGATAGTCTAGTTAAAAAAAAAATCTTAATACTCTCTTTTACTTGGCTGTGATTACCAAAATTATCTCTAGTAAATACTATCTTGCTTTCTAGGCCAAAGATTCCTATGTAGTTACTTTCTATGTACAATTATTTCTAAAAAATAATGTTTAACACTAAAGATAATAATCTGGTCCCTGAATTTGGAGGTGCTGATCTGTATTATTTCTGCTGGTCTATAAATGGGTACCAACCCATTTATAAGTCCTTTCTAGCTGAAAATTTAACAAAAAGCAAGATAGAGTTAAATTTAGACTTCACACTATTTTTTTCATTTTTAGTTTAAACCTCAGAATGTCTAATCTGAAGTGATAAGAGAGGACATTAATAAACATTAGAGAAAAAAAACATGCCTGACTCCTAAAAAAAGGTTTTCTTACCAGTATGTATAAACTAAGTTTTACAGAACATATATTCTGACTCTTCCCACATAACTGACAACTATCACTCTATCCCCACCCCAGCTTTTCTCTTCCTTTTAAGATTGTTCAAGGATGAAATGAATCCTACCAGATCTACAAAATAACAAATACTCTAATCACTGCTTTCATATCACGCTTGAGAGACAGATATTAGGTCTTTAAACTCTAAAATAAAACATAAATAAATAGGAAAGTCTACATAAACCCAAAGGAACTCAAATTAGATTAAATAGCCATAATTGTCATTCTTTTTAAAATACTGTCATGTTGGGGGTGCCTGGGTGGCTCAGTCAGATAAGCATCCAACTCTTGATTTTGGCTCAGGTTGTGATCTCAGGATTATGAGATCGAGCCCCACATTGGGCTCCATGCTGGGCCTACGTAGAGCCTGCTTAAAATACTCTCTCTCCCTCTGTCCTTCCCCAACCCCCCCCTTAAATAAAATAAAATAAAATAAAATACTACCATTTTGTCTCTGTAGAATATGTTCTCCTTATAGCCCTCGTATCACATACTGACCATGATACTAAAAATTCTGTAAGCAAAGTTTATGTGCCAAGATGTACACCCTATCTCATGTCAAAAAAGATCTAAAGATATTTAGATTCACTTATTACAGGATTGGAAAAACTACTCAGGTCTAGCCAATTCATGTCACTAAATGATGCTTCCGTTTTCATTAAATCCCAATGCAAAGGCCTCCTGAAGAGACTCTGCAAGAAGCTTGTGCAGAAAGAAGAAGATGCCTAAAAGACATAGGTGGAAGAGCAAGCACAGAAAAGACCAAGTGTGTCATAGAGCACTAACTAGAAGAGAATGTTCAGCAGTGCGACAAAATGACGCATTTGGGGAACTATCATAATAGAAAACTCATGAGCCTGAATTCCACTTTTTAATGTTGTCATTATGCAAAAATGATTACATATAGTATTAAACACATATTTACTGAATAATTATTCTTGTATCCTCTCAGTGTTAGTCATAGGGTGCATTCAAATGTACCTGTTGGTTGACCAATACAGGGTCATAAAAATACATTTTCCATTCAGTATTGTTACTGCCAGATATTCTTCAGGCTAAGGCATTAAAAAATCAATTCCTCTAGAGGACAAGAAATCTGAGTGGAATAGACAGTTGGACTTACGGGAGGAAAGCAACCTTCTTGCTTTAAGTAACTGCTCTTAAAATCCCAGCATGCTTTCAGATACACAGAACATATGACAATCAGAACCTGATCACTTGCAGACTAAATATGTCCCCTGGAAACTAAATGTGTCTTAGAGACATTTACTTTCTCTTTATTTGATGGTCATCATCTTTATTTCAGAGCAAAGAATGCTCATCAGCTCTTGGTTATGGAGAGCAGTAGCCACCATCATTCTTTCTCACCTGGTGACTCAAAGACTTGTCTTGGGATCAGCAGCACTGGCATCAGCTGGGAGCTTGTTAGAAATGAAGACTCTCAGGTCCCACCCCAGACCTACTGATTCAGCATAGGCATTTTAATACGACTCCCAGCTGGTGAAGAAGCACTGCTCTTACTGGACAGAAAGAACACTGAAGCAATTCAGAAGCCCCAAGATTAAGCTTCAGGCCCCGTGACTTAAGAGGTGTTTTAAGAGTGAGCAAGACAGCAACTTTTTAGCCTTGGTTTCCTTAACTATAAATTGGAGGTAATATAACTCATTTTATTTACACATACATCTATCAAGGAGGGCTATTCTGGGAATCCAAAAAAAGAAAAGAAAAGAAAAGAAAATGATGGCTATTGAGGCTCCTTGTAAATTATAAAGCACTATACAAATACAAGGCACTACTATTAATGATACATACAGCTTAATGATACCTGTCCTCATTTAATCTGTCACAGACCATCAGAGGCATGTTATTAGATTATACATTATTAAGATACAAGGCTCCCGGGCGCCTGGGTGGCTCAGTGGGTTAAAGCCTCTGCTTTCAGCTCAGGTCATGATCTCAGGGTCCTGGGATCGAGGCCCGCATGGGAATCCCTGCTCAGCGGGGAGCCTGCTTCCCCCCATCTCTCTGCCTGCCTCTCTGCCTTCTTGTGATCTCTCTCCCTCTGTGAAATAAATAAATAAAATCTTAAAAAAAAAAAAAGATACAAGGCTCCCCATGTATCACAAATCTTTCAAGCTCCTATCACACTGTAGTCAAATCCTTCTGTTTTCATTAAAAACTAAATGTCAACTAGGCCTTGTAAAGGGATTTGAACACTGCTATTATCTTGCCCCAAATACCTCATTTATTCTTTCTTGGACTTCACTATAGTTTCCAAGATTAACAAACTAACTGGTTTAACACACTGCCAGGCCTAAGAAATGAGTGGCCCTGGAAAAGCCTGCTTTTGCTCGAGCCCTTGGCATTTCTGGCATATTTAGCACCAGCCTCTCTTCCCCAAAGCAGAGCATGACCAGAAGGCTGTAGTTCACACACAGTATTTTAGATGCTGTTTTATGCTAAGGGAAGAAACCAGTATCCCAGCTTTCTCATTATCTTAAAAGAAGTCTGTGAGTCTTAAAAAGTCCTAAATTGTATCCACAGTACCCCAAGGTTTATTATATCTTTCTCTTACCTATCAAATGAATGCCAAAAAGAAGCTTTTTATGACCAGGGCGTTGTTAACCAAAGTTGGATTAGCTTTAAAAATGATAATCTAACTAGTGGGTAATTTATTTATGCATGAGATTCAGTTTCTATCAAACTTAGAGAATCAATTCACATCATAAAATGCTAAATAAACCCATCAGCATTATAAGCTGCAACCTTAAACCAACTTTTCAGCTGCTCACCCAAATCTCTCTCAACCTGGAGAAACCAGACTTCCTTCTACTATCTGAGTTGATTGTGTAGCCCCTGCTTCCCCTGATATCCCACACTCCACGGAGACCCTTACTGAGAATTCAGACTCCATGCAGGGGAACAGAAAAGGATTAACACATGCAACTGTGCAGCAACACTTTTAGACACAATTTAACTAAAAAAAGAAAAAAAAAAAAAAAAAAGTCTGCCCAGCACAAGAACAATCCCCAAGTCAGCCCAAGAGCAGAGAATTAGTACTATCAGGTGATCAGAAACAAAACCAAGGCAAACACCCACCAAATTCAATATTCAATATAATTATCATTAAAAGAATCAGCACTGATGCATACTCAAAATCCACAGTCAAGAGGCGAAGCCTACCAGAAAAGCTCCCACTAGTTCCTCAGAAAGCACTTGGTTTTGCTAGAACTAAAGATTTTTAACTTTAAGACATAAAAGGCACAAAACTGTACCTTTATGGACACTTTTTCAGGCTAAGGCTACCAGGAGATGTAAGTTCATTCTCCATTAAGGAAATGAGAGAATAGTGTATGGGATCAGTGAGAGCTGGACAAGCAACTGGGCGAGTGCTCCTCTGTGGAACAGAGAAGGTATGACAGCAAGCTGCCCTTTTCCTAACAGAGGATTCAGGATGGACTCCTACCAGTCTCTGCTGCTCCAAGAGAAGATCTGCTTCTTCCTTCTCCTTTTTGTATAGGATCTCCATCTCCTGTAGTCTAGAAGGAAAAGAAAAACGAGAGGAAAGAATAAACTGTGAAATCGCTGGGCTGTTTGATGAGTGCTATATACTGTGTGTTTAAAAGAAGTGATAGGCGTGGGGGGGCCACATCGTATTTGTGCACTACCTTTTCTCCATCTCCTGCTTCATATCAATCCCTTGTTTTTCCAGAAGTTCTCTCTGGGCAAACGTCCAGTCCACAGGCTCAGAGGGGGTCTCAGCAGAAGGAGTCTTCTCCCGCTCTGCCCGTGCTTGCTCCGGGTGGTTGAAACGAAACACATGGTTTTTACCCATGATGATACGGTTTCCTAGCACAAAACAGAAACAGAGTTAAGAAGCCATTTTTTAAACCTATCTAGGTTAATAACCTCACTCTCCCTCCCTTTCCCTAAGGCAAAAAGACAGCTTTTGGAGTTTTACAAGAATAGATATCCTAATGCTATCATACTTCAGTCTTTAAACAAAGGGTCAAAAATTCAAGAGTTGCTCACACAGACCTCAAACCGTTCCCAGTCTCAGGGGCCCCTGGGTGGCTCAGTTGGTTAAGAGTCCAACTTTTGATTTCGGCTCAGGTCATGATTTCAGCATCCAAAGATGGAATCCCACCTGGGGCTTCCTGCTCAGCAGGGAGTCCACTTCCTCCCTCTCTCTCTGCTCCTCCCCACACTTGTGTGCACTGTCTCTCAAATTATTGAATAAAATCTTAGAAAAAAAGAGGAAAAAGCAAAGCCCTTAAAGAAAATAAAAACAAACAAAAAACTTTTCCAGTCTCACCTGAGCGCAGCTGAACGGGCTGGGCCACCCTCTTGCCATTTACATAGGTTTCTGAGCGTTCACAGGGTTCTAGGGTCACAATAACTAAGAAGAACAAACTAGTATTAGCATCACAAACCACTGGAATAAAACAGTGGAAAGAAGATGACTATGAAGATTCAGGGTAACTAGAATACATTCATGCAACCAACCAAGCGGCAGAGCATCTATATAGTATTTCATTTTAGGGGGTTGGCTAAGAGAAACATTTAAATGAATTTGACAAACCTCAGAAGAAGATGGAAAATGTTAGTTTTGGTGATATCTGACACCTCAGTCCATAAAACTGAAAACCATCAGAAATCTTAAGTATAAGATATAGGTACTAACCAGAAATGTAAAATCAAAAGCAGCTAATACTTTGATTAAAGGAATGAGTCATACAGTACAAAAATACCATTAGATTATTATTTTTTTAGTAACCCAGGCAAAAATCAAGATTGACTTTTTCTTCCCTTTTAGATAAAAATAAGTTCTGCGTTAAGATTAGAGGTCCTTCAAATCTCCCACTACCCAGGATATTTGTTCCTTTCTTTCTTGTCTATTAAATAATTAACATTCAAGACCAAGCCTAATTGCCTGTGTCCGCTCAGTTCTTGGCAGTTACAAAAGGGCTCCTTTTGTCCAGGCTATTTTCATGTAAAATAGCTATGTCCCTCCCTGAATTTGTAAGCAGGCCAGGTTTCTCCATTTTGAAATATTAGATTGTACAAGAAAGTATCACTGAGGGAGACAGGGAATAGCAAGCCCTGGGGATTTCTAGTAATATAGAATGAAAAGGTTGTAGGAAAAGCTATGCCAGGAACTCTCACCGTCCCCACTGTTGTTTCTCTCACTCCGGAAGATACAATGCTCTTCTTGAATGTGAGCCCCACTCAGCACGATGTCCTGGCGCCGCTCAGCATCTGCTTGGCCAACCCTGAACACAAGGGAAAGTGTTTCCCAGGGAAATTCAGACACAAAAAGCACTGAAAACAATGAACTTCTTTCTCCCAAAGAATATTCTTTGGTATGTACAAAAAAGGTATCGCTTCTTTTTATCAGAGGCTTTCAACTGCAAATTTTATTTTCACATACGATCAACCTCCCAACATTAGAATAAGAAACCAAGGAGCAAGGACACATCAATGTAATTCACTCAGCTTTATAAAAAGACACGAGTGAACTAATCTCCCTAATGAATTCATATAAGTTAGAAAAAAAAATTTTACTTAGGGTTTTTAGGGAAAACTACATGTTGACTGGTTCAGATCGCTAAAGCACTTACATAATTTGGGAAGACAGGATAGTTTGTAATTATTTCAGACACAAAAAACAGCAAATCATTACAACAAATTTTGCAACAAATAACCTCCCTTTAGTTTTTCAATCATTTAAGAGAAAACAGTAAGTGACCAAAAGAAACAAATATACCTTGTAATTCCATCTTTGATGTAATAAAGCAGGCATTCAGACATTAGTGGGTCCTCATTGAGGTTAACGAGATGCGGGGTCTGAAAAAAGGTACAGATGATCAATTTGGAGCAAGCACCACTGGGCGGGCGGTGACAGTAACAATGACCTAGAAGGCCAATGGCTTCCCGGATTATCCACAGTCCCTAGAAGAGGGATGTCTTTTATTCCTAGTTCCTAGCTGCAATTCCACTACAAAAAGAAAACACTTCTCTTCAGGCCTTCTCAAACTGCACTAATACATTCCATTTAAAAACATGAGTTTAGGGATAAAGCACAAGAGCCAATTCTTGATAAGGTCAAAGCATAAAGAATACAAAAGAAAAATAAGGACAGGACAATTCTCTGGATGGGTTAATCATAATTTTTAACTATCTGGACAAAAATCTTGAAGAGTAACAAAATATGCCACCCCAAAATATGCCACTTTGACATATTATTTTGAGCTAAAGGCACCTGAAAAACAGCAAACGCAGGGAGAAGCTTTCTTTGAATCCCCTCTCCCATTTGAAGACAAGTACTCCTAAATGGCTTTAGTCGTCAAATCCCCTTAAGAGTCCATCAACCAGGGAGGAGGGACTTGTATCCCAGGAATGGAGACCAGAAGTCGACAACACACTCAGACAGACTTTGTCACAAATAATCACACCACCCATCTATTCTCCCAAGGGCCCCTTCATCTTTCCTGAAAATCATCCATTCCCTCCTGAGATGCCTGCATCCCCACTCCCCTTTCCCTACTAGGATAGTATTAAAGTCTGAATTCTAAGCCATCTTGGGGAGTCACTCACTTTCCCTTGGGTAGCTCCCACACATACATGAGGCAAACACATTAATAAGCTTATTTTTGTTTTTCTCTTATTAACTTTTTATTACAGGGCTCTCAGCCAAGAACTCAAAAGGGTAGAGGGAAAATTATTATTCCTTCCTACAATCTCCAAAATACTTAATTTTTCATTTACTTTATACGAATGCTTTGTTTTGTTTTTTTTTTCAAGATTTATTCATGAGAGAGAAAGAGAGAGAGAGCACAATCAGGGGGAGAGGTGCAAAGGGAGAGAGAGAAGCAAACTCCCTGGCAAGCAGGAAGTCCAATGCAGGGCTCCATCCCAGGATCCTGAGATCATGACCTGAGCCAAAGGCAGACACTTAACCCACTGAGCCACCCAGGCGCCTTGTAATAAAGCGCTTTAAAAATGGGGTGACTGGGTGGCACAGTCAGTTGAGCATCTGACTCTTGGTTTTGGCTCAGGTCATAATTTCAAGGTTGTGGGATCAAGCCCCACGTCGGGCTCTAAGCTCGGTATGGAGTCTGCTTGAGATTCTCTCAGCTTCTCCCTCTGCCCCTCCTCCCCCTAAAATAAATAAATCTTAAAAAAAAAAATCTCCACATCTCCTGGAGTTTCCCCTCTATAATTTTTATCACTTCTTCCATGGTCCCAGTTACTGTCTTTAGTTTATTAGTCTTTACCTTAAAGAAGAAATTAAAATTAATGACATTCAACAGTATACACATAAAAATCCTCTTCATCTAACTCTAATATTTCTAAAATCTTTGAAAAACCAACCTTCTTTGGTGAAAATACCCCACTGGAATCCAAAAATAAGTCACATGGTCTTGGGGTCAAAATCTACTCAAGACAGTGCCAGCAAATGTGGAAAAATGAAAGAAGAATCAGATGAGAGGGTTAAGAACAGAGAATGAGAAAGATGATTAAACAGAAATTAGAAAAAGCTCTACATCAGCATCTGCCTCTGTAGTTTAAGACCTCTGCCTGTTTGAGGAAGTCAACGCTCTCTGTGGACAGTGTTCTTTAAAGCCCATCAGGACACTAGCCTCAGAAAAAGGGAATCCTGGAAACAGGTTTTGCTTCCCCTTGCCTTAAAAGTATTTCCCCCCCCCGACCCAGTTTTATGGAGGTATGACTGACAAATAAAAATTGTACACATTTAGGTTGTACAACATGATTTTTTTAAGGTGTCGAACGTGTCAATTTAACATACATACACACATCATGCAATGATTACCACAATCAAGTTAACACATCAGAAACAGGTTCTAAAACTGAATTTGGATGTAGCCAGTGGCGTATCCCTTCCTTTCCTGAGGAAGTCTAGAAAGTTAAAACAAGATGCATAAAATTAAAGTAAGAAAAAGCTTTGGAAACAGAGATCTCAGTGTGGAATTCCGTGCTGTTTATATCACAACACTTACTTAAATTATTTATGACTTGTGTTAAATGCCATAGTTTTACAAGGTGTTACAAAATTTTTTATATAGTTCTTAACACTCAATGATGTAAAATCTCTTTCAATATACATAAGGCACAAATCTGACCAAACCTACAACTTCTAAAATCTCTACAATCCTAAGTATGCTATCTCAATAAATAGTATCTTTACTGAGGGAAACACTATTAAACTGAAAATCACAAACCGCTGGCAGTACAGACACACAAAATACCGTTACTGTTATTCCAGTTTTAAAATATGCACCAAAAATACCTTTAAAACACTCTTCCTTGTGGAAAATGCTGCAGCGGAATTCCCAAAAAAAGTTATGTGACCTTGACAGAAAAACCAAACCTAAAGAATCCTAGCAAAAACCAGGAATATTTCTTATCACATAAAACAAAAATGGAAATCTCTCTGCCCATTCAATGTCAACCTAGAGAGATCATCATCAGACCCCACAGAACAGGTGTAAGTCTCTGATAGCCAAGCTAGGGTCATCTGAAATGAAGAACCATTTATTAGTGGCATGAATATATTGGCCTTGTAAATCAATAAAAATAATAATTTGATAATAGTTTTCCAATATCTAAGAATAACTAGGAAGCAACTTAGTAAAATAAAATGAAACAAAAACAATAAAAAAAACCAAAAACCAAAATGGACCTTAGTATTCTAATTAGCTACTACCTAACAACTAGATATCTACTACCTAACAACTAAGATTACGTAAGTGGGAGGGTAACTACTGGAGTCCTTTTTTTAAAAAAGCTAGGAAAGAAGCAGAGGAGGCTAGAAGAGTGAGGACAGGAATTGCTTTACTCAGTATAATGGTTGTCTGTAACACAAACTACAGAAACAAACTTGCGTGGTATTTTTCTACACAAACCTGAATAGCTGAAATTGCTTCCAAAGAGTTATAAATCAGGGCTGCTGGCATCTGTGGGAAAATCTACATAGAAAGAGTAGCCAAACTGAAGCAAGGTATGCTAGGTGAGAGGCTGGGAATTTAAGAGAAAGCAACAATGCAGATGAGTAAACATACTGAATCATGACCGAAAGTTAGATTTACTGCCTTGGGTTTTACTTTACAAACAGCAAACACGATAGGCATTTTAGAAATGGGCTGCCCCTGTACTGCAATATGAAATCAGAAATTAAGCCAAATCTCAAGATAAAATGAAGGGAGGAGGGGCCAGCCCTGAAAGACTAGAAGTACCTCAGTGACCAAGACAAACAGGAAGTGTTTCTGTTGGATTGGGTTTCACAACAGTTTCCTACCTTCTTAGGTGAAAAAACTCCCAGCGTTCCTCCATCTTCCCGAATGGCCACTCCCATCTCAGCCAGCAAGGCCTCCCTAGAAAAACAACAAGCACATCAGAACACCAATATCCAAATGTCAATCAAATCCGTTTCCTATGAACTGGGGAGTAAAGCATGCAAAGCAAAGACTACTGTCTGTGTTAGTAATACAAATGTGAAATATCTGTCTATCCCATCATTCATGAGAATTTAAGGGAAACTGCACGTTCAAAATAAGTTCTGTTCCCATGTTAGGTAAAGTTGTATTCACTCAAGTAAGAACTTTGTCTCATCTGACTTTGGAGGCAGACAGTAATTCATAAATAATATGCCTATTCATATAAAAGAAGGAAGATAGGGATATTCCTTAAGGCCAGACATCTAACTCAAAGAACTGTCTCTTCAAACTCTAAAAAAACAATCAGAAAGTAACTTGGATATATAAAGGTTGTCTATAAATCTGATTTTCTCAAATGTGATGCTCCCAAGCCCAACATACTGATTCTGGAATTCTAGCTTGAAATCCCTGTAATAAGAATATTCTAATTGTTGAATACATCCATTGCATCAGTACACCAGCACTTACTTCTACCTCATCTTCCATGAAGGGGGAAGACAGGTCTGACCTTTTTTTAATGTATACTCATCACAATAAGAAAATTATTTTGGGTTACATTCACCTTCAGGGTAGAGAACTGAGAGTTTAAAGTAGAAAAGGGATTTTAAAAGTCTGCAACTCAAACTACCTCGCCTCTTACCAAAGAGGGTCTATAAAACATAACTCATAGACAATAACCAGAGAGTTTTATTATTTGGGCCTTTGTCAAAGGCAGTTGTTTTACAAAGTAAAAACTCTATACCAGAGTACCTGGGTGGCTCAGTTGGTTACGTGTCTGACTCTTGACTCTTGATTTCAGCTCACGTCATGTCTTGGGGTCATGGGATCAAGCCCAGCACAATGCTGGGTGTGGAGCCTGCTTGGGATTCTCTCTCTCCCTTGCCCCTCCCCCACTCTAAAAAAATAAAATGTTTACCAAAAAACAAAACAAAACAAAAAAACCCCATCTATCCCTCGATATCTTCCATTTTACATGGACCCTGAACACCATGCAGTATGGTAATGAGCACAGGACTCCCCAGAGAAGGTCTGACGACGTAAGCTCTGCTGGGGGAAGGCCCCGAGCAGGCTGAGCTCTGTTCTGTTCTGTGGTTGGCAAGGGGGCCCTTTTACTTCCAGTTCAACTTCTCCTTCTATAAGAGGAATTCCAGATCCCCCTGAGAACTGCAGACACCCCGAGAGCTTAACTTGCTGACCTCTCCATTCTGATGGCTTCTGTTTTACGAAGCTTCTCTTCCCAGGTCTCATTCAGCTCAGCAATGATCTTCTCCGATTCCTAAGAGGAAGTCCACAGTTAAAGCAGAGAAGAGCTTCATGATGTAACACTCTATGTCTAGGAAGGACAGCAAGAAGCACACAATGCCCTTTGTGGGCATGAGGCAGAATCTAATACAATGAGATTCTCTTCCTTTCTTAATATTATGTGCAATAGATTCATGAAGACTAGGTCTAACATTAAATCAGCCCTAGATACATAAATTCTCCTAAGTCCTAAAAAATACCTGGGAATGAGTGGGTGTGTATGTGTGTGTGTACAGAAAGAGGAGTAACAATAAATCCCAAATGCAAGACACTATTTCTGACAGCCACTTCCACAAAAGAATAAAGCCACCAAAGGTATTTATTGCTTTTGTTTCACTATAATTTCCCCATAGCACTGATGGGGGTCAGAACATGTTCCCCTAAAATACGGCATCTTGGCATATTGACAATTTTAGGCTGAAGTGATTTGAGAAATGGTATCTGCAGGAAGGACTCCGAACTCCTCAAGCAGGTGTTAAGACCCTCATCAGAGGAGCCTCCCTACACCTGGAGGAAAGGAGCATTTTCCTCTCCAAGATGGAGGAACACTAAGAGCTAAGAGGAATCTGAAGGAACAGGCCTTGATAAGTTCCCCCCAGGGCCTATCACAATTTGCCAGGACTCTTCCCTCTTTATCAAACCTAGCAAAAAAATGCTCAGGTTTAACACTTCTTTGGGTCTTTATTTCCTTATGAAGGCTCCCATATCATATAAAACTTATATTAAATAAATTTGTGTGCTTTTCTCTCATTAATCTGTCTTTTGTTTGTAGAGGCCCCAGCCAAGAACCTGAAGTGTAAATGAGTATTTTAATTCCTCTATAACACAATGCCCTTCTGAACACAACCCAATACCTGATATAGAAAGGGTTAGTATTAATCTCAGCCGAAGGCATGCAGCCACTGAAGTGACAGTTTCCTAGTCTCCTGCCGAGTTCTTATGAATGCCAGAAATAAAAGAACTAAAACATATTTCCTGCTCTCAAGAAGTTTACTGTATACGAGGGAGAGAGAAGTAACTGATGATTCATTCATTCAATAGTTACACATAACTACATTATTTATCAAGTCCTGTTTCAGGCAGCTAGGGATGTGGCAGGGAACAAAACCCCTGATTTCATGAAACTTACATTCTAGCAAAGAGACTGAAGTAATCAATTTTAATCAATAATTCAAATATATAGTACATCAGATCGTGGCAACTGCCTTGGTGAAAAAGCAAGAAAGGGAAAGGGGTAAATGAGGGAACAATTTGGAATGGGGTTTTCAGAACAGGGCTCGCTGATAAGTTTCTGTGTGAGCACAGACAAAGAGCAGGAGCCACCGCACGAACATGTGAGGGAAGAGGTAAGAAATGCCTGGCATTTTCCAGGAACCAGTGTGGCCAGAGCAGCGTGCTCGCAGACTGCGAATGGGTAGGGCAAGAGAAAACCACAGAACACTGTGCCATGTGCTAGAACAGAGGTTTTCACAGGTCGCTGGAGAATGGGTGACCTCAGACTGATGAATGAAGGACAAGTAGAATCAACTGGGTGAAAAATGGAGGGAGGAGGACGACCTGAAAGGGGGACAAGCACATGCAAAAAGCAGAAGAACTAGTCATGGAGACGAAATTAGAAAGTCAAATGGTGACGCCCAGGAGCATAACAGTGATGAGATGACAGCGCTGATGACAGCAGTGCTAGTGATTCAGGAAGAAAACCCTGCACAGTTTACAAAATAGCTGTTTGATTCATTTAACAGGCCATTTTAAGAAGCCTCTGGGATCTGAAAACATAATTATCTACATAGAAAGAAACAGTGAGCATGTAACACAATCAATCTTAAGGTGTCTGCAATTCAGTTTTCCGGAAGGAAGCACAAGATCATGGAAAAAAGCCACGAGTGAGAATTACAGGCGGCAGCTGCAAAAGCAGAGTACAGGAGTCGGGAGAAACAAATAGGAGAGCATCACGAGGACCGTGGTGAAGAACAACTCGGCAAGCAGGGCAAAGAGCAAAACTAATGACTGAGTTAGAAAAGTTAGAAATAGCATAGGCATCAGTACAATCCATAGAAAAGGAGCCACTGATAAGCTACTCATTCAGAAAAGGGTCAGTCACAAAGAGGGAGATGCCAGAACAAGTCTGCTGGGGAGCGGGGGGTGGGGGGGGGACCGAAACCACCTCCACTAGCCATCATTAACCCTCCGAACACCCACAAAGGCTGAAAGACTGTAACAGCTACCTGAATGGCTTCTCTCCAGCGGCCTCTAAGAGGACTGATTTGGCATGCAGTGCACGCACCCCTCCCAGGCTGAGAAAGGAAACAACGGGCCATGCTATGGGGCCAGCAACCAAAAACACCCATACAATTTCAGCAAGGAGGGAGATGGCCAGGAAAGCAAGTGTGCCAGGAACTAAGCGGTCAGTAAGCACTATGAAAGTTATCCAAACAGCTCTAACGGAGTAGCATTAAATACTTTTGCACAGGACTGTGAGAGGGCAAATGCAAGACAGGCTGGCATCGTACCCTATGTGACAGTAAGGCTTATTAAAGACAGCTGGAAAGAAATCTTTATAATCTCAAAACGGTAACTTCGAAAAGAAAGGACTAGGACAACAGGCTGCCCAAACAGAGCATCTAAACTAGTGCTTGTCATACACAGGGTGGCCCACAAGCCACGGATGCCGGTGATGGAATACAAACTGACCCATGAGAAACTTAAATATTTTTTTTCTCCTGGTTGGTTATTTTCAGGAAAAGATCACGTCTATAAGAGATTTATCTGGCTGTATGAAAGCTATCCTATTTTGGGGCAACTGTAAACTTACCCCAAGGTAGCAAAATCACTGTCTAAGGACCCTGCTGATCATTCTGCTGCCGATCCTAATGTGAACTCTCTAATTTTACTTCCCACCTGGAGGATAAATCAGCACATGATCTCTTTGTAAGAAAGAGATTTAATGAGTTAGCTGAATATGGTACTACTTTTATTTTTCACTACAGCTTCACGTTGCAATTTTTATGTTGTCTAAAAAGCTATTTTTTAGGGGCACCTGGGTGGCTCAGTCAGTTAAGCCCTACCTTCAGCTCAGGTCATGATCCCGGGGGCCTGGGATCAAGCTGGCATCGGGAATCCCTGCTCAGTGGGGAGTCTACTTCTCCTTCTCCCTCTGCTCCTCCCCGTGCTCTTGCTCTCTCTCCCTCAAATAAATAAAATCTTAAAATAAATAAATAAAGCTATTCTTTTTAAAACTCTGAAGAAAGGTTAAAGAAAACAATACTAAGCAAAAGTTCAGTGCTAGAAAAAGCCATTTATTCCAGAACCACTACAGAAATAAACTGAGGACCAGAGAAGCTAAGAGACTAACCTGAGGCCACATTACATCCTGAGCCACTAAACCCTAGAGTGGGGTTTCCTGACTCTTGATGCTCTTTCTTCAGTTAAGGCAGAATTCTACAGAACAGCTCACCATCAATTAAGAAAGAGTGAAGGATATTATTTCTTCAACCCTGAATAGCAAACTTGGGATAAATAAGACTGGGATGCCAACAGGAGATAACTTCCGATCTCTGAGTTGTCAACTTACTCTGCAGGCAGACCTGGTACACTGGTGCCCAGTGCTGCCCATAACCCACTCTAGAAACCCAACTTATGAGATTAAATTGAAATTGGGATGCATGCTTCAGAAATGAGGAGTCCAGACAATCTTTAAGGGTCCTTCCTTCCCAGAGGTAGTACACACAAAAAAATTCCAAAAAAACATTGACATGAGGAACCTTTTCTTAAAGCTCCAAGAAATGTTGGGCTCAGGCACCATTCAACTTTGGTCTCACATCACGAATATCTATCTATGTAGCACTCGTTAATAATTATGTTCACACAACTAAACACAACTTAATCTCTTTGTCATGATTCGGTGGCAGAGAAATCTGCAGAACGAATCAGGAACATTTCCATGGAAAAAAAAATTACAGTTTCAACTGTGATATTTAAAAGGTTCAACGCTTACTACATGGAACATTCCTTGAAGCCATCAGATAGCCAAGGTTTTACTGTACTGAACATAGTATGTTCCATAAGTGTATTCCAAGTGTGGGGCCCTCCTGCCGCCTAGCACAGCAGCTGCCCTTGCAAGCTTCTGTAATGGATACTTGTGGATATTTATAGTTCAAGCCTAGGCAATGGCACTCATAGTACTAACTCTGATGCCAAACTAATAAACAAACACCAGAGCTACCGCACAGTAGCTACAGTTACATATTTAAAACCTTACTGAGTAAGAATCAAATCAAGGATACATACATCCCAACTCTGTTTGAGATGGGATTAAAAAATGAAAGCAATTACATTTCATTCTCTTTTGCCAGAGAGGTCTGCGGAGGGGTCAAGATCTTTTATGACAGGGTAACATGGGTCTCTCCCATATGGAAAGAAGCTATTCAAAAAACAGAGGCAGCAGCAATACGTTATACAAAAAGTATTTTGCCAACTGATCATATTTTTAAAGTCAAAAATAAAGAGAAACAAAGGGAACAAAATGTTAGGAAAGTGAATTAACCTCCTCTATTCCTGTTTTCCATGACAGTATTTTTCTCCTGCAGTATCATGTCTTAGGAACGCAGCTCCTAAACACTCAACAATGAAGCAGTCCAAAAAGGAAGAATTCTCAAGCATTTCTGTTGTATAACCACTGCCTTGCACTGTGCATGCATGATGCCATCTGCCTGAGGCATTAGAATGCAGGTCTGCTGGACTGAATTCTCACCATTCACAAAACAGGAGCAGAACGCCAAGGCACTTATGCCTCAGAGGACTGCCGCGCTGCATTAAAAACTCAGGATCCAATGCAAAACCATCAAGAAGCAATTTTCTAAAGGTAGGGGAAATGGAATATTTCATTCAAGTTGACTTAAGGAAAATTAAAACAGAAATTTATTTTCTCATGAAAGTAATACAGTTTTGTTTTGGTTTTGGTGGGAAGTAGGAAGGCTGGGGGGAGGGTTCCCTGAATAACGGCAGTGTTATTCCCAAGAAACTATTTGGAAGACACTGGGTGGGTGACCTAATTCTTAAAGAGTCTGGTTAACATCTTGACTCGTAACATTCAATGTTATTTTCAGTTGGCGCCACTTACCAGTCAGGAAATTTTTTCTTTTACACCAAGATGTAAGTTAACAGAAATTATAATCTTATTTGTACACCAAGGCTTTAACAGGCGATACAGTAAGATTCAAAACCCCCAAAGAAAAGGAACATTTTATATTAAAAGTAAGTAGGAGACTTCATTTCCTGCCCATGGAACCCCTGTGTTTCCCCCACTGGCTCCAACAGAACCCGGCACAGCAACTTTGTCACCAATGCCCATCGTGAAAAAACACACACATAAAGCTGTCCCGCACAGGCTTCACTAACGTCTTTATTACAATTTTAAAGGCAATTTTACAAAAGTAGGAACTGCCCTTCGATTTGTAACAATAAAATGAAAAGATTTCTTACCCTTCTCCCTTTGCTAGGTATATAAGAATTCTACCCACTTCCTAGAAACATGTTCTGAAGGAAGAAATAAGAGTACTTTCGTTTCTGAAGCACCTTAGGTGAGAAGTGAGTAAAAAAATGCCAAGGGAAAAGGTAGGCTGACTAAGAAGCAGAGGTCCATTCTTCATATAAAATCCTTCTTGGCCTCACCTAAAAACCAAAATGAAAGCATCTGCATCTTCAATTACCAAGCTTCATTCCCTTTTTGCGGTGAAAAGACTCAGTAACCTTTTCCCGTCATTCATTCGTCAAAGTGGGTCACTGTTCTTGGCCGTGCTCGAGCAAGCAGCAGTTGCGGAGAGCACTGGGGGCAACACAAAGAGGCCTGCTGGCAGCGAGCACAACTACAGCTCCTGACAACACTTTCCCTGCCCTCCTTGTTTTCCCTGCCCTGGCACTGGGGAATACAAAGACCCAAAGGTGTGGCTCAAATGATCACCCTGAAGGCAATGAGCAGGGAAAGAAAAAGTGTCTGTGATACTGTCACTGTGATTTGATGGACAGCAGGGTCTGTTCTCCCTGCAGTCACTGAGGGGGAGGAAGAAGCAAGAAGTCAGCAGGTGCTGCCTCCGCTCACTTTCATGCTCACGAAGAGAGACAAGAACATCCCCAACAGAGCCGACTACAGACTGGGAAAGCGAGGCCAGGTGCCACAGCAGGTAGACCTGCACAGGCAGGGTGCAAGCGTGCCACACGGCGCGGAGGCCCCTGATCCCAAGGGTCCCAGCATAGGAGGAGGCGGCCCTCCCATGGCAGTGATAGGGTTCCAAGACTTTCTATGAGCTTCCACAAGTTATCATTTCACATGTCTCTGAATAAACCTTGGTAGAGCTACCAAGCTCAACATGCTCAAACCTTCTTTTGGTTGTCTATTTTAATAACACAAACATGGCTCTATACAGAATTCCATCTTTAAATGAATCCAAGTGCTTCTAATAAATTAGTCTCCAACTAAATTTCTAACTAAACAATTTCCCTGTGACTTATAAACTACCTCAGAACTAAAGGAGATTATCTATTTATCAGTTATTTTCACGGCCAACCAATGATCTGGCCATACATCTCTCTAATCTCTGTCTGGCCACGTCATGACTCAAGCATTCTGGCAAAAAGAAATTAATTACCTTATAAAGTAGCACATTCCATTTTCAGAACAACTCTAAGAGTTAGAAAGTTCTTCCATATCCTGAACAAAAATCTCAGTGATTTTTAAGACCAACTCTGCTTTGTGAAGCTACATAGAACACTTTTCATTCAGTCTGAATTATTACTTACCTTTAGACGTTCAATGGCTTCCTCTCCTCCAGGTGTAGACATGATCCTCTCCTGAATACTGGTCACAGATGGTAAGCCCACCTGACTATTGAGTGAGCAGGAAGATGGAGATGAAGTAAGGGACCCCATGGATGCTGTGGAAAAATTGCCAGGGCGTTGATTCTCAGAGGCTAGCAAGTACCTATGCTTATTGTTCTGAAAATCTTTCAGATCTGGGAGACAGAAAGAAAGGAAGGCAGAAAAAATGGAAAAGAGGGAAAGGAGCAGAGAGGGAAAAAAGACAGGAAGGAACACCAGCGTAAGAAAGGATAGCATTAAAGCGCCAAGACAAAGACACGTTATAAAACAAAGACAAGTTATAACTGTTCTTCTAGATGGCAGTTCTAAAACATGTCTGTCTTTAATACTGGTATCCTTGAGGTTAAGAACCACTTCTGAAACTAAAAAATTTAGAAACTAAAAAATTTCAGGGTGGACTAAATTTGTGTTTGGTAGGGGGGAACCGGAGCCTCAAGAGAGAATGCTCAGGCACTCTCTGTAAATAAGACGTGCTACATTCCTTCTATCCCCTCCACAGCTCCAAATCTACAATGTTTTAGATTTCCCCTACGCTGAAATCCCTGTAGCTTGCAAGGGTACAGGAAAAAAGATGAACATTTATTTATCAGTAATATCAACCTGGCCCAGTATTTTATCGCATTCAGCAAAAATTTTCAAGAAGATACTGTAGTTAAAACAAAGATCTGTAGTGTCCTTTATATAGCAACATTTCAACATGCTAAAAGCATCTTTAAAATATGCCTTTTTTAAAAAGGAGAGGTAAATGTAGAAATCACAAGAATTTTGTGTGTTCTGGTTTAGAACTCAGGGCCAATTACCTCAAAAGGAAAGAACAATTAGCAAATTAATGAAGTTGGTAGAGTCTACATTCATCTATGAGAGCAAGCAAAAATCAAGATTGATTATTTGCGGGCGCCTGGGTGGCTCAGTGGGTTAAAGCCTCTGCTTTCGGCTCAGGTCATGATCTCAGGGTCCTGGGATCGAGGCCTGCATCGGGCTCCCTGCTCAGCAGGGAGCCTGCTTCTCCCTCTCTCTGTCTGCCTGCCTCTCTGCCTCCTTGTGATCTCTCTCCCTCTGTGAAATAAATAAATAAAATCTTAAAAAAAAATTATAAAAAAAAAAGATTGATTATTTGCCAATTATTGCAAAGTGAGGCTCTTATTCTGCCTAACAGTACTACCATGAGTCACTGGTAAGCTGAGTTCCTAGCATGAAATTCAAGTTTCAGGGACTTACTTTCATTTACTAAGGTCTTTAATAGAACACTTAAGAGTTTTGTTTTTAAATTTAGTTTTGATAAAAAGATCCACAAACAACAAAACTCATTAATTTGCTGTTTGTACTTTCCTTCATTCACCATTCTTGTCAAACAGACACCACAGAAAAACCATAGGTATTGATGGATTTCTATTTTAAAATTAGCTCATGTCTAAAAATTTGAGAATAACTACATGGCTTAAAATTCATACCAAAACTAAGTTAAGTTTTCCTTAAATGATATGAGTCAATGCAGAGTCAGAGAACATCATTATTTGCTCTCTCTGGGTCTACTCATCTCTACTTAAAGCCAGTTCTTGAAACCCCTTAAAATCAGTGGTTGCTTCAAGACAGTTTGAAAACCACCATCTGCAAAGATAGAACATAGGAAAACAAGCAAGTTTTTAAAGGGGGATAGGAACTGGAGCAAAAAATCAGCCACCAGGTGATGGCAGCAAGGTAGGAAAGAATAGGATGGGTGGAGTTTAGAAGGTCCAATGGATACATGCAAGCCCTAAAAGAAATTAAGAGCAGTAGATTGAAATGGAAATTCAGAAGTAGTCAGGGCTGCTTTCCTGCATGGGGATAAAATTAAAACTTAGTCATGCATAGCTTTTTGGGAGATGCCACAAATGCTCAGAAAAGAGCAAGGCAACAAGCTGATAGCAGCACCACCTGGGGCACAAAAGCAAGAACAAGATGATGTCTTTCTCACATCAGTATCAGTCGGCTTTGGAAATCTCAGACAGAGCTGTTCCAGTCCAAGAGTCACTCTGTATGGGAGTGTCATTGTGTCTTCAAGTCCTGGGCTCATCACGGCGGCCAGGGCTACGTTTGCTTTCTCCTATGTATGTCCTCCCTTCAAGCCCTATTACATGCCTCAATAAATGAATAAGCAAATCAACTAAAATCTAAAACTTAACCACAAAGTCAAGATTCTTCATTTCGTCAAAGATATAAATCCCCTCGTGAATTATCTTAAAAGGGTAAGAAATCATGTCCTCACCAACTTAATGGTATCTATGGAGAGAACAACTGAGGTGTGACCCTTCATAAAAATGTCATTTTGAACACATAATTTAGACACCCAAGTTTTTACAATCTAATTCATAATTTCAGAAAAGGAGAAAAAAAAAGTTTTCCTAACCATCATGTAAGCTGAGGCCCCAAATATGGAAGAAATTAACTTAGCATAAGCATGGGTGAGTGCTAACCCAACACTTAGAGCTACTCAGTCATGGATAGTTCAGCCAACTGGAAGCGATTGTTTTTAACTGTACATTCACCAAGGCTCAGAATTACGTAGCTAATTTAAAAGGATTTTTCTGTTAAATGATCAGACCCTTGAAGGATCTAAGAGGCCAAAAAGGTATAGTAATGATTTTAAAAACTGGGGCTCTGAGTTACACTACCCAATCTAACTACACAGCAACTATAGGATCTCAGTAGCAAATTAACCACCCCAGGCAAGCAGTGTCCTCAAGGGGTAAAATGGACATCACGGAATCTTTTCCCAAATCAGTGACAGGATTAAATGAGATAATACATTCAAGGTCCCTAGAATGGGGCCCTGCACAGTTTAAACCCTCAGGAAATGTGACTGCTGTCATCACTATCATCATCCCTTATGACTTTGGATTCAGTTTAATCATATAAGTGGAAAAACTGAGGAGCAGAAGCATCAAGAGACTCTTAAGCCTCTAAACTACTTAATTCACAAACTGAAATTCAGCAGTGTTTGCTAAATGGAGAAGGGCAAAAACAGGATCATTTCTGAATCTACAGTATGCTCTGTCTGGGATTTCCCTGTTAGGATTGCTGGCATGCAAAGCTCATTTTAAGGCTGATCCAGCAGAGGCAGATTAGCAAATCAGAGTACTGGAAATAACCAATACATGAAATACACACATTTGCCTCCACTTCCAGAGTAATCATCGATCAATGGATCAACTGAAGGTAAGCAGGAGGGAAAATACAAGAAGGGTCAAAGTTCAGGTTTAGCAGTGACACAGAGAGGGAACAGAGCAGCATTTGGCATTGAGGAAGAGGAAAAAAATCAAAACACTTAGAATATATCATCATTTTGCACACCGCATTCATTTAAACTCAGGTGCTAATCAGTAAGAAGAACTAAATTAGGAGAGACTTTGAAAATCTTATTAGAATGTCAAGCAATATAAATTTTTCAATCAAAAAATAAAAATATGCCTTATCAAAGAAACCTATATACTATTCTACCTGAATTGTCCAGTTAACTTCTGATTAGACATTAAGCAGGCAGATCATGGAGGTGAAAAAAAGGATTCCTTTTAAGACAACATTGTAAAGTAATATTCTCTGGAAGTCTAATTCTTGAATTTGCTAAGAAATGGATATTTTCCCTTCACGTGTTCACAGGGAGCTGGGTAGAGAGTGGTCTTCAATCATTTTGCAGGAGGGGAAAGATACCACTCAAAGGTAAATCTGAATCTGAAAGGGGACTGGAATGGCGGGTCTGTTACATGTATGTTACCACTACTACATTAATCCAGAAAAGCCCCTCATACAAAAACAAAAATTTCAAGTAACAACTTTACAAAATGATTAATTTCTCAGTGAGACTAAGCTCAACATTCCAAATAAATTTCACTGCTGATCTAAAATGAAAATCTAATAAAAATATAAGCAATAACATATTTACATTTTAAAAACTAATTTCATGAGTTCAGCTGGATAGACTGGTACACATTACATAAAGAAAGATTCTGAGATCATTTTCATTGGATGTTTTTTAAAAGAAAAAACAAAAACAAAAAACCCCTTTTCCACCATATAACTTCATTATGTGTTTTGAATCTAGGTTTAAATACAAGAACCCTGAAGAGGAAAAGATTAGAATTTGTGTTGATCCTTAATTCACTTACTATCAATAATATCTCCCAGCCCCTGAGCACGAAGAAGGTCCTTCAGCCGTGTCACCTCCTCCTTTAATTCACGAACCAGTTTGGCATTGGGGTCCTCATTGATAACAGCATTGCACTTAATCTGTTTTGCACGATCTGCATATCTATATCCAAAAAGAACATTCATTTTTGCCATTCCTCGGATACTCCACTTCTCCTAAGTAACATACCATTATTTCTATCTCTAAATCAAACAGCTTAAGCATTTATGAGCCTTACTAATAACATGCATTAGGAAGTTTTACAGTATCTTATCAAGTTGAGGAAAAAGGCTCAGATGAATTTTAGTGATTTACCCAAAATCATAAAAGAAATAAATACCAGAAAGAGGACCCAAAATGCATTCGTCAGACTGTATAGGGTTCTTTCCATTACCAGGAGACGAGCAGAAACTTCTAGATTAAAGTAATGAAAACTATTCATATGTAGAAATACAGCTGACCCATGAACAACATGGGTTAGAACTACATGATCCACTTATAATCAGATTTTTTCCGATAAATACAGTTCAGTACTGTAAATGTGTTTTCTCTTCCTTAGGGTTTTCTTAAAACACGTTCTCTCCTATAACTCACTTTATTATAAGAATACATTATGGCATTATATACATATACCTATGTACACATACAATATACAAAATATGGGTTAATCAACTGTTTATGTTATCAGTAAGGTCTCTGGTTAGTAGGCTGTTAGTTAAGTTTTGGGGGAGTCAAGTTACATGTGGATTTTTGACTGTGCAGAGGGCTGGCACCCCTAACCACTGTATTGTTCAAGAGTCAACTATATTCTCTTAGAGAACATTCTGTAATTTTTTTAACACTATGTGTACTCATAATTGTATTACTTAAGAGCTGAGCATCTCTAATGACAAATACCACAAGGGAACTTCTTTTTATAGAAATGAAAATCGTAACAAACTGAAAGTGAAATTGAAAACCATAAGCAGGTAAATTCTATTATAATAAAAATCTCCCCCACCCAAAAAAATAAAATAAATAAAAATGAAAATCTCCCTCAACCCATGTTTTCCCTGTTATGAGAGGGATGGATCATTACTTACATAAAAAAAAGTACCCATATAGCGTAAGAAAACCAATAGCATCAACAAAATGACTTATGGTGGCACAGTAATCTATTTAGCTATCAAGATCAATGGGGAGTACCTCAGAGTGCTCAAAGTTTCATCATAGTTGATATCTGCTGGGCTCAGAGCAGCAACCATTGCAGTTCGAGAATTGCCACCTAAGAAGACAAATCAGGGTTATGGCAAATCATACTCATTTTAGAAAGGAGAATTGTATTAAATTTATGTCAAATTAGACAACACCATCTCAGATCCTAAGATTTAATCAAGAGTCAACAAATGTCTTGAATGCTCCCGGGACAGGCACTGTTATACCATTAATCTTGGTGTTTGGATCTACTGTGACCAGTTTCCCTCTCCCCACTCAAGACCTCAGCGACTCCACGAAAATGCCCTTACTGAGTCAAAGTCACAGTGATGTGGACAGGCCAGCAGGCCATTCTCAGTCTCTTCCTCATACCTGCGACATCTGACATAGCCGATCACTCCCTTCTCATAAGGAGAGAAAGAGGCTAATAGAACAGAGAATAAAGAGAATGACCTGAAAGTCGAAAACCATCAGCAAAAAGGTAACATGGAGTTTCCAAAGAGGTATGAAGAAGGAGCGATAGTTTGAAGCAGGTGTGGTTAGGAAGACAACCACACCACAGTCCATGTTCTGAGGTCAACAAGTGGGGGAGAGAACCCTGATTAAAAAGTGAGCAAATCCAACCAGCTTAAATCAAGAGTAACATGGATATCTGGAGATTATTATTCTCCAAGACGAACATAAAAGACAATTAATCACAAAAGATAATCAGTAAAGAGCTTTAAAAAGATAACTACACACGAGTGATCAACATACCTAGATTTTCTCGAAGGAGCCAAGTAAGTACAGAATCCCTGTAAGGAATAAAATCAGTCTTCTTCTTCTTCTTACTCTATTAAACAGAAAGAAATGGCCTTAGCATTGTTAGGGGGGAAAAAGTCACATGAAAGGCAAACCAGTCTAAAATGGCTAAGTAAACTATAGGAGAACCCCATCACTGTAGAAATTTAACATTCATGGCTTCAATTCTTCACAATACCCAAAGTTCATGCAATAAAGTGATTTTTTTCTTTTTATATTTTATTTTGAAAAATTTAGAACATACACAACAGTTCAGAGAGTAGCATAAGGACCTACCATATACCCATCATGCAACTCCAACCGTTATCAATATTTTGCCAATCATATTCCTATTATCCCTCAAATACTTTACACTTTTCCCTCCTGAACCATTTTGAAATAAATTGCAGACACCATGCCCTTTTATTCCTAAATACTTCAGCAGATAAGGACATTCTCTTACATAGTCATAGCTCCATGACTGAATTCAGGAAATTTAACATCAATATAATACTATTCTCTAATATCCCGTCTATATCATATCTTTCACAACTGGTAGTGTTTTAAAGCAAATCCAATATTTCACCCATAAATAAATATTTCAGATACATATTTCCAACGGAGAAGGACTTTTGTTCTATTAAACAGAACTGTAAGACCATCATTACACATAAAAAACTTAACAAAAATTCCTTAAAATCATTCTCATTTCTAAGCCTCAAACAATCATTTTTTTTTTAACTTTTGCAGAGGGGCAAATATGAATCCTGGGCATTCCAGGTTAGATGTGTAGGAACCAAGTCGTTTAGTTAATGAATTTACTTGGCCAACCACCAAATCATCAAGTAGACTGTAGAATCTCTAACAATTCTTATAAAAGTAATATAGATTTGGTTTCTTTAGAAGGAAATTATACCCCAAATAAATCCAACCAACAGAGTTAGGACTCAAAGTGAAAAGATCTAAGACAATGATGTGATTTGCTAGTCTGGAGATCTGTAAAGACGGAGAGATGAATTGTCTGTATATATGTATCAAGCACTTACTTATACAGCCGTGACACTTCTCATTATCATGAGAAAGAGCAAAAGGCACCAATACAAAGCCAGTACTAAAATGGAGGAAATTATATCCTTTGAAAGTTAAAAATTAATGCAAACCTTTTGCAGATAATAGCTAGTGCAATATGTTCTGGCTGACGACTAGGTCATGATAATTTAAGAAGCCACTAAGGGGAAGCCAGGGTTCATTGATAAACATGTCTCCCCAGTCCTGGTATAATCTGAGGTTAAAAGTTAAACTAAGGATGATCTAGTTCTTGCAAAAGCATGGGTATTCAGAAAAGAGTACTAAGTAGCGGACCCCTGGTCTGTTGAGGAGGAAAGGAAGTAGGCAAGTAGCACTTTAATTCCATCTCTTATCAAAAATATCCCCTCCAATTCATTCTATTCCACCCACAGACACACTTTCCACCAATGAGAAAGTCATTTCCCATAACAGGATCTATTTCTAAATGACACAGACCTGTGGGGAAAATTAACCCTCTCAGTCATTCACAGCTTAGTGGGAGATCAGTCCACTGCAAAATTCTTGAGGCCTGAGACCTCAATTCTTCCTTCTCTAGCCCCTCACCACACCTACACACTCCAGTTTGCCTACGTTTAGTACTGAAAATGCTACAAGATCTAAAGTACATCAGTTACAAAGACTGCAAAGAGTACTATAAAAATAAGCAGTGTCTCTTTGCCAAAAAATGTTCTATTTTCATTTTGGCCAATTAGACTAAATTAAGAAGGAATAGCTAAATAAAGAAGCATAAGTAGAACTTCGACCTTTTCCATTGGAAAATATCTCAGAATTTTAGCCACTTCTTTTCTATTTGTTCTCTTACACAAATTAATCTCATCTATTCTCACAAATAAGGGGCTCAGTAATTTCCTAAAAAGGTTTACTTACTGACATCACTAGCCTCTCTAAAAGAAATACTATCAAATACGGACGGTAATAATCCTGTTTCTCTCCCCAGTGGGAATAATAGTACATTTTAATTCACCAAAAATTATGCTTATTACATAAAAACTAAAATTTGTCTTTGATCTGTTATAGTTATGGCATAGATGCAAAGTTCTAAACTGGATTTTCCAAAACTAATTCTAAAAAAGTCATTTGCAAATGATTGTGACACAGAGCAATATGGGAAATATACAGATAAATAAACTTATCCTCTGGTTGATAATGAATGTTAAAAATGAGCAAATGGACAGGACCAGTTAGAAAAACCACTAACTTTTACCAGTTTTCAGGTTCTGGGACTCCCATTAGATATCTGAAGAATATCCACATATGCATAATATCAAATAACAAATAGACTTTTTAAATCTAAGGCAGCTTTCTCCAATAAACCAAAAGAAACAAAAAAAGCATTAGGTCTTATTAAATAATTTTGTACAAGTAAAGAACGAACCTATATATTCTAAAATACGAGTATAAAATATTTCATGCAAGGGCACCTGGGTGGCTCAGGCAGTTAAGCGTCTGCCTTCAGCTCAGGTCATGATCTCAGGTCCTGGGATCAAACTCCAAGTCAGGGTCCCTGCTCAACAGGGAGTCTGCTTATCCCATTCCCTCTGCCTCTGTCCCTCCTGTCCACTCATGCTCTGTCTCTCTCACTCTCAAATAATAAATAAAATCTTTTTAAAAATAAAATAATTCATTGCAGATACTGCCTTTATCTCCAATGTTACTCATGTGATTCAGAACTGCTGAGTGCTCTATTATTAGTGCAAAATAGTACTAAGAAATTTTAGAGTATGCGTATAGAAATATAAGGAAAAGTCTACTGTATTTGGATTAAAAGGATGCAAAGAGCATTTTTTTTTAAGATTTTATTTATTTGGGGCGCCTGGGGTGGCTCAGCCGTTAAGTGGCTGCTTTCGGCTCAGGTCATGATCCCAGAGTCCTGGGATTGAGCCCCATATTGGGCTCCCTGCTCCGTGGGAATCCCTCTCCCACTCCCTCTGCTTGTGTTCCCTCTCTCGCTGTGTCTCTCTGTCAAATAAATATATATTTTTAAAAGATTTTATTTATTTATGACAGAGAGCGAGTGAGAAAGGGAACACAAACACAGGGGAGCTGGAGAGGGAAGCAGGCTCCCCACTGAGCAGGGAGCCCAAAATGGGGCTCGATCCCAGGAGCTGGGATCATGACCGGAGCCAAAGGCAGACACTTAATGACTGAGCCACCCAAGCACCCCAAAGAGCATGTGTTCTAGATATGGAGTTTAACTTGATTCTATAGCCTTCACTTTACGTATAACCAAAGAGTAGGAAAAGAAATTTTTTTTAACAATTTAAATAACCCATGACTTTTCATGATAGGAAACAAGATTATACCAAGAGGTTTAAGAAAAATATCCTAATACTTTCAAGAAGGCAGTTACGTTTTAGAATAGTACCCATAAGAAATATCTTTATTGGCCTTTCAACAGGTTTATAGGTGACTTCTTCATGTGACATTCCTACAGATCACTAGGAGAAACATCATTAAGATAATGCAATGTAGACACTTCCTCAATTTCTCTTGTTCCTTCATTCTGAATTCATTCTCCAAAGCACAGCATGTTCCCTAAATTAGGTTTGGTGTGCAGTCCATGATTCATCGTCACTCTGAACAGCAATTCTAAATTCCAGAGCCAGAAAGCAAGTAACAAAAAGTTATTTTTCAAGGTTCCATTCCTACTTATGCCTCCATACATCCTGCTGAGGATTTACAATCATCAAAATTGATTCTACAGCTAGTTCATTCCTACCAAACCCCTCCGTACCTTGCTGGTGCAGTTATCCTACAGATGAAGCATTTAAAAGAAAGAATGAGAACACAGGATAAGCCTTCAAACAGAAAGTATTTTAAAGTAATAAACTGAGTATGACTTTTCAGAAGCAAGCAAGAAAGCATTTGATTCTTTTTAGGGATTCAAATGACGTACTAAACTAGAGTACACAATGACTAGTACCTCCCTAGCCTTAAATCTAAAAAATGAAGCCCCTGATATAAAACTGTTGCTGATATAGTGTCCCACTGTTAAAGAACAGGAAAGAATAACACAATTTTTAAAAAATATATTATTGGCCCCCAAATCAACAACATTCATCAAGGCAAATGCCTAAAAAACTCCAAAAGGTACTGTAACCTACTTAAAAAAGATTGTACAGTAAAAGAATATGCAACAAAATCCTTGGTTTTGATGAGAGATCTGAAGTAAGGCTCAAAAAGTAATCAAACCCTAGGTCTTTGTAAAGAGCTAGTTTTCAGTCTAGTTTTTACAGATCTATATTTACTTTCACTCTCCTTAATCTCTTTTGTGTTCAATAGAAAGTCAAAGTGTGTTATACCTAGTATCTTATCTGAAAAGCTCTAAAAAGGAGAAAAGCAAGATTACACAAAAGGGCCAAAAAAGGTCAGTCTTCATAAACACATAAAATATCGTCAAGTACATTTGCTGAACAGACAAGTTTTCCCATGTAATCAAGTATATAATACTTACCACCTCTGCCAAGGCTGAAATGACTTTGCCCAGAGTTGTGAGAGACTTATTAATATTTGCTCCTTCCTGAAATCAATACGAAACATGAAAGAATTATGATGAAGAACATCTTCTATGGCCACATCATCCGTAATGCATAAGATACAATTAAGCCTTATGCTAGCACTCTGTTTACTTATGACCACAAATTGTAAAAACCTCTTTTAGTCCGCAGTCTCCTCTGTTCTCTTAATGCCATGCCAGGACCACACACCTAACTCACAGTCTCAGTATCGGCAAGATGGCTTGCCCCAAAAGCTTAGGGATGCTGCCTTCTTCCCCCAACTCACCAACATGCAATTTCTGCTCTTGTTAAGTAAGCATCCCTCTGGAGAGGGCTGTGTGTATTCTCACATTTGGATCTTGTGTGTCCCTGTCTCATTAGTGACGTTTCCATCTAGCCTGTTCCTCAAAACACCTTTCAGCTCTCACCTTGACCATCAAGTCCTCCTTAACTATTATGTTATGTTACTTATCTTTCATTGGAGTTATAGATCAGGCGTCAGCAAAATGTTTCTGTAAAGGTTTTGCGGGCCATGTGTTCTCTGGGACAAGCTCTTAGCCTTACTGTTGTAGACAATACACGAAGAGACAGAGGGGGCTGTGTCCCAGTAAAATTTTATTTACAACAACAGGTGTGGGTCAGATTTGACCTACTGGCCATAGTTTGCTGACCTATGTTACAGAACATTTACTGACTACGTCAACTGTTTGATAAAATAAGTACCTTTAATCGAGTCCCTTTGGCACCAGTTGAATCAGCTCGTTCACTTCCCGCTAGATCCACCAAGCTGATTTTACTGACCTGATCAAGAACAAGACCATTGGAGCAATTCAAAAATAAGCAAGGTAGAACCAGGAGGCAGGAAATTAAGAGGAAGGAAACTAAGAGAATTAAGAGGCAGGAAATTAAAAATTAGGCATGAAGAAGACTACAAATATTAGCTAGAGCTCTTACATATGGCACAAGGAGACACAGCACACACAAAAGTTCACAGCAATGATCTTGGTTCAAAATAAGTCATTTTAAGATACACATGACATATTTATAACAGTATGTCATAAAACTCATTAACCCATTAAATGTCATATTAAATATGAAGCCCCCAGCAACTGGAACTCTCACACACTGCTGGTGGGAATGTAAAATGATACAATTCCTCTGGAAGGCAGTTTAGCAGAGTTGTAGACCGACAGACCTTAACATATCCTACCATAAGACTCAACCATTCCACTACCAGATATTTACCAAGAGAAACAAAAGCAAATAGCCACACAGACTTGCACACAAATGTTCATCGCATTTTCATATTCGTGATCAAAAACTGTTAACAATTTAAATGCCCACCAACAGGCGAGTTAATGCACTGTGATATAGCTATATAATGGAATACTAATCAGCAATGAAAACAAGTGAACTACTGATCCACAAAACAACAGATGAATTTCAAAATTATGCTAAGTGAAAGAAACGAGGCAAGAAAATAGTACATGCTATATAATTCCATTCACATAAAATTCTGGAAAATGTAAACTAATCTGTAGTGACAAAAACCAGATCAGAATTGCCTAGTAAGTACCAGGGTAGAAGGAGTGATATGGTTAGATTATAAAGTGGCACGGGGCAGCTTTTCAGGGAAATGGACGTGGTTAGGACTTGGACTATGATATTGGCTTTACAGGTGCATACACAGTAATCCAATTTTATACTTTAAATATGTGCAGAAAATTGTACTTAAACAAATCAATAAAGTTGTTTAAAAAAATAAAGCTTTGGGAAAGTTAAACTAAAGTGTCCAAAATGGATGATCTAAGAAGTTATAATAGGATTAACATCATTATTTTTGTGGATGTGACATCATAGAAAAAAGGAAAAATGCTTTCACACAAGATGTAAATTAATATTGTAACTAGCTAAGCAATGTCAAGTTATCTGATCACCTATATGAAGGGTATGTTTTTTTAAATAATTTTCAGCTAGGGAGGCAAACCATACGAGACTTAACTCTAGGAAACAAACTGAGGGTTGCTGAAGGGGAGATGGGTGGGGGGATGGGTAACTGAGGGATGGGCACTAAAGAGGGCACTTGATGGAATCAGCAGTGGGTGTTATACGCAACTGATGAATCACTAAATTCTACCTCTGAAACTAATAATATGGTATATGTTAACTAAACTGAATTTAAATAAAAAATTTAAAAAATAAATGAAGGAATTTTCAGCTAAAAACAAGTCACCACATAAAAGGTGATCCTAGCTTTTAGTGATGACAGTATCACAAATTACTCAGTTTATAAGGCAAAGGATCTTTTATCACTAGCAGTATAATAAATCTAACTTCAGGTTTAAAAATCCAGTTGTATGCTACTTAGATACGCAGGCAGAGAAGAATTCAACATAAATTTATTACTAACAATAATAACACTAAAATTCACATTTATTGAATGGTTACTCTGAGTCAGGCACTATTACATGCACTAACCTGTATCAATATTTAATCATCTTAACAATCCCATGAGGTTGGGAAAACTGAGGCACAAAGACGTTAAGTCACTTGCCCAAGGTAACCGTGCTGTAAAGTGGCAGAGGCACAATCTAAAGCAAGCAGTTTGGGCGCCTGGGTGGCTTAGTGGGTTAAAGCCTCTGCTTTCGGCTCAGGTCATGATCTCAGCATCCTGGGATCGAGGCCCACATCGGGCTCCCTGCTCAGCGGGGAGCCTGCTTCCTCCTCTCTCTCTCTGCCTGCCTCTCTGCCTACTTGTAATCTCTCTCTCGCTCTGTGTCAAATAAATAAATAAAATCTTTAAAAAATAAAAAAATAAAGCAAGCAGTTTAACTCCAAAGCCTACTACATTTAACTACTGGAGAAAAGAAGACATTAACAAGCAAGGTATTCAAAGAGCATCACGGCTGCTGTGCAATCCTTCACTTTCCAAGGAAAAACACACCTTGTCGGCTTAATTGTTTGCTTAAATATTTAAGCCCCCAAAACATTACCAGAGCTCAAAGCAAACAAACAAACAAAACTAACATACCAAACAATTAAAAGGTTCTAGTCAAGAAGAAAAAAAGGAAAAATTTTCTCTCCACAGAACTGCTTAACTCTCTTAAACAGAGCAGTTTCTGAGAGCCAAAGTCTTTGTTTTTCTTAACCCTATTTTCTATCTTGCAATTTCACTCAAAAACCCATGCTCAAAATTGGTTTTGAGTGGGAATAAAAATGACAAGCAAAAGATACAAAATATTCTCTTAAGTAAAAGGGCAACTTCCTCCCCTCCATAAGCTGTAGAGGGTAGTATGAGGGACTTCTGAAAATCCCCATTCCATACTGCTCAAGCCTGGACACTGACATTGTCCTACCTTCTCAGTGGAAAGGTTGGTCTCAGTATCAAGTTTCTTCTGGGTGAAAACAATGGTAAACACAGCATGGGAACGGCTACTTGTTTCATTCATGTTGGTAGCTGCCACCGTCCTAAATAAACATAAAGGTGACATGTGACAATGGAATTCTTAGATGAAAGTTAAAATGAATAGCAGGCTCCACTATAACAATCAGAAGCAACAGCTTTATTCATAGATCATGAGATTGTCACTCGTACAAATTGTTCTCAATACACCTTATTTGTGAGCCTATCAAGTTATTTCCAAATCCAAAGGTCCCCCATCATAATCATTTTTCATACCTCAGTTGTCTCTTTAGAAACCACCAAGACATTTAATTTGTCTTCTTTATTCCACAATCAATTCCATAGGCATATGATTATCCAACATTTTACCACGACCTAATCAAACCTGATATTATAACTTAACCAAAGTTCTGACATGTTTCAGCACTGCATTATTTTGATGAGAAGATGCCGAATATGCTGAAGCCCTTACTTTTTATCCCAGCAGAGCCAAAGGATCAGAGGATCTACAATTAAAGCAACTTTCATATGTATAAAGGTGGTCTCAAATCCTTAACTGGGAACAAAGGACCTGAAAACGTGCCAAAGCCTTCAGTCATTAGTCTATTTCTACCATACCTGGCTTTGTTCCCAGCATCCATGAGGTCAGCAATGTCTGTGTAGGAAGTGACTGCCAGCTTGGACAGATCCTCCACATATGGGCCAAGAAGTGGGTGTTCACGCACACGCAAATGACCCTTGTTTTTTGGATTCAGCAGGTCTCGTACTCTTTCACAGTAAATTTCCATGTAGCTCACCTAAGAACAAATTATTAAAGTGAACTGGAGGACTTGGAAAAAGAAATCATATACACTAAAAAATTTTTTTACAACTTTTATTCAAAGCTCTAAAATTGGGCCACATGGGTGGTTCAGTCAGTTAAGCGTCGGCCATTGGCTCAGGTTATGATCCCAGGGTACTGGGATCGAGTACTGCATCGGGCTCCCTGCTCAGTCAGTGGGGAGCCTGCTTCTCCCTCTCCCTCTGCAGCTCCCCTGCTTGTGCACTCTCTCTGTCAAATAAATAAAATATTAAAAACAAAACAAAACAAAAAAACCCAACTCTACAATTAGGGGTGCCTGGCTAGCTCAGTCAGGAGAGTGCACAACTCTTGATTTTGGGATCGTGAGTTCAAGACCCACACTGGGCACAGAGATTACTTTAAAAAAGAAACTCTACAATGAGAGATCAGCAATCTTTACAAAGGGAAATGCCACAGGTCTAGTCCATTTCATTCTATTAACAGTTGCACGGACATCACTGACCAGCTTAGAACCAGACTTCTGACGGTCTCAGGAAAGAAAAGGAGGTGAGAAAGCTACCTCAGCAGTCAGCAGCCACTACCCATATAAGTCAGAAAAAATACCATTTTGGGGGCACCTGGGTAGCTCAGTCATTAAGCATCTGCCTTCGCCTAAGGTAATGATCCTAGGGTCCTGGGATCGAGCCCCGCATTGGGCTCCCTGCTCGATGGGGAGCCTGCTTCTCCCTCTCCCACCCCCCCGCTTGTGTTCCCTCTCTGTCAAATAAATAAATAAAAATCTTAAAAAAAAGAAAAGAAAAGAAAAAAATGCCATTTTTAGTAGCAACTTACCAGTTACTAATACACTTTTAAAAATGTATGCTATTGGGGCGCCTGGGTGGCTCAGTGGGTTAAAGCCGCTGCCTTCGGCTCAGGTCATGATCCCAGGGTCCTGGGATCGAGGCCCACATCGGGCTCTCTGCTCAGCAGGGAGCCTGCTTCCTCCTCTCTCTTCTCTCTCTGCCTGCCTCTCTACCTACTTGTAATCTCTCTCTCTGTGTCAAATGAATAAATAAAATCTAAAAAAAAAAAAAATGTATGCTATTGTCAATAATTGAGGGTTACAGTGAAGTTACTCTAAAAGCTTGGAAATAAAAATTCTATTAGTGTTAAAACCAAGAAACACTATCAATATTCCAGAGGAGTGTAGACAAAAGAGAGCAGCAACCCCAGTACTGTAATATTGACCACACACAAACCATGTATCTACCACAAGGCGTGAGGACTGGTCAGCATGGAGCCTGATGGCCTGGGAAGACCTGTCCACGACTTGTGAGGGAAGAGGAAGCCTCAGCTAATACACTGCATATGCATAATTCACAAGATGTTCAATTACACTAATCCTCAAAGAAACTCTAATTTAAATAAGTGAGAAAGGGTGCCCTTATCAAGTTGGCAGAGAAAAACAAAAATACTGAAAGTTGGCAGTGACACAATGCCTACTTACACCATCCTGATGGGATTGGAAATTGGTACCGTGTTTCTTTCTAAAAAGCTATTTGGCAATTCACATGTATTGTTTGACAACCGGATACATAAAGGAAATAACTAAAAATAAAGCTTATGAACAAGCTTCTGACTTACGAACAAGGATTTAATTGCAACGTTATTCAGGATGACCAAAACTTAGAAATAGCCTAAGAATACAAAACTGGGGGAGTGGTTAAGTGATCTACAGTCATCATTTGGGACCACTGAAAAGTAACACTGGAGGGAATGGAGTCCAGAAGGCCTGTGGCTTTAACCCACGGTTGTACTCACCTCTACAGAGTAAGACATTTCTTCATTACAGTTGTCATTGATTTTCTCGAATAGTTCTTCACATAACTAAAGAAGCAGAAGGAGAGAGGTATGAACAGCATAAACGAGAGAAACACAAAGATACCTATAAGTACTAAACAAATTAGTGAGATCCCTTTTCTCTTAAAATATTAATGGTAACAACATCAAAAGAGAATGCTTTGAATGAAATAAAAGGACAGTTGTGAATTTTTATTCTCCCCTAATGACAGCATCTCAAAAATGATTCCTTAGAAAGCAAGCCACATTTAGGGGAAGAGTTCTGTCTCTTCCTGTGTTAGGTCCCTGGCACATTAAATTTATGTGAATTCAATTCTTCACACTATCCTAGAATAACTGTGACTCTACTATTAGTATTATTATGTAGAAGTCAAACTACTATTAAACTACATTTGGGGACGCCTGAGTGGCTTAGTTGATTAAGCGTCTGCCTTAGGCTCAGCTCATGATCCCAGAGTCCTGGGATCAAGTCCCACATCAGGTCTTTGCTTAGTGGGGAGCCTGTTTCTCCCTCTGCCTGCCACTCCCCCTGCTTGTGTGCTCTCTTTCTCTCTGACAAAAACAAAACAAAAAACAAAAAAAGAAACCCTGCATATTTTGTACACATTTTATCATGCTATATAAATTTTACATTGTCAGTTACTGTATACACTACAAATCATACATACATATGTATAAAGAGAGAATGCACACTATTTCAAAGGAGTAAATGAAGGTATTTAAGAATTATTTTGATAGTATGGAGGTGCCTGGCTGGCTTAGACAGTGGAACATGCAACTCTTGATCTCAGGGTTGTGAGTTCAAGCCTCATGCTGGTGTAGAGATTACTTAAAAATAAATTCTAAAAAAAAAAAAAAAGAATAATTTTGTATAAAATTTTCCCCTTTACCTGTTTTAAGATTCCAAGCCCTTTATAAGAGACTACTCTACCTCTCAGTGACATTTCCAATAGAAAACATTACTTTTTCTAGATCAGGAAAATCAAAAAATTTCACTCTCCCCATCCTCTGAATTTATTCAAATATGTGATATTTTAATAGGAATACTTAATAAAATTCTATTAAATTTTCATTTGCTATACATTTAATGTTTAGGCAATCAATACAGATTTGGAAAATGAACTATATGTTTGTGATTCTCTAGAAGCCTAAAAAGAATTTAAAATTTATTATAAATGACAATTTCCAAATGATAGTCCTGTTTTCAAAAATTAATGCTTTTGCATTAAAATAAAATGTTTCAAAATTCTACCAGAAAAGAGATATATATGTAATTATACAAAAACAGATTAGGGGCACCTGGGTGGCTCAATCGTTAAGAGTCTGCCTTTAGCTCAGGTCATGATCGCAGAGTCCTGGGATGGAGCCCTGCATCGGGCTCCCTGCTCTGTGGGGAAAGCCTGCTTTTCCCTCTCCCACTCCCCTTGCTTGTGTTCTGTCTCTCACTGTGTCTCTCTCTGTCAAATAAATAAATAAAATCTTAAAAAAAACCCAAAAAACAGATTAAAGGAGCACGACAGAGAAACTAAGTGTGATGATGGATGGAGTAAACAGAACTGTTTAGTATAACTTGGTATAATCTACAAAAAAATTACTTCATTGCTAAAGAAGTATACACAGTAAGAAAAGTAAAGCCTCCAGAACGACCTTGCCTGTGTTTGGATTCTGGCTGTGCCACTCCCTTGGGCAAGTGACATGACCTCTCAGTGCTTCAGTTTCCTCATCTTTAAAATGAGGGAAATAAAGGTAACAACTGCATCTACTTCTTAGGGTCAAACTAGGGGGATTAGCTAAGCGAATATCTGTAAAACACTTACACCAGTGCTTGCACATCGTGAGCGCTACACAGTATTTTCTCTAATTATTATTATAATTTTTGCTACTCCTATGTACAAAGAAGGACAATTCCCAAGTATATGTCTTAATATTGACATATATTTTTTACAGAAGAAAATATGCTAGTATGTTCAGTTTTTTCTGAAAAATTCTTAATCTTTACTGATAGTTAAGCTTTTCAATTATACAGGTGAACTTAAAATTATAGTCCAATAATCCACTAGAAAAAGTAGCTATTGCTCTCTTGTGTATTTTATTCTCAGAATATACAGAGGTCACACTAGGCCTATAGTAAAACAAACAAACAAAGAAACTTTAAAATTAATTCCAAATAGCATTAATAAAAGCAACCACATTTCTGTTACTAAGGAGAGAAGTTCCTTCTAAATTCCTAAGTTCCTATGTCACAACTCCTCTTCATTCCAAATAATATAAGGTCAAAGACACTGCTCTTAAGAATTCTCAGACTATTCAAGCTTAATGTGATAATATTAAATTAATAAGATAAAAGGAAAATATCTCTGATAAGGCAATCAAAAAACTAAAAATAATCATATGCTTAAAAGGTGATCTATATATGGGATTTGGGAAACAATCTGACCAACACCACCAACCAGGTGTCCCCAGGATTCAGAACAAAGCCTGGTACATACTACCATTTTTTTAAGAAGCTGGAAGAACTGTTTAAAAGATAAAATACCCAGACAGGGGTATGCAGCAAAACCTTTGCAGAATGCCAACTTCCCCACCTTTAAAGACAGACATATATACATGTCAGTCTTCCATCAGACTATTAGATCCTTTGAAGGAAAGGAAAAAGTGGTTTTTTTGTCCCTTATATATGACAGTCCCTGAGTAAATGTTTGCTAAATAAAAGAAAAATATATATTGTCACACCAATTGAAGACTAAGAGTAATATTAAACAGAGGTCTTTTGTTGTTTTCTGTTGTTGCTGTTGTTGTTTACCTGTGGAATGATGCCAGCCTGGCTTTCTTCTTGTTTACCCATCATTGTATAAGATTTCCCAGCACCAGTCTGCCCATAGGCGAAAATACAGACATTATATCCCTCAAAGGCATGTAAGAGCATTTCCTTTCCAATGTCATTGTACACACGGTTTTGAGATGCAAAACAGGGATCTTCAGGCTGTAAAGATAAAAGGAGAAAAAAATGACATTTTATTCGTATTCTTTCCTATGCTTTTTTGATTACTGCTATAATAAATTTAAGTGTTTGGAATCTCAACAATCACCTATTAAAATATAATTAAGTCCTTTTTATACATAGCTTATTTTTCTCGTCACACACACATACCCACACACACAGTCATCCAGCTCAGTCATACATAAAAATATCTATGTGAAATTACCTCACTTGATTACATGTCACTTTCCATAACTTTAAAAGTATCATTCTTCCATTCATAGAAAGGTACAAGAAAATTTTCTTAAATGGAAAAGTACTAAAAGCTCAAAGGTCAAGTCCACATAAAAATAATTCCCTGCACTCATTCCAGGTAGTATGGCTATTTCTCAATAAATCTAGCTTTTAGTGACAAATGTCCAACGCCCTTCCCAGACCCTTCTGTTGGTCATGAGGTTCTGTCAGTAGTTTAAAACCTCTCCTACTCTAGCACAAAACAGAAAAAAAAATGTAATGAAGACAAACAAATGCAAACTGTAGTTCAGGAACAATCCATGGAAGCCAGCAAGATCTGGGGTCCTTTACTAATAGGAAGGGTACCGCAAAGGGCCCTGCTCTCTTCATTTTCCTAGGTGTTGGTCATCTCTATACTCCTTCTGGACCTTCAAGCTCTTTCAAACTGTTCACAACCTGCATTGTTCTATTATACTGCACCATAAGTATACTCACCGAGGTGTGAGACCAGTAGGAGTAGTCGAAACTAAAGGACTTTGGAGCTTCCTTTGGGTTCTTTGGGTTAATAATACCTAGAGAATTAAAATGAATTGATTTTATAAGTCACTCAGTTACATGTTCTTTATTTAGTTCAACATGATGTTATGTTTTAAGTTCAAAACACCCAAATCAGTAAATTCATACCACTGAATCTGAAGAAGGCAATCGAAAAACAAAAATAATCACATTTTTAATAGGCAGGATCTGTATACAGAACTTAAAAGAATCAGACCATCAACATTCACTGGGTGCCGCCAGGATTCAGAACACAGTCTGGTCCATAGCAGGTGCTCAGTAAATATTTTATGGCTGAACCACAGGTAAATAAGCAGACAAAATTCAGAAATGGGCCACAAAACTATTTGCATAAATATTTCAATACACTGGAAATAAAAATTAGGGGCGCCTAAGTGGCTCAGTTGGTTAAGCGACTCTCTTAGGCTCAGGTCATGATCCCAGGGTGCTGGGATCGAATCCCACATTGGGTTCCCCCTGCTCTGCAGGAAGCCTGATTCTCTTTCTCCCTCTGCCTACCACTCCCCCTCCTTGTGCATGCACGTGGGCGCTCTCTCTCTGTTAAATAAAATCTTAAATAAATAAATATTAGAAAATTACTGAATACAACTACCTGAAATAAACCCTTTTTAAAGATCTTATTACCTACTTTAGAAAATCACTGGATAATTAAGTATTCATTAGAAAGACAGTCTTATTTCTGAAATCCACATTTGATAATGTTATATATATGCATACACATACATACGTATACATATGTATGTATTATGTATGTATACAGTGGAATCACAGACCACAAATCATCTGCCAAATGTTGTAGGCAACAAAATTGGTTTTTCTTTAAAGATTTTATTTATTTATTTGAGAGAGAACACCCACAAGTACAAGCAGTGGGGAGGGGCAAAGGAGAGGGAGAAGCAGACTCCTCACTGAGCAGGGAGTCTGACTTGGGCTCAATCCCAGGACCCCGAGACCATGACCTGAGCCCTAGACAGCAAAATTACTTTTTGACTGAAAAGCACGAAGCTTTACTGCCCTTACTGAAAGGATTTTTTTTTTAAAGATTTTATTTATTCATTTGACACAGAGAGAGAGATTACAAGTATGCAGAGAGGCAGGCAGAGAGAGAGGAGAGAGGAGGAAGCAGGCTCCCTGCTGAGCAGAGAGCCTGATGTGGGCCTCGATCCCAGGATCCTGGGATCATGACCTGAGCCGAAGGCAGCGGCTTTAACCCACTGAGCCACCCAGGCGCCCTGAAAGGATTTCTTGTGTGACAAAGCCAGTCACACCACACTTCAGGGACCGTCTGAATGCTGAGGCTTAGCCTCCCTTCCTTTCTCAAACACATAAAGCCTTAGCGCCTCATATTTCACACGGAATAGAATCTTTATAACATGTGGTCATGAAATCTCCTCAAAGACCAGACGTCTGAGCCAGTCCACTTCCCTAAGGCACAGCCACATCGCAGGCTATCAGTGAGATCAGGATGAAAAAACAGCTGTCCAGGGCAGCTGCTGCTCAGGACACAAACAGCAACCGCTGCTACGGTGCTCAGTTCTCCCTCCTGCTGGATTCCACTGGGCACCGCCACACACTTCTGCTCAAACCTCAACTGCTGACAGAGTATGAATAAGGCTCACACTGCACATGATCATGTGACAAGGAGACAAGGTTCTAGAAAGAACATCTCCCCACACACAAACGGCAACCTAAGCAATGAAGTATGCTTCTAACCAAAAGGCACTAGGGACAAGACTTAAATAATGGCCAACCTCGTGGAGCGCTAGAAGCACGATAAACGCTGAGTTCTAAGAACTTCCTGTGGATTAACCCTCCCCACCACTAGGGCGGATAGAGGTTTTATGATTGCCATTACACAGAGACACCATCACAAAGAGGGTAAGTTCCCCAAGGCTGCAGAGCTAGCTAGCGGCAATCCAGATGAGGACTGGGACAGTTCAGGTCCAGAGCCCCGACTCGTAGCCAAGGTACCCATCATCTATGTCATCCACAGGCTTGTTCTCTGCCTATATGTAGCGACAGTAAGGCATTTCTATGCATATATACATATGTGTGCACGTATGCCCATGTAACGACCACCCCCCTAAGATTACATCACATTGTTTAAAACTCTCCTTACCCACTTAAAACTCAACTATGAGGATTACAGTTCCTAAAAGATGAAAGACTATACACAAACTCTACCAAGCAAATGGAAATTAGTGTCACACTATGTGTACCAGATTCAGGTTTCAGTGGCTCAGCGATAAAGACAATGACAAGACATTGGATATGACCCCTAAAGAAAATAGTCTTCACTACTCAAAAACATGGTTAATATAAACACTCTCTAACCTCTAGGAAATTTGCTGTTATAAAACTTTGAAGCCATACTTCACTCAGTCTTTTAGCTACTCACTGATGGTACCAATTCTGCCAAGAACAACTTAAGAAAAGATAGTTTTCAGTTCCCACCTCTTTGTTCTCTTTTCCCTAGTACTAAGAAGCAGAAACACTATACCAGCAAGCAATTTTCTTGATTCACAGGAAATCCTTTTCCTCTTCCTCAAGATTCCCTCCTTCCAGATCTTTCCAACTTCTGAATCTAAGTCTCCTAATGTACAGATTTGAGACCAAGCTGCCTTTTAAGTAACTGCCTGTATGCAGACAAAACCCTTTTAACATAAATAAGTAAATCAAAATATAATTCTGAAGAGCTATTTTCATAATAGTTATGTCAAACAAGATAAAATTTACCCACAATGTTTAAAAGATTTTAATTCCTATATGAAAGATATTTACAGAAAATACCTTAGAACAATGTAAAACTCAATACTGTTGTTACCTGTGTGAGGGGGTAGTGTAGGCCCCAGAAGGCATGGATGATTTCCATATGTTAGCTGGGGAGTATTTAATAGGATAGTTTGTTTTATATAATTTTTTGTATTTATATATGCCTTGTCCTATCCTGAATACATGAAATGTTTCCTAATAAAAATTTTTGAAACTTTCCAACTCTGCAAACAAAAACACTGTTATAAAAATAAAATATCAGTAATAGCCCTTCACTTCATCAGAAGCCCATGAACTACACCATTATTTCCAAGGACAATGAACTAATGTTTTCTAATATGCCAAAGGTTTTCTCTTTCTGAATTAATAACAGTTGAGATTTAACTTACTTCCTTTAACCTAACTAAGAAATAGGATCTTTCCAACTACAACTAAAAGGGGGGAGGGGGACACAGTATATGTAATGGAAAAGGAATGGGATTTGGATCAAAGGATCCTCCAGGATACGTTAATATTCTAAACATATGGTGAACACTTAATAAATATATTTAGGATTTTTTGTCACCTGGGGTACCACTGCACTTTTAGTCCTCCTAAAACTGAGATAATACCTAAATCACAGGATTAAATGCATAAAAATGAGCATTTTTGAAAAAATATTTTCAAAATTTTCTTGTTTTTAACTTTCTCAGTGTTTTGATGGCTATGTTAACCCTATTCCATGGTCCTTAAACCAAAGTGAGGAAAGTTCATCCACTAACTAATAAATTAAGAAATCTATTTCTTGGCAAGAATCAAAGTACTACATTGGGGTCCTACAGCTGTGTCGACAAATCTCTGGTGTTCCTATCACATTATAAATCCCTTCAGTATCCGGGCCATGTCTTGTGGATCCTCTACAATGCCCTACACCAAACAGGCACTCAGATGCATGTCCTTCTTTTGTCATGTATAATTCTGATTTCATTAAATCCTATACCATTTACAGGAATATAAAAAGAAAAATAAAAACACTGCATACCTATGCACTATACACTAAAATATCAGTTCCTTTCATCAACTTTCGCCAAAAGAATATAGAGAGAATTGTATTAGACAATATTAGGCAATATTTAATATGATGGTTCTCTGTATCAAAGTCAACTGAGCAAAGAAAGCACATAAGAATGGAATAACAGTAATTAATGAATATTTTCAACATATAAACTATTTTCACCAACATAAAAGCTGTTACAAATGCAGCATGCTACCCAGGGCCACGTGCCATCAGTATGCAGGCTTTGTTTAGGATAAACCACCACTTTTTCTGCAACGAATGGACTCCAGGCATATTTTGAGGATTGGAGTCAGAACATAACTCTGTTTTAAATGCTGTACCCCTCATATTGCTTTATTTCCTATAAAATCACCTTTTATGCCACTTTTCAAGGCCTGTTTTAAGCAACTTCCACACCTGAGGCCTCCCCTCTGATTGAGACTTCTCTGGACACACAATATACTCCAGAACTAGACCCATCTCCACAAGTAACTTTTCACGGATGATCTTAAGAGTGACCTCTAACTTTCTTCTCTCACACCCCATATCTGATCTATCCCGTCAACTCTACTTTCAGAATGAATCTAGAACCCCATGGCTTCTCACCACCACCACCATTACCGCCCTGGTCCAAGCCACCCCCTCCCTCACCCAGAAGATGGCAGTAACTCCCAGCTGGGCTCCGGGCTTCCCCCTGGGCCCCTGGAGAATCTTATCTCCACACTGCAAACAGTGGTCTTTTTCTCACACTAACCCAGATGATATCCACGTCACGCCTCCGGTGAACATTCCAACAAGTTACCAACATACAGTGAAGAAAATTCTACTCCCTCTCTGACCTCCTGCTCAGTTACTGGAGTGATTCACCCCCTACTCCAGCCCCACTGCCCTTCTCACTGAAGAAATATACTCTCATTTCGGGACCTTTGCACTTTGGCCCTACCAGGAATGCTACTGTCCCAGGTATCTGAAGAGTCCGCTCCCTAACATCATACAGGTCTCTGCTCAAACATCACCATAGCAGATGGTCCTTTTCTGACCATCTTACTTAAACAGCATGCCTTCACTCTCCATCTGTCTTCACTGCACCCCTGACTACCTGACTTATTATGTGAGTCACTGGAATGTAGGTTCCATGACATGAGAACTTCTGTTTCATCCACTGCTATATATATCCCAGCTCCAAGGAGAGCACCTGCCACATGGCAGATACTGAATATATACCCCAAAAACCAATGACTATATTAGTTTTCTCTTTCCTTACAGACTGTTACTTCTTTGTAGCTGGAAACCATGACTCCTCTTTCCGGATCACTCACAGTGTTAACTTCTTAAGTAGGTGATGCTGATTTGTGGACTAGTATATAGCTCTCCCAACACAACTTGCCTCCTGAGTCTTTTCTTCCTGAGCAGCCAACTTACTCAACTTCTGGCCAAGAAAGTTGAGAGGGATCTAAATTTCTATTTTAGTGGTAGAAATACAACTTCTAGGAAATAGCGGTAATGGGTAAACAGGGGACAGAAGGAAAGATGACGAGGTTTTAAATAGGAAGATGTGCTGATGGGGGTCACCAGGAAAGACAAGGACAAAGGAAAATATAATGGGAGGCAGAAGAGTGGGGGTAGGTATTAGAAATCCTCTTCTTGGGGTGCCTAGGTGGCTCAGTCGTTGGGCTTCTGCCTTCAGCTCAGGTCACAGCTCAGGGCTCCTGGGATCGAGCCCCACATCGGGCTCCCTGCTCAGCGGGAGGCCTGTTTCTCCCTCTCCCACTCTCCCTGCTTGTGTTCCCTTTCTAGCTGTGTCTCTGTCAAATAAATAAATAAAATCTTTAAAAAAAAAAAAAAAAAAGAAATCCCTCTTCTTACCCAGATGTTTAGAACTGTCTCTTATTGTATGCATTTCACACGAAATATGGAATCTCAGATCAGACACACCTACCACCTTACCACTCAAATTTATTGCTGTAAAGTTTTCTCCAGTATTCTAGATAGGACAAGCTTGACCTGCATAAGGATTCTTGTGTGGATGTGAAACAGATTCTTGACCTCACCCAAGGGGCAGTGCCATATGATAAACACCAACAGACACAAATAAATGCTAATATTCTCAGCATTCATCTTACTAAGCAGTTCTTCTGAAACATACATTCAATGAGAAGGGTGAGATGCAGGGACTCAGTAAGCGCTGCTTAAGCCACTGCTGAATACAACTGTATCCAGGATGGTACATCAAAGATCTTCAACAAAAACACTTTGTTAGGCAGCATCCATCTGAACAAATCCATGTTCCTGATCCTTCTGCCTATCTTCCAACGGTCCCTGACCCTTTGCCTTCTGTACTTTTATTCATTGTGCTCGCTTTCCAAGTCTCCCAAGTTGGAAATAATGTTAGCTTCCATGCTAACATTCATCTTTCTCAAAAGAAGCATTATTGGGGCACCCGGGTGGCTCAGTCGGTTAAGCATCCAACTCTTGATTTTGGCTCAGATCATGATCTTTTTGTCATGAGATCAAGCCCCACGTTGGGCTCTGCTCTGGGCACGGAGTCTGCTTTAAGATTCTTTCTTCCTCTGCTCCCTCCTCCCCCACCACCAAAAAAAAAAGCAGCAGCACTATTGCAAAAGATCCCAAGATTCTATTTTAAGAAAGGAGAAGTTAAACAGCACTTTCATTCATTGGGTACATTTATTAAGCACAAACTATGTGCCAGGCAATGTGCTGGGGATACAATGGCAAGCAAACAAGTTACTTCTGCCCTTTTAGAGCTAATAGCCAATGGAGGAGACAGACATATAATCAAACAAAATAAACACTTTCAAATTATGATAAGGCCATACTGGATAAGCATGAAACTCTAGAAGAACACAGAAACAGGTATGTATAAAAAGAAAGTTTGAAGAGAGATGATTTTTGAGTCAGTACACTGATTTGATAAAAGAGAAAAGGCTGGGCTGAGGATAAATAAGAGACAGCTAGGGAAAGTGGAGAGATAACCACAGCTAACACTTATTAAATGCTTACTATGTTCCAAGCACTGTGTTAAAGCATCACATGTATTCACTCACTTAGTCCTTATAATAACCTTATGAGGTAGGTACTAGTATCACCTCCATTTTACATTTGAGGCACCACAGAAGGCACTTGCCCAAGGCGAGAGGCTAGACTAAAGTTTGGAATATGTGGCTCCAAGGCTCCAAACCACTGGGCAGTATGCATCCAAGCCAGGAAGGAAGCCCTGGGACAAAAACACACACGTGGCATCCAGATACTGGTTTGGCAGGTGTGGCTCAAGTACAAGGAAAAACAAAGACTTAGAAAAGCACTAAAATTGGGGCACCTGGGTGGCTCAGTTGGTTGAGCAGCTGCCTTTGGCTCAGGTCACGATCCTGGAGACCCAGGATTGAGTCCCATGTCGGGCTCCGAGCAACTTGGGGAGCCTGCTTCTCCCTCTGATTTTCTCCCCTCATGTTCTCTCTCACTTTCTCTCTCTCTCAAATAAATAAATAAAATCTTAAAAAAAAAAAGAAAAGAAAAGCACTAAAATCTCAGAGTCAAATCACCGATAAACCTCAAGGAGTTGGTGAACCGCTGGGCAATGAGAAGCCACTGGAATGACTTGATCACATTTATAGACTACAGTATGGAGAGTGGATTGGAAAAAGGCATGTGTGGAAGTGTAGAGACTAATTACATAGAACACAGCAACCACTGCAGAATGTTTGGGAAATTTTGCTTGCCATTTATAGAATGCATCTCGCATAAGAACTGCATTTGGCGTCAGAAATCCATGAGTTCCAGTATGTAGCATTTGTGGGGGCAGGGAGAAAGGTCCATTTCTATAACAAAAACATTGCATCTCTTGATCCAAAACTGAATTTTGTCTCACAGTATGACTCAATATTCAATGATCAAAATACAAGTTGACCTAGAAGTAGAAAATATTTTTAGAAGACACTTTCAAGGACTTTAGCAATGAAAGAAACAGAATACTACAGAGGCTTTAATCTAACTCCCCTTAAGTATCCAGTATTATCCTAGTGTCCATCTATAACTTGAGCATATAACAAACTCTTTAAGCCTCAATTTTCTTATCTGTAAAATGGGTGCAATAATATTACCACCTAATTTTATAGAACTGTTATGGGGATTAATGACTAGTCCATGTCAAGAATTCGAACACAAAGCAAATATCCAAAATATTCTTTTATTTAACAAATATTTGATGGGGTATCTGGGTGGCTCAGTCGTTGGGCATCTGCCTTCGGCTCAGGTCATGATCCCAGGGTCCAGAGATCAAGCCCCGCACTGGGCTCCCTGCTCTGTGGGAAGCCTGCTTCTCCCTCTCCCACTCCCCCTGCTTGTGTTACCTCTCTGTGTCTGTCTCTGTCAAATAAATAAATAAAATCTTTAAAAACAAAATATCTGAGTGTCTACCATTGCCCTAGACCTGAAGTATCTAGTGAAAAACAGTCTCTTATCTTCAAGGAGCTTACGTTCTAATCTGGAAGTCAGATAATTAACTAATACAGATAGTATCACCTGGGGAAGACAGATAAAGGAGAGTTAGGAGATATAAGATGACAGTGGAGGTGGCAGGGGTGGCTTTCATTTATTTTCTTTAAAGATTTTCTGTATTTATTTGACAGAGAGAGACAGTGAGAGAAGGAACACAAGCAGGGGGAGTGGGAAAAGGAGAAGCAGGCCTTCTGCCGAGCAGGGAGCCAGAGGTGGGGCTCGATCCCAGGAACCTGGGATCACAACCTGAGCCCAAGGCAGACACTTAACTGAGCCACCCAGGCTTTTTAACATGAGCAGACTGCCACCTCTGGGGCTCCTGGGCGGCGCAGTCGGTTAAGTGTCCGACTCTTGGTTTTGGCTCAGGTCACGTACTGGCTCCCTGCTCAGCAGGGAATCTGCTTCTCCCTCTGCCCCTCATTCTGCTCTCCTGCTTTAATAAATAAATAAAATATTTTTTTTAAAAAATAATGATGAGATGTCAAATCAGCTAGCTAATCAGAGGCCAAATTCTGTGGGGCCCTGTGACCAAGGTTAGGATTTTTAGTTTTATTCTAAAAGTGACAGGGTGTCAACAAAGGATTTGAAGCACAGAGGTGACACTAATCTGATTTACATTTCCTAACAGGACTCTGCTACTGTATAGGAGGAACAAAGGCGGAAGCAGGAGACAGAAGCTACTGTAGTCCTGATTTAGGCTAGAGCAGAAATGGTAAAAAGTAACTGGAGTCAGGACACACTGTGAAAGCAGAGAGGACGGGCCGTACTGATGGACCGCAGGCACCATATGAGAGAGAGAGAGAGATGGCCAGAGTGACTCCAATATTTGGTCTGAGAAACTAAAAAGAATGGGTGAGAATGAAGGCACTCAGGGAGGAAAAAACAACCGTTCTATTGAGGACATGTTAAGTTTAAGATACTTCTTAGGCTTGGGCGCCTGGGTGGCTCAGTGGGTTAAAGCCGCTGCCTTCGGCTCAGGTCATGATCCCAGGGTCCTGGGATCGAGGCCCACATCGGGCTCTCTGCTCAGCGGGGAGCCTGCTTCCTCCTCTCTCCTCTCTCTCTGCCTGCCTCTCTGCCTACTTGTAATCTCTCTCTCTGTGTCAAATGAATAAATAAAATCTTAAAAAAAAAAAAGATACTTCTTAGGCTTTCAAGTAGAGTTAGGTTAGCAGCTGGGTTGGACAACCCTAGAGAGCTACAAAGAGGTCAGTCCACTGGAGAAATGAATCTGGGAGTCATAGTCACCTCATGACCCTTAAAGCTTTGAGCATGAATGAAATCACCTAGGGGGTCTCTGTCTTCTCTGGAGACAGAGAGGAGACATCAAAGAAAGAGACAAAATCCTGGTGCACTTTTAACCCAGGAGGTGCGGATGAATGGAGGGAGAATGGACTGTGAGGGAGGAAGGCAATCAGGAGAGCCAAGAGAAGAGACAGAAATGTTTCGCAGAGGAAGTCAAGCTTTGCTACCTATTATTATGACAATGCTGATTACCACAAGCTTCCCTGGCCCCCGTGGAGGAATGACTCTTTGTTCTGGGGATCTCCTGACTTCTGGGCAAACAACTCTGAACAACTTTGTTCATCCACCCTCACCTCTGTGTTTTGGTTCCCATCACCATCCAGATCTCTTCTAGCTTCAGGGCTATTTTCTTAAGTCCCCTTCACAAATCAGAAAGGCAGCAACAGCACTAAAGGTCTGACGGGACCTTTTCCCCAGTCCACAGGGAAAAGGATCTTGGTCTCTCTCTCCCTGTGACCTACATGCCTTTCTCCCTTTGTCTTCAAAGGTTTTATTCCTCGTGCTGTAGCTGACACTCATTACCTTCAGAGAGCTGGAGAAGAGTGAAGAAGAGGACAGCCTCTTTCATGTGAGGGCTTACTTGAAGATCCTTATCCAAGATAAATGGAATGCCTTCAAAATGATTATCACAAAATGTTCTATAGGTATTAGTTTTTTGATGAACCATGAGACCATCTTCTCTTAGAGACCCTTCCAGTCAAAACTGGCCTTAGAAAGTCTGTTAAGTGCCACAACTTTACCCCCTTTTTTCTTTGCCTTCTTCCCAACTTTGTTACTTCAGCATAAAGATGCAGAAATAATGTTTTAATTACTGAGCCCCAGAAAACAAGGCAGTCAAAACAAGATTTGTACTTAAAAACTTTTTATTCTCCAGAATGAATCTGTTTATCTAATTTTTCAAAGTCTCTATGTAGCAATTATACTGTTGTTGGCAAACTATGAAAGATTTTGCCCACAACTACAATTAACTTATCATTGTGCAACACTGTAACTTTATATTAACTTTTCTAACAGCAATGTTTGGGGCTCGTTAAAAATCCCAGTGACATCCTCAATACGAACTTCCTCTTCCAAAAGCTTCTATACCCAAAATCTTTTTTAAATTGCACACACTAAAGCCATTCTGTACACCTATTCCAAAACCATAAAACCAAAATCCATAAGCAGATCCTTCCCCTACTCAGAATAACACATTTCTGGAAACATATTAAAATGATATAAAAGCATATTGCCATAAAGTATAATCAAGTAGAACTATAATCATAAAGTTCCTTCATCATTTAAAATAACTTATATTCCAAATCCTATAAACAATACAAATGTACTATAGTGTTCAATATATACTCAATCCCAAAGTATTAAAAATAAATATACAATGGGGAAAAAAACCCTACTAACTCTATAATGTCACAAAGTCATCAACTAGGTATAAAATAAATATGCTGGCTATAACATTTTGTTTTAAAGATTTTATTTTTTTTAAGTAATCTCTACACCCAATATGGGGCTCGAACCTACAACTCTAAGATCAAGAGTCATATATTCTACCAACTGAGCCAGCCAGGTGCCCCAAACTATAATAAACACTGAACAAACTCCAGTTAATAACTATACCTAAGCAAATGTTGAATGACTGGGAAGAGAGATGCTCTGGAAGGCCTAGCTCTCCCTTAGTCCAAGTGGCACAAAGATGGTGGAACTAATAATAATGCCCTTGCTACTCATAATTACCCTGCATCAAGAAGCGTCATCAAAATAAATTTTAACCTAACAGTTAAATTCAAATTACACACAGGCAGTACTTCTACACAGAATAGTAAAACTTACTATTTTGAGAGGCAAGACGTACTGGACAGATGTTAAGAGAGAGGTTCCTAAGCCAGCCAGCACAAGTTCATTTTCTAGTTCTCCTAATTCCTAGACCTGTTACCCCAGACAGGTCATCTGTGAAATGGGGAAAAGAGAAGTATCTGCCCTAGGATTATTGTGAGGACTAAATGAGTTAAAATCTGTAAGTGCCTGACTGGCTGGCAGAGCTTAAGTGTTTATTACTGTTTTTGTTGTTGTTAATTACTAATCATGGTTTGGTTTTTTTCCCCACTAACAGGCATTTAAAAAGCTGCTTTTGTTTCTTCCTTCACCCATTCTACCTCCTCAAGTTTATTCAGAGTTACAAAATGAACTCTTGGTATCAGAGCAGAACAATGTCACAAGGAAACAGTAAATGCAGTAGGTCATTCACACAGAGCTTCTGCTATTTCTGGCCATATGGTTTTCTATCCTGCCAAACCAAAAAGGCTTCCCAGACATTCCCTACCTTTCCTGGCCCTATCCCTCAATCCTTCAGATGTCTCTCCTAGATGCTTTCATGAGTCACCACACTGCTGTGATTATTTCTCTCTAAGGCTCTGAGAGCCTGGTGGCCTGGTGGCCTCCTAGCTTGTTTGTTGAATAACAAAAATCTAATTTCTTATAGAGGCTCTCAAAAACCTGATTTCATATTTCTTATTCTTACTATCTGTATGTACAGAGCATTCATCCCTAAGCAATGCAACTAAGAACTGTTTTTAGCTCACTGGAAATGATTTTGACAAAATAAGCAATTGTTAATATACTACCAAAAATTAAATCTAAATACCTACACCTTGCCTAACATGCAACCAGATGCTGCAGGCCCTTTCCTGGTCCCACTAACAGCTCTCCAGACTTTGCTAGCTCCCATTACAGCACTTCACACTTCACTAGGCAACTACCAAGAGCAATCAGCACCATGTTATCAGCATGGACTTTTAAAAATGAACTCCAATACATCTCAAGGAAAGGAAAGGAAAGGAAAGGAAGAAAGAAAGAAAAGCCTGGGGATGGTTGCTTTCCCTTTGCGGGGACACACACACACACACACACAACCAAACCTGCATATATAAAGGCCACATGAAGTACAGTTTGGATTTAATCAAGGCAACCTCAAAAGACTAGAACAGTAAAATGCAAACCAGCACAGAAAGAGGACTAGGTTTCCTACAAGATTTTAGCTAGTCTTCTCCTCACTGTTTTGGAATCTAGATGGCAGATTTTTTAGGTAATTGAAGAAGTTTATATTATAAAATGTAATAAAAAGCAGTTGCAAATACACAATAGCAAAGGTCTCCTCCAACTTGGGGATAGGTACAATTGTTTCTGCCTTTAAATTTATATTCCCATTGAAAATAACAATTTAAAAACCAAAACTGGGCGCCTGGGTGGCTCAGTGGGTTAAAGCCGCTGCCTTCGGCTCAGGTCATGATCCCAGGGTCCTGGGATCGAGGCCCACATCGGGCTCTCTGCTCAGCGGGGAGCCTGCTTCCTCCTCTCTCCTCTCTCTCTGCCTGCCTCTCTGCCTACTTGTAATCTCTCTCTCTGTGTCAAATGAATAAATAAAAAAAAAATAAAAAAAATAAAAAAATAAAAACCAAAACTAACCACACACACACACACACACACACAAAAACAAGTTAAAGAATAACTTTCCGAATACCATCCTCTGCAGTATACCTGATTCCATTTGATCCTCATTAGCAACCCTGGGATATAGGCTAGGTAGGCACTAGCAACATTTCCACTGAATAAACAAAAGACTTAACGTTCACGGGTCTGATCACAGAGGAGGAGCTAAATAATGTAAGCTTCAAAAATACAACAGAGGACCACATAGCCACTAATATCACATTCTTAAAGAATACATGGGGAAATGTACCCAATACACTATTAAGTAAAAGACCAAACAGGCTTTACAAAGGGAGAGGAGAGGTCAATGAACAAACTCTAGCTTTTATTCTGAGTGAAATAGGAACCATCTTAAGAGTTTTGTGGGGAGAAAAAACAAACAAAAAACAAAAAACCAATCTGATTTCCATTCTAAAAGGATTGCTCTAGCTGCTCTGTGGAGAAGAGAGTCCTAGAAAACAAGGGTTGAAGCCCGAAGACTTGCTAGGAGGTGAGTGCAGGCGGTGGCAGCAGAGGGCAGAGTGGTCAGATTCTGAGCATCTTCTGAGGCACAGCCCACAGGCCTTTCTGACAGAGGGAAGAAAGGAGAGAAGTCAAGGGTGATTACGTGATTTTTGCCCTGAGCAACCACAAAGACAGAATTTCCACTGAGTTGAACGAGAGTGCAGGCAAGGACTGGAAGAGGACATAGCAGGAATTAAGTTTTGAACACACTGAGTTTGACATGTTTATCAGGCAGACAGGGATGCCAGGTAGACAGCAGCATACAGACTGCCTCCTAGAAACAATTCCTTCCCCACCTGTGTGGGCTTACAGTCTTCTTTACAGCAGGCCTAAGAAGCAGTTTTAAAGTTCAATTATTTGATAATAGGGGATGAGATAAATTATGGTTTATTAATATAACATAATACTCTATAGCCATTTCAATCATGTTCTTGAAAAATACTTAAAAGATGTGCTCAATAAGTTAATGATAATTTATCTCATCTAAAAGACGGTACATTCCAGGGATACAGTCCAGGATGTCAGCTTAGTAAGTCACCACGTGATAAGTCATCGTGTCAGATGTAGAAGAAAACACAAAGTCTGTTTTGGGCCTGAAGAAAGGGAGGCAAAAGGTACTTTGAAGGCTGACAGGCGACAGCAGGTCAGGGTGTAAAAAGGTGCACAGCAAAGTCAGGGGCCAGCAGACGGTGATAAATTGAGAAGGCTAGCCTCGAAGATCATCTAAAGGTCATTCTAAAGGACAAACTCAATTTCAGTCAACTCCAACTGAGTAAATGTAATATCATTTCTGGGGCCCCTTTATTCCCCAACCCACCCCCACCCCCCACAACACATACACATTCCTCACTGCTGTAGCGCCAAATCCTGATTGGTGGAAAAGTGTTTCATTTCAAATTTTTTTTAAAAAGTTTAATGCCACTGGTACCCAACTTGATTTCAGTAGATTTTACTGACCTCTTCCAGTGCCATAGAAGGCTCTTGCTGCTTACCTTTTTCCACTCCAGTGACCAAATGAGTGTCATTTAATCAATATACACATGCCACTTAAAGAGTAAACATGCCTCTCTTTGGAAAAAGGACTGAAAAGTGTCTAGAAGGATTCAGAAAAAGGAGGCAGGAGAAAAATTTCATGGGCTTGTCCCCATCACATGAGAAGCCCTGGTCACTGATACAAAAAGGAATGGTACGTAGCACCTCTATGTTGCAGGGTAAACACATTGTTTTTTCCCTTTTTTTGTATACTTTTCAAATTAAGTACTTAGTATACAAACAGCAGATAGATTCATAAAATTTACAACTTATAGGGGCACCTGGGTGGCTCAGTTGGTTGAGCGTCTGACTCTTGGCTTCGGCTCAGGTCATGATCTCAGGGTCATGAGATCAAGCCCCATGATGGGGGTCTATGCTCAGCGCAGAGTCTGCTTGGGACTCTCCCTCTCCCCCCCAACCTCCATCCCCCACTCGTGCACATGCATGCTCTCTAAAAACAAATAAATAAATCTTAATATACACTTATTTTTTTAATAAAATGCATGAGCTGTGACAATAGGACAAAACCCCAAGTACCCACCAGACAGTTACAGAATAGGATTCTCACTTCTGCAGCTTCTATGTCTGACCCTCCCAGATCTCTCTGCCTACTATCTCATCTCTGAAGCATGCTGAATTTTGTCATTATTGCCTTACTTTTCCTCATAGTTTTATCCACGTGTTTGTACAGCATAAAGAATACAGAGAACGGGGGCACCTGGGTGGCTCAGTCATTAAGCGTCTGCCTTCAGCTCAGGTCATGATCCCAGAGTCCCGGGATGAAGCCCTACATCGGGCTCCCTGTTCTGCGGGAAAGCCTGCTTCTCCCTCTCTCACTCCCCCTCCTGGTGTTCCCTCTTTCGCTGTATCTCTCTCTGTGTCAAATAAATAAATAAAATCTTAAAAAAAAAAAAAGAAAAAGAATACAGAGAACAGCTTTGCATGCTTTGAAATTTATATAAATACACCAGTTTCTGGGGCGCCTGGGTGGCTCAGTTCATGATCTCAGGGTCCTGGGATCAAGCCCTGCATCAGGCTCCCTGCTCGGCGGGGAGCCTGCTTCCTCCTCTCTCTCTGCCTGCCTCTCTGCCTACTTGTGATCTCTCTCTCTCTGTCAAATAAATAAAATCTTAAAAAAAAAAACAAAAAATGGTTTCTTTTTTGAGTTGCTTATATAGCTGTAGTTTGTTTATAATTTGTGTGTGTGCACATGGTAACTCTTCTCTACTACATTCTATTTTATGTAAATCTACCATGATTTATTTATCCATTCCCCTGTTGATGGAGACTGGGGTTGTTTCCAGGTTTTTGCTCTAAGAAAAAATCGTGCTGCTAAGAGTTTAAATGCCCAAGTGGCACCTGGGTAGCTCAGTCAGTTAAGCATGTGACTCTTGATCTCAGCTCAGGTCTTGATCTCAGGGTCGTGAGTTCAAGGCCCATGCTGGGCTCCATGCCAGGCATGGAGCCTACTTACCAAAAAAAAAAGTCTAACTGCCCAAATCTTCAGCAGCAGTTTTAGTGACTCAATGAAATGGTGGCAGGTTATAGAGACACATGACTGGGCGGGAGTCCGATATGCAGCTCCCAGAATGCATCTTGAGAAAGTGTAGGTTAAGAACTACTGAGCAATCCACCTCTATGGTTAGAGCACATGGTGTGGAGGTGGAGAAGTACTGCTAAATGCTGGCCTTATCCTACATCTTCAGCCACACGAAAGCACTCTGGATGCTGTTTTATGGAGTTTACACCTCAGTCTGATCTAAATAATGATGGCTTATCCCAGAAAAGACTTTAGGAGACCTCATTCTGATGGCTGGTTAGAAAATACATTCCGATTTAAAAGAATTCCTTTCAATAGTCTTTCTTTCCAAACCTCTACTTTGTTCCTTCCTCCATTCCAAATTTTCATTAATGGACATGAAGTCATTCTTTGTATCAGTTATGATGTGCAGCATTTCATTTAGAAATGCACATGTGTGAATGAAAAAGCCTTTAAAAATGTACATTAGGGGGTTCCTGGGTGGCTCAGTGGGTTAAAGCCTCTGCCTTCAGCTCAGATCATGATCTCAGGGTCCTGGGTTTGAGCCCCACGTCAGACTGCCTGCTCAGCAGGGAGCCTGCTTCCTCCTCTCTGCCTGCCTTTCTGCCTACTTGTAATCCCTCTCTGTCAAATAAATAAATAAAATCTTTAAAAAAATAAAAATAAAAACGTACGTTAGTAATTAACAATGGGGAGAAAAAAACTGTGTCCCTTCTATCCCACTAAGATTTGGGCACTCAAAAACAAAAAGACCCTGGACAAAAGAAGATTGATAAATACATGAAGGAATCATACCAAAGGGCCAGCTAGAGACAGATTCCTGTGGTTAAAGACGAAGCAAACGTTTACAATTTAATCACCTAATGGACCGTGTGGGAGCCAGCTTTACCTACGCTCCTGTTTTTCAGAGGGGAATTCATGCAGTTTCAAAGTCTCCAGATTTACCATAAATGTGAGTAGTTCAACCATTAGTTCCACCCCACTTTCCTTTTTAAGAGTAACTAGATGATTAAAAAAATGCTTCCAAAGTGGGAGAAACTTGGAATATAATGGGATATTTTTAAACAAAGCCATTTGTATGCCCCTGGGTCTCCAAAATGTCAAGGCAGTAACATTTATCTGTGCCATGGAAAATATTCTCTCTGAGACCAGAAAGTACTTAAATAAAACTGCTACTACTAAGTTTTCAGATGTGGCATGCTCCCTAAAGTATTCTTCACCCTCTTCTACTTTTTCGTAAGAGATCTTATGGCAGGAACATTCCACTGCATTCCATGTGCAATCGGCTATAATCTCTGTGGGCACAGTCCAGGCCAGCTTGCCGGCACAGCAGTCTTTTAATGCGGCTAACACATGTGGCTGCAGCAAATTCATTTCATTTTTTTGCAACAAAATGCATGCTTTCTCCCAATCTTAAGCCCAACTTTTCTTTAATAAGCCATTAATACTTTCTAAAAGAGCAAACAGTTTAAAATCTCTCATATAAAATTATCTGGATTATATTTTAGTCAAATTACTAAGAAATTGCCATATAAAATTAAAAAGAGAAAAAGAAAATATTAGTAGAAAACTGAAACCACCAAAAATTCTAGAGGAAAAAGTTTCTCATACAATTAATTAGCTTTCCAAAAACAAGTATCTTTCAAAGGAACCAAAATTACCCCAAAATTTCTGAGCCAAAACAAAGTATTTAGCTAGAAAACCAACCCTACTTTTTCCAAAGCTAATTCATCAAATGAGGATTTTTGTTTCAGTAGACTAATGTTAATTTAAGAGTCACAAATTTCTGGGGGTGCCTGGCTGAGTCAGTTGGTAGAGCGTGCGACTTCTGGTCTTGGGATCATGAGTTCAAGCCCCACGCTGGGGGTGGAGCCTACTTTCAAAAAATTTTAATAAATGAATTAAGCTTAAAAAATAAATAAGTATCACAAATTTCTCCTAAATGTTTATGTGCAGAGAGGCAATGTGATATAGCCAGATGAAGGTCAGGAATACCATATCGAGTCATAACACGGATAAGTTCTAAAAAGCTGCAATTCTGAAATTTTCCACAAACATACTGGATGTTTAGTTTAAATCCTTACTCCACAAGGTCCAGCTGAAATGCCCTATCATTTACAAATCTTACACGTGTGCTTTGCCAAACTCACATCTGCACTTTTAAAAAAACCCTTGTTTGTGGCAATTGTCGCTTTGATTGCTTTTACTTCATACTGAGTTTATTTCAGTATGTCTTGTGTCCTCTACCTAATACACTTTTTTTTAAAAGATTTTATTTATTTATTTGACACAGAGAGAGAGAGAGATCACAAGTAGGCAGAGAGACAGAGAGAGAGGAGGAAGCATGCTCCCCGCCGAGCAGGGAGCCCGATGTGGGCCTCGATCCCAGGACCCTGAGATCATGAACTGAGCCGAGCCAGAGGCTTTAACCCTTGAGGCTTTAACCCTTGAGCCACCCAGGTGCCCTCTACCATACACTTTTAAAACTCCTTAAAGGCAGGGTCCTAGAGTGATCCTATAGGAATCTGCTGTGATTCCTATAGACTAACATTAGAGCAAACTCTCAACAGAGAAAGGAAAAGAAAGGGTAAGGCAGAGCAGAACCACCCAGCCTGTTGTCTACAACAGTTTTGAACAAAATATGATGGAAAAACCATTTGGTAGTTCAGCACTGTGCTTAACATGGTCCAAAGATTCGTTCTCATATGACCACTACAATATGCCCGGGCCTCCAATAACCAAATTATTACTTTAAATAAAAACTAGGCATTTCTTCATTAATATTTCATAAAAAGATAAATCAATATATCCATTAATTCTGGAGAGATTTTTATGGGAGATAAGACTGGTGAAGAGAACTTATATCTTCACAAACTATGAAATTTATGGCCCTATCCTCAAAAGGTGTACAACTAGGGATCTTATTTTCTCCTTCAGTTTACTGCCTACTACAAGTGAAAACATCTGACATTCTTCATCCAGAGTGAGTATCATATTTGGATAATTTTACTTTTTCCCCCTAAATTGACAGTGTTTACTGTACAATCAAAACAAGGTCAAAAAGAAATCTATATGTATCTTAGAAACAATGAGCTCTAACACCTTTTTTGTATACCGTTAATAACTTCTTAGTGAGCTTTTAATCCATATGATCAAAAAAATAGCAAAGTCAGAAAATCTAGCAGACCCAGATCCATTTTTCAAACTATCCAGAACTAGAGGAAAAACTTTCAATTTGACTACATACTGTAATAGTTTTCTTCTCCTACATGGTCAGTTGATTATTTTTTTATACTCTATTTAGTACTCAGCATACATTTTATATATATATATATATAGTAGACATAAAACCCTATTAACTTACAAATACTCTTTCATGCTAAAGTCTCAAAGGTAACTACTATCACAAATTATAAACATGGACTATATTATTCGGGTAAAACATATGCTGCTGGGGGAAGGGGCAAGAAAATAAATAAATAAAACATACAAATCGGTCAAGACTAAGCTAATATTATAACTTATCACTAATTAAAATGGTAAAAAACTATCTTAGAAAAAGATGTTGTTGCTTACACTATCTCTGGAGGGAAATGAAACACAAGTTGCCTCTGAGGAGAGGAACGTGTTGGCTACATGATAGGCAAGAGGAAGTAGTTTAATTCTATATTCTTTGTAACTTTTAAATTTTATACCATGTGAATGAAGGTTCCACCTAATCACAAAAATAAAATTGTAGGGGGGCACCTGGGTGGCTCAGTCGTTAAGCGTCTGCCTTCGGCTCAGGTCGTGATCCCGGGGTCCTGGGATTGAGCCCCGCACTGGGCTCCCCACTCAGCGGGAAGACTGCTTCTCCCTCTCCCACTCTCCCTGCTTGTGTTCCCTCTCTCACAGTCTCTTTCTCTGTCGCATAAATAAAATCTTTAAAAAAAAGAAACTGTGGGGAAATGAACACTATGCTTTTTGACTTTGACAATGAATATAAACTTATAGCCAATTTAAGATGTGGGCATTCTAAAATGATCTGTCACCAAGGAAAAAAAACACTGCTATCATTATTTATATTAATAAAACTTTTCCATTTGTTTTTGTTATAGTATAATAAACTGATTTTTGCTTTTCATGAATATGGCCTTTTAATACTTATTTTCTACTTAAAAATTTTTAGTAAGATTTGCAACCCTATAAGGAAAGTTGAAACAGATATCTGTGACAATGGGGATTTCTCCTGGGTAGTTCGGTATGCAAAACATACCACAGAGAAAAGTAGTTCTTTTTAGGATTAATTCTGGCTCCTGATCCAGGATTTCCTAAGTCTACCTTTTAAAAGAACTTGTGATATATACCAGCATTTTTAGAGGCAATGCCAACAGCCAAAAATGCCTCTAAACTAAGTTATAATTAAATACATTTTGCAGAGAGAAACAAGAGCTCAATAATCAGGATTTACTGGGTTCACTTCAACAGCACATATACTAAAATTGGAAGGCTACAAATTAGCATGGTACCTGTGCAAAGATTTAGCTACATACTCTGTAATATGTAACTCTTAAAATGAAGAACAAATAATAACATAGTTTTAACGAGTGACATTTAAGAGGATAAACATTTGTTCTCAGGGTGCTTGGGTGGCTCAGTCAGTTAAGCATCTAACTTCAGCTCAGGTCACGATCTTGGGGACTCCAGTGGGGAGTCTGCCTGTTTCTCTGCCCTTCCCCACCCCCCACCTCCTGCTCGTGCTCTCTCTCAAATTTTATAAATAAACATTTGTTCTCTAGTTCAATTACAAATTCAGCTCAAACTTGAAGGAGCAAATGATCAATATTGACCTTTCTTAAAAAAACTTAAAATTTGGGCGCCTGGGTGGCTCAGTGGGTTAAAGCCTCTGCTTTCGGCTCAGGTCATGATCTCAGCGTCCTGGGATCGAGGCCCGCGTCGGGCTCTCTGCTCAGCAGGGAGCCTGCTTCCTCCTCTCCTTGTCTCTCTGCCTGCCTCTCTGCCTACTTGTGATCTCTCTCTCTGTGTCAAATAAATAAATAAAATCTTTAAAAAAAAAAAAAAAACTTAAAATTTTTCATACCCTATAAAGTTCACCTTTCACCCATTTAAAATGTACAATTCAATACTAAATTTTGCATCTTTTTCTTTTACAATTACTTATAGGATATAATTCATGGACTCATATCTTTAAAAAACTAATAAAGAGGCAAACTAATAACAGAGAACAGAATGGTGGTTACCAGAGGGTAGGGATGGGGGCAAGGGGGAGATATTGATCAAAGGATACAAACTTTTAGTCCTGAGATGAATAAGTTCTGGAGACCTGATGCACACATAGTGACTACAGTTAATAATAAAGTATTGTATTTTTAAAATTTGCTGAGAAATAGATCTCCAGTGTGTTTTTTTTAAGGTCTTATTTTTTGTCAGAGAGAGAGACCACAAGCATGGGGAACAGCAGGCAGAGGAAGAAGCAGGCTCCCCGCTGAGCAAGGAGACAGATCCAGGACTTGACCCAGGATGCCGGGATCATGACCCGAGCCAAAGGCAGATACTTAACTGAGCCAACCAGGTGTCCCAGATCTCCAGTGTTTTCATCACGCACACACAAAAAAAGGGTAACTATGAGAGGTGATGGATACGTTAATTAGTGTGGACTATGGTAATCATTATGCAATGTATACATATATCAGAACATCACACTGTACATCTTAAATATATACAATTTTATTTCCCACTGATAGAATCCTCTACAGAGAAAACTGACAAATGGCCCATGAATAGATAAAATCAGAATGGTTTCTCCAACAACTCAGCATTAACTTGTGTGTCTGGAAGAGGAACAATTTTGCTTTATCACAAAGTTGTAGGTTTCAAGATAATAGAATGTACCACTACTTTAATAATTTGCCTACAGATCCATATCAAGGCATTATTAATGCAAATACAAAATAAACCAGCTTAAGTCAATTTTTATCTAAGCAATTATATATGAAGAAAGAAGCTAGAAACCAATGACTTAATTTCAATAATAAATTATCTTATTTGTAAAAAAATTATAAGCAAATTATTACTTATAATTTTAGTAATAAATTTATAAGTTTATTATCAATTATAGCTATATCTGTTGTTCAACTCAAAGAACCACTGTAAGGAAAGAGAGTAAGTTAAAACCATCTTGGCAAGCTCAAGTACCATCTAAAATTAAGAAAGAAAAATAATCTTTTTTTTTTTTAAAGATTTTTTTTTTAATTTATTCATTTGACACAGAGAGAGAGATCACAAGTAGGCAGAGAGGCAGGCAGAGAGAGAGGAGAGAGGAGGAAGCAGGCTCCCTGCTGAGCAGAGAGCCCGATGTGGGCCTCGATCCCAGGACCCTGGGATCATGACCTGAGCCGAAGGCAGCGGCTTTAACCCACTGAGCCACCCAGGCGCCCGGAAGAAAAATAATCTTAAAGCCTCAATAGATAAATACATTTCACATGATGGTTAAGTAAAAAAAACAAAAACAAAAACAAAACACTCCTTACACCTTTATTATCATTAAGATTTCAACATAATAACTCTAGCTAAATTAGTGTAGTTCCCCAGGGATTACTCAATTGTAAAGAACAAAATAAACAGTCCATATTTAAATATGCTACAGCAAATATCACAGGGGGAAGCATTTAGTGGATTATTCAGAGTAGCAAAGTTCAAAATGTGATTATCCAAATGTTCACTTATTCTGCTCACAGTATGGGAAAAGAGAAAGGACAGGAAGATGAGATGTAACTGACAGAAAATAACATGTACTCACTTGTCGAGTTGCCTTGCATCTGAATGATGCACTTGGACTCCTTGCTGGTCTCTCGAGAATTGAAGGGCCGAACCCGCACAGCCACCTTCACTGAGGCTCCCGACATTCTGATGGTCTTGCTATATATATATATATGCAGTCCAGAAATAAAGAATCAAATCTTCTTTTGAAGTTATGTTCAAGTTTCCTTTAAAAAGAAAGCAATCCCACAAAGGTAGTCAGAATTAAAGAAAGCATGGGCTAACATGAGCATAAAGGCTAGTCTCTTGTCTCAGGACTATTTCTATTTCCATTTCTAAAAACCTCATCCCTGTTCTTCTCATAGATCTTATATTCTCAAAATTTCCAAATAAAAAATTAAAGACTGAAACTTATTTTCCTATTCCATTATCTCTTTCCCATACCTAAAAAGTCCCTAAACTTAATAATAATAACAATAATAACAATAATAAATATAACTGCAAAGTAGCAGCCATCTTTCTTGTTCTCTGTTTTTCTGGATCAATCTTCAGTAATATATGAAAAACACCAAATGTTTATCTGTTAAAGAGAGTTCCTTACACAAGTAACCTCCCATGTGCAAAACACCTTATTACCTTCCTTTAAAGAAATGCTCTGAACTTCCTATACTTCAACTGCAGTTTGAAACATTCAGTTACGTGATATATAATTAAACAGCAAAGGACAAAGACAAGCTCCAGAAGCTCCTTCTAAGTACCCAGGGGTTCCTTTAATTTCCACATGTACCTCATATGACCCTTACAACCATTCTTTGCAATGAGCAGAGTTTCCAGAGAGGGTTCTACCCTCCGATGTACCACTGACTCACGGGAAAATCAAATCACTACGCTTCATTACTGAATGAAGCCATAGGAAGAAATGTGAACATTTTTCAGAGGAAAGGTTTCCCTCCCAACAGAACAAAACAAATCCTATTCTGTGAAAAGAACCCACGTATGGCACCTCCACAAGAAATGAGAGATCTCAATCTGCACTCTATCCGTTATATAAACGTCTTCAAGAGGAACCAAACAAAAGGAAAAACTGAAAAAGAAAACCACATATAAGTCCAACTGCCAGGGAACCCCAATAAAACTTCAATTTCATCTCTTCCCACATAATTAAATAGAGATTAGCAATCCTAAACCACAGCTGCACAACTACTAATGCTTTCCAATAAGAAAAGGCAAAAATCAACCAAAATAAAACAAAATAAAAACCAAAAGCCACTCTCTACCTCATCCCCTTATTTTCTTAAGGGCACTATTTAAAATTCTTGTTTTTTGGGACATGTCTATTGTCCATCTCTCACACCTCTGTCCAAATGCTCAGAGATCTTGTTTGCTACCACTTAGATCAGTGCCTGATGAAAGAGGTCAGGAGGGCGCCTGGGTGGCTCAGTGGGTTAAAGCCTCTGCTTTCGGCTCAGGTCATGATCTCAGGGACCTGAGATCGAGGCCCGCATCGGGTTCTCTGCTCAGCAGGGAGCCTGCTTCCCCCTCTCTCTCTCCCTGCCTCTCTGCCTCCTTGTGATCTCTCTCCCTCTGTGAAATAAATAAATAAAATTAAAAAAAAAAAAAGAGGTCAGGAAATGTCTGCTGAAGGACTGAATTAATGAACTGCAGTTGACCATTGAACAATATGGGCTTGAAATGCATAGGTCCATTTGCACATAGATTTTTTTGACAAATATGGTACAGTATTGTAAATAAATTTTATTTGTTAAAAATTTTTTTGGCGCCTGAGTGGCTCAGTGGGTTAAGGCCGCTGCCTTCGGCTCAGGTCATGATCCCAGGGTCCTGGGATCGAGGCCCACATCGGGCTTTCTGCTCGGCGGGGAGCCTGCTTCCTCCTCTCTCTCTGCCTGCCTCTCTGCCTACTTGTAATCTCTCTCTCTGTGTCAAATGAATAATAAAAAAAAAAAAATCTTAAAAAAAATTTTTTTTTAACATTTTTTCTTTTTTGTAAGAATATGGTACATAACACGTATACTATACAAAATGTCTGTTAACCAACTCGTATTATCAGTAAAGCTGATACTATACTAACAGTGGGCTGTTAGTTAAATTTTGGGGAGTCACGAGTTATAGATGGATTTTCCCCTACATGGGCGGGGGGGAGGGGAAAGGCACCCCTAACCCCGATGTTGTTTAAGGGTTAACTGTATATTTCTGAGTTGTGAGAATTATCTGTTCAAGTCCTTTGCCTGGTTTGCTGACATTTTTTGGTTTTGTTTCAAATAATTGTAATATTTATTGATATTAATCTTTTTTACATTTGCTGTGCTGTTTTTCCAGTCTATTTCCCATTTTACTTAACATTAACAGATGGTCCTTGTTTAATATATCAAGCATTTATTGTAATCACATTTATCAAATGAAAGCTTAGAGTTACTAACTCTCTCAGTCAATAGAGCATCATCATAGTCACTAGCTGTGTACTTTGCCAAGAGTGAATGGTATTCTGAAAAAGTGAGACACAGAACACACTTCAATCTGCCCACCATGTTCACTGCGATATACAGTCACATCCAAACACTCAACACGCTCCATTATCTTCTCCCCCAAACTAGCAATCTCTGCCAATCTTCCCATTTCTATCTGACCCCGTACCATAAATCTTGCAGTCATCTTTGTTTCTTTCTTTTTTTTTTTTTGAAAGATTTTATTTTATTTATTTGACACAGAGAGAGAAATTACAAGTAGGCAGAGAGGCAAGTAGAGAGACAGGGAGAGGAGGAAGCAGGCTCCCCGCCGAGCAGAGAGACGATGCGGGCCTCGATCCCAGGACGCTGAGATCATGACCTGAGCGGAAAGCAGAGGCTTTAACCCACTGAGCCACCCAGGCGCCCTCTTTGTTTCTTTCTCTTTGAATACTTTTATTAGTGTTAACATTATTGACATACCATATCAAAGCTTTTAAAACACAAATTTGCATATTTCTATCAATTCTTTCCTCTCATTCTCATTGCCATTACCCTAACCCACTGCCACTGCCTAATCTAGTCCTCACTACCACATGCCTAGCATACTTGCATATAGTGGAACTGATCTTTGAGCTTTTCATTTGAACCCAATAGTCCTTACACAGGGCTGCACAAAACTAAACCACACAGGGGTCTTGTGAAAAGCAAATGAGCCTGGTATTCAACAGTTCCGAAATAGGAGTTCTGTTTTTTCATTTTCCAAAGATTATGCTGCAAATCTCTTAACCTTGCTGCAATATTTCTGAATATTCTTTCTGAAGCATGACTTTCAATTTCACTTCCAAACTCAAGAATCTTCTCTTATTCCCCATGCTTACAATATCAAGACCAAAGTCAAGGCACTCTGTGTTCTAATCAAGCTCCTTTACCATCCCCTACACGTGCTCTTTCACATTTTCTAACAATTTCTCCCTACAATGGGCACGTGGATTTTCATTTTTCTCCTATTTGATGGGCCAGTTCTAGTCTTACCTATTCCTAAATGACTACCCAAATATTCCAGGAATCACTGGTATTTCCTACAGCACTTATAGCCCCAAACATGTAAGAACCCTGCTATCATTTCATGTGACTACATTATATCTTGTACTGTTCTTTAATAGTTTCCCAAAGTGACTCCTGTTGCCTGGAAAAATTCTTTGAACTTGGGCTCCTTGAAAAAGTAGTTAATTCCAAGGTTGGGCAAGAAATTTCAGAATGATCCTGGGACATTTTATTGTGATCATAAGCAAGAAATCTATCAAAGATGAATAGAGTCATGGCAAAAGGACACAAGTGCCAATTCAAAAGGGCTCCCAAACATGGAATAATTAGAGCACAAAAATAAATACATTCATCCAAACCACATACAGATTGAAGAACACCAAATCTATAAATTCACAAGTTTATAATACTTTTAAAAAACCTCATGATCCTGAAAACTGGCAAATAAAAGCAGCAAGCATATACCCAGTCCGTATATCCTGTTTAAACTATACTCTAGAATAGCCAAATAGCCAAATAGTCAATGAGTGCAAGTTCTTCTCACACACACACACACACACACACACACACACACACACACACACAAAAGTCCGGCTAATAATTGCAGAAGAGATGACAGAATTGGAATGTCACCATTTCCAACCCTAGTGGTATCAAAGCTCTCATCAAAAATCATCACTAGTTTAAAAAAAAAAAAAAAGCCTTACATGAATGGTTGGTTGATGTGGGAATATTTTATTCTACCCTCTTAAAAAAAAAAAAAAAAAAGAAGAGACTGAGCCTCAGCTCAGACTACCAGTTACAGGACACATCGGGGAGCAAATGAAAAATTTGAATGACACATGAAAGACACAATCAGCCAAACCCAGAATATAGAAATATCTATAGGTCAATACGCCCAGTTTCTTAAAATAAATAGCATGGGGGGGTGTAATAAAAAAGACTTGTGTTAGTTACTGACCAAATGCAATGATTTTTTAAATCAAGAAACTCTACAAAAAAAACATTTCTTAGATATCAGATTAGTCTGAAAACAGACTGGGTATCAGATAATGTTAGGAAATTTGTTAGGGGAAGATAGAAGAAGCAAGTTTGCCAAAATGACAATTATTGAATACTATAGATATTTAAGTTAAAAAAACAAAACCTCTGGGCGGATGGGTGGCTCAGATGATTAAGCATCTGCTCCGGTCATGATCCCAGGATCCTGGGACAGAGTCCCGCATCAGGCTCCCTGCTCACTGGGGAGCCTGCTTCTTCCTCTGCCTCTGCCTCTCCCTCTCTCTGTCTCTCATGAATAAATAAATAAAATCTTTTTAAAAAATGACTTAAAACAAAAACAAACCCTTCTTTTGTATTCTATCCAAGATCTGCCGAAGTGCTGAATGCTGCTGACTGATTTACAGACAGACAACAAAGACTAAAACACCCTTGAGGGAATTTAGATACAAAGAATCACGTATTCCTAACTAGGAACCAAAACACTACCATCTCCAACACCTGCTTGCTTCTTCTATCCATCTAATCAACTGCCAAATTAAATAGTTTCTACCTATAAAATTTCTTTCAATTTCTGCCCCTGCCATCCCTTTTAGATCTGCAGTATTTCTTGCCCAAGACTGTTAACCTTACTACTTCCTCTTGCTTCCTTCCACCCCAAGCCTACTGCACAACACTGCCACATTCACCTACTCCATCCATACCACGCAGTACTGACAAATTGGTCTTCCTGAAGCACAAGTCTGTTCATATCAGTGTCCACTTAAAAATCCTCAAAGTTCCTCTACTGTCTCCCAAGCAATGACTGCACTTCCCACAATGGCAATCAATGTGTCCTTTTAACATAAACCACCTATTTTTACAAGCCCACAAAACACTGCCTTCCATCCACATTCCTTAACAACCACCCACCAGAGGGCTTCCTGAAAGTATCTCATGCTTTCCCATCCCTGTGCCTTTGCTCCAATGTTCCAGAAGGAACGCTATTCCCTTCTTCCTCTACCATTCTTCTCAAAATCCAATTTATTCTTCTAAGATCTTCTTGTACGCCACCTATGTCTATAGCCTTCACAGAATCTCCCCACCTCCCAAACTAAATACTAATGCTTCTTCATTTATTACTACTCAACTCGCCGACCTTACTGAGGCCAAGGAAGTTATTTACTTTCCTTATCTCTACTATATATTTTAAGGTCCTTGTCAACAAGAACTGAATTTTAGTCACGCTTCTAAGCCCCTACACTTGATCTTAGCCAAAAGGCCGAGAAGCGACGCTTCTAAGCCCCTAGACACAAGGTCTTGAATATGGTAGTTAAAATAGTTTGGTTGAATTCCTGGTTATTACGTCAACAGGCTGATGCCTGAATGGCATTAATAAAAACCATAAGTTGTTCCAAAATAGACAAGTCATCTGATCAAAAGGAAAAAGGATAAAATCAATTTCAAATTCCTTCCTGATTAAAAAAGCTAACAGTCATTCGCTTTTGGAAGTGTAAGTACATTTTAAAATTACTTTCCCCCCAAATAAATAAAATTACTTTTCTCAAACAATTCGAACCTAAATATAATTTTTTTTAACTGTCTTGAGGTAAAACTGTAACCATCTTGGGGTGACTAGGTGATTCATCCGGTTAAGTGTCTGCCTTCGGCTCAGGTCATGATTCTAGGGTTCTGGCATTGAGTCCCACATCAGGCTCTCTGCTCAACGCAGAGCCTACTACTACCTCTCCCTCTGCCTGCACTCTGCCTCCTTGTGCTCTCTAATAAAATCTCAAAAACAAAAACAAAACCTGCAACCATCTTCACAAGCGAGTTAAAATTTTACACAGTAGGGGGGTGCCTGGGTGACTCAAGTCAGTTAAGCACCTGCCTTCAGCTCAGGTCACGATCCTGGGGTCCTGGGATGGAGCCCAGCAATGCATCAGGCTTGGTTTCTCCTCTACCCTTCCCCCTCTGCTCATGCGCGCACTCTTTCTCAAATATATAAAGTCTTTAAAAAAAAACTTTTACACAATAGGAAACTACAGTTAAATGAACTACAGAAAGTGTTACTTTGTTACTTCTCTACTATTATAAACAGTATCTCTTTATAACAGAATTACATCAAAGAATTACAGCTTCAAAATTCCCTGGCTCTTTAAGAAAAATTATATAAGCCTGAAATCAGGGTTAAATTCTAGTTGGAAACAATAGTTACAGAATATTTTTAGGAAGTTATAGGAAAACAATACTTCTTTTAATTAGCATAAAAATTATTCTCCAAGCTTTGAGCAGCCAAAGGAAGAAAGGCAGGTAGGAAAGATAATCACACATACTCCAGATCACTTACACAGCCTCAGTTCTAGACTGTTCCTCTGACTGGTTTTCCTTCCTATGACACACAATTAGAAGCATCAGGAAAAGCGGAATGGAGCAAAAATTCCAGAAGCATTCACTAACAATAAAGGAATAATAATACAGGCCCAATTTATTTGAATTTTTTGGAATTTTTGCCCAATTGCTTAACTTTGATCTTGTGCAATTGGACTTGCCCTCGGAAGTTCCCTAGACTATTAGAAGCCCAAGGAGAAGATAATTCTTAAACTGACCTTTCAGCAAAGTAAATAAACAGGAATGAAATAATACTAGTTTTTGGTTGGCTTGTTTCTGTAATATTCTTTTTCTATAGAAAACGGCCAGGATTATATTCTTAAAACATAAGTCAGTTCATGTCATTTCCTCTACTTAAAAATAGTCCATTGGTTTCTGCATCCTCAGAACATAACCTAAAAATTCAAGGGCCTCCACGATCCAACCTCCTTCTCCAGCCTCCGTTTTCACTGCCCAGCTTCAAGCCGACTTCTCCACCAAGCACCCTCTTACTGCACCAAACACAATACTCCTGGAAGCTCAATCTCCCTTCTCAACCTATCACAAGTCCACATCTTTTGAGGACAAGGTCAAATATCACCGTGAAGCAGGAAGTGTTAAGTCACATGTTCCTTAAAGTGCACCTTTCTGAGCCAAAAGTGATACCTTCCCTTTGCTCCTTAAAAATGTTGTGTTGATTCTTCATATTCCTACTTATTCCATCTGCCCTATGTTGTAGCCAGCAGTTCACTTAACTCTCATACATCGATACAGTATTCAGTACATGTTTGTCCCAAGTGAAAATAGAATTTAACCAAGAAATTCAGTCTTTTAAATTCAATATTCACACAATTTGCTATACAGCAGCAAATTTACAACAGCAATAAGCAGTCTATTTAAAAGATCATCTTTTCCAATGAATTATGCCTTAAAACATGAATTGTAACTTAAAGAATGAATGGGTCCCCAAAAGTAAGTATCTGTAGCTCATGAGCCCATTCTTAGATGCTATGAAAACTTGGGTTATAAGTTTTGCATCTCTCAGGCCAATAATTTCCATGAGGACCAAGCAGATTTTAGGACCCAACACTGTGTCACTGGCCATGGATAAAATGCGCCCCCCAAAGGTAAGAATTTATTTTTCTACGTGTATGAATTACCTGTCTATTCTTGGTCTTTGACTATGAATAAAAACCAGCCATGAGCCAAGCTGTGAAAGCTCAAAATGAATCACATGTTGGAAAAGCTTCTTTCTGCATTCTAACCCAACACCAAGAATCAGACTGCACAGTCTCCTGACACATCAGATTTTCAATCTCAAATGGGGTTAAACTAGCTCAACCAGACTCTGTTTTCTTTCAACCACTATCTAAAATAAGTTTTGAGGGCGCCTGGGTGGCTCAGTAGGTTAAAGCCTCTGCTTTCGGCTCAGGTCATGATCGCAGCGTCCTGGGATCGAGGCCTGCATCGGGCTCTCTGCTCGGCAGGGAGCCTGCTTTCTCCTCTCCCTGTCTCTCTGCCTACTTGTAATTTCTCTCTCTCTCTGTCAAATAAATAAATAAAATCTTTAAAAAAATAATAAAATAAAATAAAATAAGTTTTGAAATACAGTTTTGGATTTATTAGACACACGTCCTCCTGTCACTGCAATTAATAAATCAAGGATCCTCCTTTTCACTGGTAATGTGATTTTATTCATAAACCAAGAGGTGCATCAAGAGATAACAGCTCCTAAGGGCACCTGGCTGGCTCAGTTGGTAAAGCATGTCACTCTTGATCTCGGGATAATAAGTTCAAACCCCACACTGGGCACAGAGCTTAAAAAATAAAAATAAATTAAAAAAATATAAAAGCTCCTACGGCATAAAATAAACTATTCTAAATGAAAGTGATCTTTTTCTTTTTTCTTCCAAAATCTGGATAGTTAATACTTTATCTAGTAAGTCAATTCCGTTCTAATATCTGAAGCTATGTCTCATAACTTTATTTAAGCAGATCTGCTGGGAATTCTGCCATTCAAATCCCACATTCCACTGACACTCTTCTATTGCCAAAGTGGATGACAGACAACACCTTCTACTGGAATTGTCCAGGCTAAAATGAACTTGGCTCAGCTACAGCGTAGAAATGGTAAGTTTAAATCAGAGGTTAATTCAAATTTGGTATGAGTTGAGTTCCTGCCCTTAAAGAAATAGTATGACATAGACAGATAGAAAAAAAAAAGGAAAAGGGAAAGGAAAAAGAAAAGGAAAGGGGAAAGGAAAAGGAAGGAGCAGAGAGGAGAGGACAGGAGAGGAGAAGACAGAAAAAAGAAGAGGAGAGAAAAGGAAAGGAGAGAGAAAAGGAAAGGAAAGGAAAGAAAAAAGAAAAGAAAAGAAAAGAGAAAAGAAAAAATTGGTACGAGAGGGGCACCTGGGTGGCTCAGTCATTAAGCGTCTGCCTTCGGCTCAGGGCATGATCCCAAGGTCCTGGGATGGAGCCTGGAATCAGGCTCCCTGCTTGGCAGGAAGCCTGCTTCTCCCTCTCTGACTCCCCCTGCTTGTGTTCCCTCTCTCGCTGTGTCTCTCTCTGTCAAATAAATAAATAAATAAAATCTTCTAACAACAACAACAAAAAATTGGCATGAGCCAAGGTTCCCTCCTTCTGAAACCTCCCCATGACCACACCTCTGCAGCTAACCAGCCTGGGAGGTAACTCACTATCTGGGCAAGAATGCAGGTCAGACTTTTCCATGTGTCAACAATGTGTCAATCTTGCCACATGATAAACAGATACAGAAAGTTTAATAGGTATGTTTTCATTTAGAGGACAACAAAAGTATTTCATATTCTTACAAGGGTTAAATAATAAGTTTTCTGCTTGTAAATTCAGGTTTATCTTTATAAAAAGTTACATATCTGAACCATATTAGTCATATACTTCATAAAAAAGGCTTTGGTTATGGTTTAGTGTTGTATTTTCAGGTTGGAAAGCAGGTGGATTACTTTTTTTAAAAAGGTTTTTGAAGAATGCTTTTTCCTTTTACTTAAAGACCTATTGAAAACACTTATTGTGTACATCCTTTTATCAGGACGTCTATAACACTTTTTTCTTACGGTTTTAGAATTTATTACTTTAAAAAAGAGTTTCTCTTGATGAACCCATATATATTTTTCTTTCCCTTTTTACCTTGACTTCTAAAAGTTCCAAAACTAAATTACAATAACCACATTACACAAATTGCTGTAATCTATTTATTTAGCTTTTCCTCCTGTTACACAGAGTTTTCTTTCTTATCTATACTTTAACAGCCCCTCTTATATTTATGGTATTTGTGGTAAGCTACTTAAAACCTTTTTAGAAGTGGTAAGTGGTAGAAATTACAAACAAAAAAAAGTTCCCATAATAAACCTATTCTGCTATTTAACATCAGAAATATGTTAAAATTCTAGCTTCTAAAAACAAAAGACTTTAAGAATTATACAAAAATGTGTATTGAATGAATTCGGTAACAGTGTGAGTGGCCAGAAAAGCAGGCCAAGATCTGAAATCAGATCCACCAAACAGAAGCAGAGAAAAGTTCAATGAAGGAGGGAGTTGTGAAGTAAGCAATACTTCCAGTGCAGCAAAGGCATGAAGTGTGTCCCCTGGTTTCCGCAAGAACAGGCTGGAAGCCAGAGCTAGAGTAGGGGTCGGGGAAGTGAAGGCCACTGAAGCCAGTCTGTGGTGGGCTGGGGAGTAATTAGAAGGCTAGAAAGTGAAATAAAAGTAATCTCCTTGCTTCCAGAACTCGGCTATGGGGAGCAGGAGAGTGGCAGCTAGGAGGGAAGAGGAATGAAGGAAGGAATTTTCACTCCCCTTCCCCCTTTTTTATTAGGAGAGATCTGCATGTTTCTATACTTTATTCAATAGCTATTTATTAGGTGCCTACCATGCGATAGGCAGTTCCAGGAGTCTGGGCTTAATCAATGAATGAAACAGATAAATGTCCCTGCCATAGAGGAACTTACATTCTAATTCTACTAGGGGAAGAGGGGACATGAAAATAGTAATTTCTACAAAACACTATGTGATAATAAACATTACCAAGGAGACAAAGTACAGCAAAGGCAGGTGGTTCAGGAGTATGGTGGGGAGGAACACTGTGCACATGCATTAAGGAGGTTAGGGTCGGCCTACCTACCCTACCTACCATCAGGAGGTAGGTTGAGGTGGTGAGGTTTAAGCAAAGACTTGAAGGAGGTGAAGTAGTTAGCCAAGCAGTTTTCAGCGGAAAACTGTTCTAGGTAGAAGAGTCAGAGCAAAGGCCCTAAGATGGGACTATAGGGAAACAGCAAAAGGGGAAAAGAGTAACCACTAGAGCAAGTCCCTAGAGATTACAAAACGATGACATCCAGAACACAGACCAATTAGCTGAAGACTGAAAGAGTAACCTTTTCTCTAAGACTGGAGGAAAGAAGGTAAGAACGAAGGCAGAGAATTCTTTAAGCAGAGAAAGAGGAGGGGGGAAACTGACGCCTTTTTTTCCCTGAGGTGGTAGGTGAGGTTTTAAGCCATGCATGGGACAGTGGGGAGGCTTGAGTAAAGCAGTCAAAATTTTAGAAGTCACTGTGTAGAACAGGAGAAGGAATGGAAGAGAATTACCTCAACAGACACCCAAGACAGACTCAGGTGACCGAAGGTTACACATTAATTGTGGCACTAATCCCCACACCATGTGAGATTTCTCCACGGCAGACTAAAAACAGAAGGTATAGGTGGTAGGAAGGATGCAAGGCTGGCATCTGCATAATGGGTCTTGCAGGATAATAAAGGATTAAAGACGGCAAGTGCTGGTAAGAAAAGAGCTGAAGCAGTGCACCCCAGAAGTCAAGTGTACTAAAAGGAAGACAACGAGGTAAAATCTGGAAGAGGCTGATGGCCCAGGAGACAATGTGGAAGAGCACTTGGAAGGAGACTACAATAGCGAGAGCCGTAAATGATCAGAGCTTCAGATCTGAAGGACAATCTGACATTAAGACAGATCCGAAGGGGCATCTTGGTGGCTCAGTCATTAGGCGTCTGCCTTTGGCTCAGGTCATAGTCCCTGGGTCCTGGGATCGTGTCCCTCATCGGGCTCCCTGCTCTGCGGGAAGCCTGGTTCTCCCTCTCCCACTCCCCCTGCTTGTGTTCCCTCTCTTGCGCGCTCTCTCTCTCTGTCAAATAAAACAAAAAACAAATAACAAAAGACAGATCTGAAGGTGATGACAAAGTAGAAGACAGCATCACAATACTGACTTACTGGAACAGCATGAAGCTAACCTTTGAGCTGAAGTCAAGGAATTTTATGGTTAAAGGTAGTTACAGAAGCTCAGTACAGTGGTTATGCACTTTTTTCTAGTAACCTGGAGGAAGTCACTTTGCCTCTGTTTCTTCATCTGTAAAATAGGGGGTAACACTATCTATTTCATGACTGTTATAAGGATTAAATTAGTGAACAATGTAAAGTGCTTGGAAAAGAGCCTAGCACATAGAAAGGGCTCAATATGAGTGAGCTATTTTGTCATTATTGCTATATTGTTATTGTTTATACAGTCACCGACATCTGCCAGGATGATGTCAGAAATTCAGACAGAGGGAGAACTAAGCCAAGTATCAAAGACATCACACAGAACAATGGTAGAGGATGGTATAGTTGAATGATACGCTTTGGAATACACAATACATTAAATATAAAAAGTTTTCTTTAATCCATCAGACATGTACAATCTCGTTGACTTCAAACACATATATAAACAACCACAAAGCAATCATAAAAGTACCGAGCATTAGTTAAGTAATATATGGCAATACAAAAGGGAAAAGGCTCTCACTATAAAAACCATGGAAACTACCACAATATGGACTAAATTGTACTAAACCACTAAATTGTACTAAAGCGGAAAAGATCTAGAATTAACTTTATCTTACCATGCCTGTATACAAATGGTAAAGTGTAAAGAGAACTAAATCTCTAGATGCACTGTCAATAAACTGGTAATGAACATCATAAAAGTAAGCATAAATGAATCGCTGGGCCATTAACCAGAAAGTCCACCTCAAAGAGAAGTCCCAGGACCCTTTTGTACTTCTTGTCACAGTCACCTCTGCTTCATTTATCTTCTATTCTAATGAGCTGCACCGAGAAAAGTTCTGAAAGCATGTGTATTTACCCACACTTTTATGAACTCCAGAAATTCATCAGTTTGTTCCAACAAGGCCATCTTTCAAAGACAATGACATGAAGTAGACAGGCTATACCCTTCACATCAGAGCTTTGTAAAATTATATCATATCACTTTACAAGATCAAAAGGATATGCCTCGCTGCTGGAAAAGACCTGCTGTGATTAGCAGCCCAGGAAGGGGTTTACAAACTAGAAGGCAGGGGCCCATTGTTGTCCTTTACTTTGTACCCAGAACAAGACCATGGCAGGGAAGCGAGCTAAAAAGCTCTGGCCTGGGAGAGACCATTGGCACTCTTCTTGAGAGTTTATTCCCTGAACAAATTCGAAGTAGGAAAGAGAAAAAAGGAAAGCCGCATTCATATCTGGTCTTGGTTTAAAGCCTTCGAAGCGGTACTTAATTGGATAAATTTTGGAAAAACATTCAACAGAGCAGAGTTCACAGATTCATAAAATTCTGCCACCAAATCAGGTTCACAATCAGGTCTGATTTTATCCAATGCTGAAATTATATTTAATCACAATTCTTCAGATCTTTTTTTTTGCTAATAAAGTAACCGTAAAAATTTAAAACTTAGAAACAGTTCTTAATTGGGGCATGGAATTTTAAAAGTCTGTATTTCTCTCATGTTAAAGTAATACAAAAAAGCACTAGTTTCCATTGACACCATTTTGATCAACTAAGTTTTAAAAGGAAAGCTTAACAATAAAAATACAAAAATAAAGTATTAAGACTTTTCTTAGAAAACCCTAACTGAAAATTTTCAGATAGCTCAACTTAAGAAGTTACAGGAGTTTTTGTTCATTAAGAAATGGAGTTTGAGGGGCGCCTAGGTGGCTCAGGTCATGATCTCAGGGTCCTGGGATCGAGCCCCGCATTGGCCGAGAGCCTGCCTCCCCCCCCCCGCCTGCCTCTCTGCCTACTTGTGATCTCTCTCTGTCAAATAAATAAATAAAATCTAGAAGGAAAAAAAAAAGAAATGGAGTTTGAAAGCACAGGGCACAAAGACAGGAACGCCACCCTCCAAGTCCTGTCCACATCAAGCAAGTTGGAGAAGCCAGATTTACAGGCTCACACTGAATCCAGTTATTGATCATCTCCAGATCTGCTTTACAATCGCAGTGTGTGCAATCCGCATACTCCATCCTCACACAGTACATTTAACTCCACCTGCCCCATAATCCAACAGCCACACCAAGTTAATGAGAAAGCACCACCTCTCTTAAGAGAACACAAGCTAAGATTTTATTATGACTAAGCTAAGCTGACAAAATGCCAGCCTTTAAATAAAATATCCACCATGATATCACTTAAGAGCTATTCAAACCCAATCGCCACACTTTCACGGGGCTCAGACAAACCCATCGATGACACAAAGCAACATATTCAGTGTCAGCAGAACAGCTGCCTAGAACAGTAGAGATATGTGAGCAAGGGATCTCTTGACAATCTAATTTCAGCTACCTCCAGATTCCACAAAGATGACAACCCGCACCCTCGGAAACACTGCTGCATGCCTCTCCCACTGTCACAATATGCCAGGTTACTAAATCCCTGCACGGGGAGCTACTCTGAAAACCCACCCATCCGATGCAATATACTAACTCGAAGCCTCCGCAGTGGTAAACTGGCCTCAGCAATCCTCAGACCCGCCTGGGTACATGTAAGGTATCACCATCAGGCCTCCGCGTCCGTAGCACTGGCCGCCCAAGGCGAATAGAGGAACACATGATCTCACCCCAACAAGGATGGAATCTTGAAGGCACTTTAGCCAAGAAGCTCACTTAGCGATTCACCGAGGACAAAAAGTGATTCGGGAGTTCAATTCTGGTCTTCGGGCCGGCCTGCGCTGTGCTGCCTGAACAATGACTCGCTTGCTCGAGCCGGCTCCCAACCCCCACGACTTGGCTTCTGGCGCGGCCCGTCACCCTGAAAGCTGCCAGGGCTGTCACTCGGTGCCTTCCAGCAGCCGGACTTGGCGACTGAAGGATTTGTCAGATCATCCTCCCAATATGGCTGCCAGAGCAAGCCCGGGCGGCCGAGCGCCGCGACCACGGCGGCCTCCCTCGCGGCGGCCCGGCGCCCCGCAC
>LNAC01000124.1:2510247-2524733 GCA_002007465.1 Ailurus styani
CACGTCCCCCCGGCCCGCCCCGCCGCCCGCGATGGACGCGGGCGGCGACCAATCGGGGCTTAGAGCTCGGGGAGGCCGGCCAATCGCGGGGTGAGCCGGACAGGGGACGGGGCGAGGAGCTGCGGAGATGCCCGGGCGCCGCCTGGTGGCCCGGACGCCCGCTCGGCGGCGGGGGTGCGGGGCTGCGGGGCCGGGGCGGCCGGCCCCCAGAGTCCCCTCTGCGGTGACCCGCGAAGGACGTCATTCGGCAGCAGGGGCGCTTGGGCCACCTGAGGATCCACCTTGTAGGGGAACAAAGCTGGGCCAAGCGGAGCGGGGCGGGGCGCGTGCGGAGGGGCTGAGATGAATTTGGGAGGCGGCCGAGTGTGGAGTCATTGTGCGTTTGGAAAGCTGCTCGCTCGGCGAAGCCGCCGAACACGGCGCAGTCGGAATTGAAACACGCAAGGGGATGAGTGTATTATCCCGCCGCGAGCTCCCCTGCCTATTCTTACCGAGCCCGATCACAACACCTCCCACACGCCACCTTGGGAGAAAAGGCGGAATGAGTAATGGAAAAGCATGACTTAGTGGGCATTCAACTTGTCTCCTTGGGAGACCGGGTAAGGGCCGTGAGTAAAAGAACAAAACGCTTTGTATCGTCCCTGAGCTAATGACCCGAGCTCCGCTCCGGGAGATGCCCTTAAAGGAGGGTTGTTGGAATTCAGCAACCCGAACAACACGGGCAGTCTAGTAGCGATTTTCTAAAAATCAGATTTAGATTCAGCTCAAAAGGAAAAGCCCACCACTGTTCATGAGCGGTCCAATTCAGTACCTAATGAAATAAAATATTCAACGGCATATATGTACAGTGATCATGCCAAGTACCGTTATTTTATAAGGTGTGAAATGCTTTTTTATTTACTCACAGAAAGTAAAATTGGATTTCCCCCCTGAATTCAATACAGGTTTGGGTGTTTTACTTTTAAGCAGACACTAAGACATCAACACTAATTTCTGACGCTAACGATTTTGGAAAATCTGCATCCCCACTACGGCATCCCCTCCTACTCTCCATCCAGTCAACATCTATCGAACATTTCCCATTTTATTTAGAATTTAAACTCCATTCACTCACAAAAGGATTTGACATAACTCCCATGGAAGCATACAAGGAATAAAACTGTAGAGCATTAACATAGGAGTAAAATTAACATTAAAAAAATAAGAAGAAGAAGCTATGTGGTGGGAGGGAAAGGCTCTATGAATAAGCCCAGTGCATAGGAAGAAAATTAATATTAAAAAGCAGAGTCAGGGAATGTGCTACTACTGAGCACAAAACTCTGCTCTTAGCTTCCTGAAAGCCAGAGCAAAAATGAAATTCCAATGGTTTAATGAACAGAAGCTCATCAAGTCATCAGTAGACACCAAGTTTTTCCTAGGTCGGAAACTCCTTGTGTAAGTACTATGATAAGCACCATGGAGAGTTACAAAAACCGGGATGGTAGTTTATATTGTTTGAGCTCTCAGAGCTCAATCTAAAAAGAATTTAAAACCGAGTGAAGGGAATGTGGTGGTAATCATTACTGGAATTAAGCAAACACACACTGAGGAGGGTCAATAGAGGCAGTTAAGGCTATTCTAGGTTTTCAGGTCAAAATAGCCGTCTCTTTGATAGATGAAGTTACTCTGCAGGGTCATTCAATTTCTCTGTAATCTAAAAGATAACAGATTTTGTACAAAGGCACCTTTTTAAAGCTGTCGAGTTCTAGAAAATTGAATTTAGCCATGGCCCGATTGGGGTATCCATGGAATGCAAGAAAATAACAACATCAAAAGATCTATTAGTGTGATGCACATGCCCACACTACTGCAACTAATAAAGCTTCTGGATACAAGATCAATATACAGAAATCCAAAGTCAATAGGAATAGCAAATTAGAAAATGTAATTTTAAAAGATCCCATTAAATCATTAAATGTGGCAATAAAACTATAAAATATGTAAGGTTCAGTTGACAAAAGATGAGCAAGACCCATGTGGAAAAAATTTTATAGCTGTATTGATGAAACACTTAAAGAATACCTAAGAATCATAGCAACATTTACCTCGATCTGTCTCCTAACACAGGGGAAACAAAAGTAAAAATAAAGTATCGGGACAACATTGAATAAAAAGCTTCTTCACAGCAAAGGAAACAACCAACAAAACTGAAAGACAACCTCTGAATAGGAGAGATACACCCGATGAGGAATTAGTATCCAAAATACATAAAGAACTTATACAAAATGCACGGAAGCCATGAACAGACATTTCTCCAAAGAAGACAAATGGGGCACCTGTCTGGCTCAGTCAGAGGAGCTTTTGACTCTTGATCTCTGGGTTGTGATTTCAAGCCCCACAGTGTGTGTGGAGATGGCTTAAAAATAAAATCTTTAAAAAAAAAATTTAGAAAAAGAAGACGTACAGATGGCCACGGACACGTGAGAAGATGCTCAACATCACTCATCTTCAGGGAAATGCAACTTAAGAGCCACAATGAGATATTACCCTACACCTGGCAGAATGGTTAAAATAAAAAACACAAGAAACAAAAAGTACTGGCAAGGTTGTGGGGGAAAAGGAGCCCTCATGCAATGTTGGTGGGAATGCAAACTGGTGCAGCCACTGCGGAAGACGGTATGGAGTTTGCCCCCAAAAATTAAAAATAGAATTACCATATGATCCAGTTATTCCACTACTGGGTATTTACCCAAAGAATACAAAAACACTAATTCAAAATGATATATGTACCCCTATGTTTATTGCAGCATTATTTATAACAGCCAAACTATGTAAGCAGCCCATGTGTCTATCAACTAATGAATGAATAATGAAAAGGTGCTGCATGTGTGTGTGTGTGTGTGTGTGTGTGTGTATGCATATGTATGTATAGACACGTGTATATATACCATGGAATATTACTCAGCCATAAAAAAGAGTGAAATCTTCCCATTTACACCAACATGGCTAAAACTAGAGAATATAGTGTGAAGTGACAGAAATCAGTCAGGGAAAGACAAATCCCATACGATTTCACTCATATGTGGAATTTAAGAAACAAAAGAAACAGTGGCACCTGGCTGGCTCAGTCAGTAGAGCATGCAGCTCTTGATCTTGGGGCCATGAGTTCAAGCCCTATGTTGGGGGTAGAGTTTACAAGAAAGAAAGAAAGAAAAAAGAAAGAAAGAAAGAAAAAGACTCTTAACCATAGAGAACAAATTGATAATTACCAGAGAGGAGGTGGGCAGAGGGATGGGGGAAATAGGTGAAGAGGATTAAGAGTACACTTACTGTGATGAGCACTGAGTAATGTATAGAATTGTTGAATCGCTACATTGTACACCTGAAGCAAACCTAACAGTGTATGTTAATTATACTGGAATTAAAATAAAATGAAATAAGAATAAATTAAAATCAGGGCACGTGGGTGGCTCAGACGTTGAGCATCTGCCTTCAGCTTGGGTCATGATCCCCAGGGCCTGGGATGGAGTCCCACATTGGGCTCCTTGCTCAGCGGGGAACCTACTTCTCCCTCTCCCTCTGCTCCTCCCCCCTACTTGTGATTTCTCTCTTTCAAATAAATAAATAAATCTTTTAGAAAATAAATTAATTAAGGTAAAAATTAATCTAATCACCAAAAAGTAGACAGAGAGATAGTCCTTATTTTTGGACAGGAAGAAAATATTGTAAAGTTCTCAATCTTCTCCAGGTTTAATCTATAAACTTAATGTAATTTCAATGACTACTTCAACAGGATTTTTCATGGAATTTGACAAGATGATAATAAAATTAAATAATAAATCTATTCCGTGTCCATTTAAAAAAATTCATATGCTAGAATGAAGCCAAGATTATCCACAACAATTTTTAAAAACGAGACGTGGGGACTTGCCCATAAGTTAGCAAGATTTTCTGTAACATCATTCTAATTAGAATTCTGTTGCGTTGGCACAAGAATATACAAGTCCAGAAATGGAACAGAATAAAGTCCAGACCACACGCATATGGTAACACAACATATGACAGCATTGGCATTACAAATCAGTAGGAAAATGGTAAACTATACCATTTATGATAATAAATGATGCTGGAATAATTGTTTAACTATACGGTTAAAAATGTGCTCTTTAAATGGTATAAAAAATAAATTTCAGGTGGAATGCAAACCTGAATCAGAAAAACAAAGCTTTAAATATTTTAGTAGAAGATATAAAATATTTTATGATGTTGAGATAAAGAAAAAAATATATTTTTAAGTTTTATTGTTTTACTCTATTGTCTTAAGTAAACCCTACACCCAATGTGGGGCTCGAACTCACCACCCCAAAATCAAGAGTCATATGCTCCACCAACTGAGCCAGCCAGGTGGCCCCAATGAAGAAGGTGGCTCAGTGGGTTAAAGCCTCTGCCTTCGGCTCAGGTCGTGGTCTCAGTGTCCTGGGATCGAGTCCCACATCGGGCTCTCTGCTCAGCAAGGGGCCTGCTTCCTCATCTCTCTCTGCCTGCCTCTCTGCCTACTTGTGATCTCTCTCTCTGTCAAATAAATAAATAAAAATCTTTAAAAAAAAAAAAAGAAAAGAAAAATATTTAAAGAAGAAAGAAAAACCACTAAATGAAAAAGACTGATGAACTTGACTATACTTTTAAAAAACCACACACACTTCTATAACAACAAAAGATCCCATGAAACAAAGCAAACAACAAACCATAGATTGGACAAATATATTTGCAACACATACAACCAGTGTTTCGGAATATATAAAGAAATCCAATCAATTTACGGTAATAAAAACCAATATGAAAAATACAAGCAACCTAACAGAAAAACAAGGTGCAAAAGGCTATGAGTAGGCAAATTCACAGAGGAAAGAATGGAAAGACACTTAAATCATGGAAATGAGATACCATGCCAAATCCATCAACTTGCCAGCAATGGCAAGCGTAACAGTACCCGGTGATGGAAATGAAGGCGATGGAACAGCTATTTTGGAACGTTTATTAGCAGCCAGGCAAATGGAAGATGAACACAGCCCTGTAGGCCAGGATTCCAGTAGATACTCTAGGGAAACTCTTGCACAGGTAAGTGAGGATACAGGTCCAAGAATGCTGTCTTTCCATTGTTTGCGATAAGGAAAAATCAAAATGTGCATCGATGAGAGAACGGATGACTCAGCTGTGAGAGTCAGTAGGAGGGAATTCTCGGCAGCAACGAAAATTAATGCAGTAGTCAGGGCCCAGTTAGAGACCACCGTGGTCATGACAAACATAGGTTTAATAGAGGAATTGGTTATGCAGATGTTGCAAGCTTGAAGAGGAAAAAAAAAAAAAGGAGAAGGGATGATAATTCAGAGACTAGAAACTGCAGGAAGGTGTTACACTCCTAGCATTAGGAGAAAAAATGAGGAGGGAGCGTTCCGGGACCTAGAGACTGAGCAAACAGCTAGTGCAATGACTAAATCTCAGAAACGTAAAGCTGAGCAAAAAAAGTTAGTAAGAGGTGCAAAATAATTTGTGCCGTAAAATGCCATTTATGCATAAAGTTTGAAAACATGTGCGGAAGAACACCAGAGCGCCCAGGACCACATTCCTGCAGAGTCAAGTAGGAAAACTGCACCGGCAATGATCATCAACAAATCCAGGGTAGAGGTTACCCTAGGAGAGGGAAAGAAAGGAAGCAGGAGGCAAGGCACAGGAAGCTTCAAGGGTCTCTGTAATATTTTATTTTATTTCTTGGAGCGGGGGAGACACAGGATGGAAATGTTCAGGGACATAGGTGGGTGCCGTTATGTTAGTCTCTAGCTGGCCTGTTAGAAAATATTTCATCATTTAAAAATGATATTTGTCCAAAGGCATCCCAGCTGTGATCCCACCAGTAATCTTCCGCAGGCTGGGTCAGGAGCTGGATCAGAGGGGCCCGGACTCACCCGTGGCAGCTGGGCGAGCCAGAGGGGCTGAGTGGGCGGGAGTCCATAAGCCATAATCCTCTCTCTGACCTGGTTTTAAGACGCCCTAGTCGCACAGCCTGCCTTGCGAAAGGTCACTGCCTCTTGGCCAAACAGTTGGCCATCCTGACTCAGAGAGGCCATATTCATTCAAAACGGCCACATGCCGCCGCTTGTGCTGATGCAAATGTAGCGAGAATTAAGACCGCAATCCTCTGCAGGACTGTCCGTGCCCATAAAGAAAATTATCTTCCGGGTATTTTCACCAAGGTCAGGTAACACATGTACTTAAGTCTTGGGTCATGTTTCACATTTAAAAATAGGAATTGCTTATATGTTTGGACCTAGGAGGCTACTGCGCTGAAGCTGGAATGTATCTGTTTTTTAATACAAAGTCCTTGTAAATATTAATTAATGACTATTTGATAGAAGTATGTGTGTACAGATTGTATTGAACACTGAAGTAACAATGATACAGAGCTGGAGACAAATCAATAAACGCTCTGGTTTTTTGGGATTTTTTTTAAGTGAATATTTAGGATGCAATCTGACCTAACTCATTAATATTTATATATAGTGACACGACTTCTGCTGAGGTTATTTGGAATCGGAGAATCAAAAGGGGAAGATACGTTAGCACGGGTTCGTCCTCCCGATCAGGAAACTGATGAGCACAGCAAAGCCTCCAGTTTGCTGAGGACTGATTTTTATTTGGTGGCTTCAACGACCCAGAATCCAGAAGGAAAGAAAAGAAAATCAGCCAAAAGAGATGTCATAAAACTCATGCTTCTTACTCACTGAAAAGTTCCTCAAGCCTGTCTCCTTACTTATCTTTTCACCACGAATTCTAACAAGCCTGACTGCCTGAATTCTTTGCTAATGAGATTGGTAGGAGCAAATAGGAAATGGGAAATAGGGGAGTGAGCTGCTGGGAGAAGTGAGTCTGAGTCCAACAAAGATTCAAACGTTAAAAAGCATGTGTAAGATCTCAGAAAACATAGCCACCTGACAACGTTTGGATCCAAATGACTTCTGGCTATCTCCAAACACAAGATTAAGACAAAAAGTGAATTCAGAGTCTGCCTAGAAGAGTCAAAATCTATATAAATGCAAATCTAGAAAGGTAATTTCAAAAATATGTGGAGTAGGACAAAGCTTACGCCTTTGAAAAGAAGTTTCTAGTCTTCTCGGGAATCACTGAAGGGGAAAAAAAAAGAAGTCTCTGCCTAGACCACATTTTCTGAAGTCCCTAAAGCCAGTAGCAAAATCAATTAGTGTCACTTTTTTTTTCTTTGCCTCCAAAGTTCAATTCTATTGAAATGAATATCAGTTTATAAGGAATATATACATCACAATGCGATAAAAAAATAATAGTAACAATTGCCGAGGTCGCTGTGGGCCTGAGGACCCCAGAGTGAATACGAAACGTGGTATTTACCATGCAGAAGTAATGAATCAAGAACCAAACACTGGTATTTGACATTTTTGTAAAGACTAAGAGAATGGGAAATTTTAATTTGCTGTGTTCCCGTAGTTCCCAGCGATTAGTGCAAGGTTTTGTTTTAATCAGCTGTTGGCTCTTTGCAAACACAGTCAGCTATAATCAGCATGTCTGGTTGTTTCCCCTGGTCATGACTAGGGGTCTATCATTTCAGCCAGATTAAGAATACTCTGCATAGATTCCCCTCTCCTGAATTGCAGTTTATGTATATATCATTTTTCTGTAACAGGCATTTTTTTACCAATTAGAAACAACCTTGTATCAATTAACTTTGGTCTTAAAGCCATGATTAAAGAAACCAAATTGTTGTTTCTGGGAATTGCAGTGACAGATGGCCCCGGAACACATGGGCAGAACATGGTGCCTGAAACGGGCTTCCTACGGCTCCAGAGAGTCCAGCCGCCAGGAGCGATGCCTGGGACACAAGGAAAGGGAAGGCAAAATGGAGAGCTGGGAGCACAATGCCTGCAGCTGAACAGTGCTCGGGGGGGTCAGGTATCTCCCATAACCCTGCCGTTTCCACCATTGCCAAATCCCCAGTCCAAGGACACTACCCTGAAGACGTAGCCCTCTCCAAAGCTTCAGCTCTCAGCCAGTGTCTCATGGAAATTGCATTTTCTTATTCTCGCTGACAGCGTTACCTCTTGAGATGAACGCATAACACAGGCTGAGAAAGCATCTGCTGGAAAGAGGGACTAGGGAGGGGTTGAGAGCACCTGGTCTTTACAGTCCAACTGTTTGGATTCTTGCTGTGCGCCCTTGAGCACATAACCCCCTGGTGTCTTCATCTCTAAAATGGGAATGAAGATACTACCTAATTAGATCTTCACATGGCATCTTTAATTTTTCTCTCCTCTCTCCCCAAGTGATCCCCCATCATCCCTTTCCTTCGTTTTCCCTATCTACTGATTATAGAGTCATAGTAACTAAAATGTTACAGGGAGAGGCACCTGGGACCGGCATGTCACATAAGCGTCTGCCTTTGGCTCAGGTCATGATCTGAGGGTCCTGGGATTGAGCCCCACACTGGGCTCCCCACTCAGTGGGGAGTCTGCTTCTCCCTCTGCCTTGGCCCCTCCCCATGCTTGTGCTGGGTATCTCTTTCTCTCTCTCTCAAATAAATAAAGTCTTTAAAAAAGTAAAAAATAAAATAAGATGTTACAATGAGGGGCACCTGGGTGCTTCAGTTGGTTGGGCATCCAACTTTGATCTTGGCTCAGGTCTTGATCTCAGGGTCATGAGCTCAAGCCCCACCCTGGGCTTCATGCTGGGTGTGGAGCCTCCTTAAGTGAATGAATGAATGAATGAATGAGTGAATGAATGAATGTTATGATGAAATAAATCTGCTTCGTTCTAGCTGTGGGATCCTGGGAAATTCAATGCCTCTAGACTTTGGTTTTTAATCCATATATCAGAGTAGATGAGTTCTAAAGTGTGTCCAGGTTCTACTGTCTCAGCATTCTGTACTTACTGGATTTTTCTCACCCTCTCCAGGAGAGGGGAAGAAACTAAGTAGATGATGGTGACGATGATGGTAGGGGTAGGGATGATGGCAGTGATATTATCGAGCATGCACGCTAAACCAGGAACTACAGGAAGCACTCCACGTTCATTGATTGTCTCGTTGAATCCTTGCCCCAGTCCTGTAAAAGAGACACTCTTACTGCTCCCATGTGAGGAAACTTAGAGAGGTTGGGGGGCGGGGGCTGAAAAATGGTTCCCCAGTGATACCAGGTGCTCATCTCTGGGAACTGTCGATGTTACCTTATAAGGAAACAGGGCTTTTGTAAATGCGTTAAGGATTTTAAGATGCAGGGATTATTCTGAACTATTCTGATCAGCCCTCACTGCAATCCTATGTATCCTTATAAAAGGGAGGTAGAAGGTGCCAGGGTGGCTCAGTGGGTTAAAGCCTACCTGTAACCTGATCTTTCTCTCTGTGTCAAATAAATAAATAAAATCTTAAAAAAAAAAAAAAGGGAGGTAGAGGGAGATTTGATGGCACACACACACACACATACACACATACACGTGCAGATGGCAGTGTGATCAGGGGAGTCAGAGTCTAGAGGGATGCATCCCTGAGCCTAGGAACACCAGCAGCCTCCAGAAACTGGAAGAGGCAAGAGACACATTTTCCCCTAGAGCCTCTGGAAGGTCAGACAGCATGGGCAGCACTTCAGATTTTTCGGCCCCAATGATACCAATTTTGACTTCTGGCCTCTAGAAATGGAAAAGAATACAAAATTTCTTTTCTTTATTTTTTTTTAAAGATATTATTTATTTATTTATTTGACAGAGAGAGATCACAAGTAGGCAGAGAGGCAGGCAGAGAGAGAGGGGGAAGCAGGCTCCCTGCTGAGCAGAGAGCCCGACGTGGGGCTCGATCCCAGGGCCCTGAGATCATGACCCGGGCCGAAGGCAGAGGCTTTAACCCACTGAGCCTCCCAGGCACCCCAAAATTTCTGTTGTCCTAAGTCATCTGGTTTATTATTTTTTTAAAGGTTTATTTATTTATTTTTGAGAGAGAGATCGCACATGTCAGTTGGGGGGAGGGGAGAGGGAGAGGGAGAAAGAGAACATCCCAAGCACACGCCCCACTGAGCGTGGAGCCTGACACAAGCTCCAACCCAGGACCCGAGTCGAAATCATGAGTTGGCCGCTTAGCCGACTGAGCCTCCAGGTTTATTGTTACAGGAGAGACAACATGGGGAGGAAGACGTAAGTGACCCAGTTTATTGTTACAGCAGCCCCAGGAAACTCACACTGAGCTGAAGTAATTTATTCAAGGTCACAGTCAATAAGTGGAGGTGGCGTCAGGATTCAAATCCATGAACATCTGGCTCCAAACGCCATGTTCTTCAGCGCAGGACTGTATGCCCCTTAGAACACCTAAAACAAACAGAAAGTGGACTAAGTATTAACGAAGAAAAAAGAAAGAAAAAGCACTGGAATTCTGTCGAGAGCCAGGGAGCATTCTAAGTGGTGGATTCAACCAAATTCCTTCTCCTGGCTGCAAACATGTCAGCTTTGGAAGCACTGCTTTAAAAGTTGATTCTCCCACACGCTTGACATTGAAATTAGGTCATACCTGCATCCCGGCCAAGAATGTGTGTGCTTCAACGAGAAGACACACTTTGTGAAAAGAGAAAAGATGATATAGCCGAAGAGGTTCCCTGGCAGCAATCTGAGACTCAGTCCCCTCTGGGCAATCAGAGAAACAGAAGCAGCTTATCTTTTCAAAGGGTTTGTTTCCATTTTTTCCCCTTTCAAGTGGGACTCTGTCTTCAATTTTCTCAAAAAGGAAGTGAATAAGAGCTAAGAACTTGATTTTTATTCCCCTCACTTGCTACCTTCCTGACTATTTGAGTTCCCAGGCAAATCATCTCACGGGAAAGTTAGGATTTGGGGTTTGAATTTCATCCTAATCTACAAAGGAGGCCACGTTTTTCTCTGTAGGAACGGGGCCTTCCATTCATACTCTTCGCACTCATTAAAACGTCTAGTTTATACCCTGAGCCTGTAATAGTCAGCAGTCCACCAACTTTATTCATTTTATCCACTCCCCCTCCCCTTTGGCCATTTAAATGAATGTGCACAAAGTTTGAAGATGAGTCGTCATAAAGGTTGGTTGGCAATGCTCTAAATTCAATGTTCTCCTTCCGAGTGTAAGGGCATAAAGCAGTAAGCGGGCAGAGACCTGAGGATGGGACCCCCTTGGCTGCCGTGGTATTTCTCAATCATCCTAAAGAAATCGAGTGGAAAAGAAAAATGTTTTCACATCACTGATGGCCCCAGTAGGCTGTGGTTTGAAAGGACAATAAAGCACAGCCTTCTAAGACAAGGAGTCAGCCTCCAAGGAAGAAGCTAAGCATTTATATCTATAATATTTATATAAACAGATGACTCTGGTTTTGGCTAGAAATTAACCCTATTTATTTATAATGTGCTTTTCTTTATAGAGCTCATTTTGTTTTTGTTTTTGTTTTTTTGTTTAAGAAAAAATCCATTACATCCGCAATTGCCTTCCAACCATATAATGTTGACAGGTAACATGCTCATTTTCTCTCTCTCTCTCTCTCTCTCTCTCTCACCCTCTCTTTCACACCCACAATCCACATAGCCTACACCAAAAGAACCTCAAGGTGCCAGGGTCAGAAATACCATATTTTGTTTTTTTCTAAATCACAATCCAGTCTGCCCGTCCACTTTCTACCCTCCCATGAGTGGCAATTTACCCAACATGCTTAGCTTTCAACAAGACAGTATAAATAATTTAAACCTCCATAAAAAGTGATACATGAGACCAGAGGATGAAAGTCTTAAAGGGGACCGTCCCCAGGCAATCAGCAACAACCCTGTTCCTTTGTCCATTCCAGGATCCCACGGGGTTTGGAAAAGGCTGCAGGAAAGCTCTCGTCCACACATCTTTATTTTGGGGACAAACAGCTCCGAAGAGTGGGTCACAGTCTTCGCATGTGGGGAGGAAGCGAGGAGCCTCAGATTTGCACTTAGCAGCTGTGTAGTTGCAGGCAAATACTGTAACCCGTCTGCATTTCAGTTTCAATCTGGAGAAAGACATGGTTACTAGAATCCTCCACGAGGGTTCCTGGGCGGTGGGATGTGGCTGCCATGTTCAGCCCGGAACCCACCCCGGGAGAGGCCAGAGTCGAGAGGGAGGCAGGTAAGCCTGTGAAACTAGACATGGAGAAAACAAGAGGGGAGAGATGGTGGTTGGGCTGGAGGGGGAGTCCTGGTGGTGGTGGTGGCGGCGGCGGCACTGGCAGCAGGAAGCAGAGCGGGGCATGGGCCCCGGGGAGAGGGGAGGCTGGGCAAAGGCTGTTGGGCTCGTCTTCCTCCCCATGTTGTCTCTCCTGGCTCTGCTTGGGTGCAGGAGCCGTTTGCGGAAGGCAGAGCTGCTCGCTGTGGGGAGCAGCAGGTCACCCCTGCTGGAGGACGGCCACATCCCAACTGTTCCCTTCTCCTCCTCCATTCCCTCGGGACCAGGCGAAGAGAGCCAAGCGAAGAGGCCTTTAGAAGACAACTGCTCATGGGGACATCTGGCTGGCTCAGCTGGTAGAGCATTAAGAGAGCATCTTAATCTCAGGGTCGTGAGTTCAAGCCCTATGTTGGGCTTGGAGCCTCCTTGAAACTAAACAAAACAGCTGCTCAAAAGAGACACAGAAAGGTTTCTTGAAGGGCACGGTGACCTGTAGGGAAGGCCCGTGGGGGCTTTTGAGACCTATAATTTAATGTCACCAACTCTACCTTCTGACAGCTACCCAACACACAGACACACGGCACCAGGGGGCAGAAACTGGGGCCCGAGCTTTAGCCTTGCTCACTACACATTACCACTACATCCAGGTAGTTTCTGACCCTGCAGAGGAATCTGAGCTCATGTGAAAATAATTGCACATCTAAAGAATGAAACAGCCATATTCTAAATCAGAGAAATAAACTGAAAATCTTACAGCTGAGGAAGCAGAGTTAATGGGGAAGACCCAATAGGAACCTCAGATATCTTCAAAGAGGTGGGCAGAGAAGCTCAGTTAATTAAGTATCCAATCCCTGATCTCAGCTCAGGTCTTGATCTCATGGTCGTGAGTTCAAGCCCTGCACTGGGCTCCACATTGGGCGTGGAACCTACTTAAAAAAAAAAAAATCAAAGAGATAGGCTATTGGTAACAGGTCAGGAAATGAGCAGTTATTAAAAACCAAACAACTAATTGGAGAGAGAGGGTTCAATAGGAAAATGCATACAGAGAAGGAACTAGTGACCTAGAAAACCAGATTGAGAAACTCCATCAGAGGACACCAGGAAGGGAACCATTAATATATGTGTAGAAATAGCATCATAGGTTATAATGCTGAATCACTGCGTTATGCAATGTAGTGATCTGAAAATTGGCATCTTCCATGTGAGAAAAAGTAAGTGGGGAAGCTACTAAAACCAGAAAGAGAAGTTACAAGAAAAGAAAACTGTAAACCAATATCCTGCAGGACACAAATGGTAGATATACAGAGATGCAAAAATTCTTTAAAATTTTTTAGCATATTGAGGGCGCCTGGGTGGCTCAGTCAGTTGAGCTTCTGCCTTGGGCTCAGGTCGTGATCCTGGGGTCCTGGGATTGAGTCCCACGTCCAACTCCCTGCTCCATGGGGAGTCTCCTTTTCCCTCTGCCTCTCCCCCACCTGTTCTCTCAATCTCTCTCTCTCGCAAATGAAGAAATAAAATATTTTTTTAGCAAATGGAATCCAACAATATAGAAATAGAATAATATATGATATTCTAGTGGGATTTCTCCTAGGATTACAAGGTTTGTTTAATTTTCAAAAATTAATTGCTGTTACTTCACCACGTTAGCTTTAAATTTAAAAACCATATTACCATTTCAACAGATCCAAAAAATGAATTTGACAAAAATCCAAAATCCAACATCAAATGGACCCTGAAACATATTCAAGAATGTTCACAGCCACATTAGCTGTAATAGTCTCAAACTGGTAACAACTCAGTGTCCCTCCACAGTAAAATGGCTACAAAATATTTTGGTAGTTTTATTTATTTATTTTTTAAGATTTTTATTTATTTATTTGACAGAGAGAGAGATCACAAGCAGGCAGAGTGCCAGGCAGAGAGAGAGGGGGAAACAGCCTCCCTGCTGAGCAGAGAGCCCGATGTGGGACTCGATCCTGGGACCCTGAGATCATGACCTGAGCCGAAGGCAGAGGCTTTCACCCACTGAGCCGCCCAGGCAGCCCTATTTTGGTATATTTAAACAGTGAAGTATATCTAGCAATGAAAGTGAAAGAGTCACACAGGTAATGCAGCAATACTGATTATACTTACTCTTATGAGATCAAAACCAGAAAAGCCAGATTTAAATGTATTACCTTTAAGTATGTATATATATTTTTAAAGTTTTAATTTAGGGCGCCTGGGTGGCTCAGTGGGTTAAAGCCTCTGCTTTCGGCTCAGGTCATGATCTCAGCGTCCTGGGATCGAGGCCCGCATCGGGCTC
>LNAC01000124.1:2524829-2585420 GCA_002007465.1 Ailurus styani
AAATAAAGTTTTAATTTAAGTAATCTCTACAGCATTGGCCTCGAACTCACAACCCCAAGATCAAGAGTTGCACGTCCTTCCGACTGAGCCAGTCAACTGCCCCACCTTTAAATATATTAATGAAACATTTCAAAAAAGGCAAAATTAAACTATGGTGTTTAGGAATACATACCTAAGTGACAAAGCCATACAGAAAAGTAAGAAAATGATTACCATAAAAATCAGGATAATGCTTACCTGTGGATGGGGTTGAGTGTGGGAAGAGCAATAAATGGGCTCCTGGGATACTGGAAATGTTCTGCTTCTTTGCCTAAGTGGTAGTTACACCAGTAGAAGCTTTATAGTAATTAGGGGCGCCTGGGTGACTCAAGTGTCTGCCTTTGGCTGGGGTCACAGTCCCAGGGTCCTGGGATCAAGCCCCCGTGTCAGGCTCCTTGCTCATCAGGGTGTCTGCTTCTTCCTCTCCCTCTGCCTGCTGCTCTGCCTACTTGTGCTTTCTCTCTCTCTGTCAAATAGATAAATAAAATCTTTTAAAAATATATAGTAAATAATAAATGTGTATGTCTATGTTTTATGCACTTTCTAAATAGGTGTAATATTTTGTAATAAACAGCTGGGGGAAAAACAAGGAAAAAGAAATATATACTATGCAAATATCAACTGAAGCAACACCAAAGTAGCAATTTTAATATGAAAAACTTCATAACAGAGAGATAGCCAAAGGAAAGATAATCAAGAAAATGAGTATATCTCCCTTATAACATCAGTTCAGAAGATACAAAGCCATTAGTGATAAAACCACAGAGAGAAAGAGATAAGTCAGCAAGAGGAATGAGATTTATCATGGAGTCTTGAAATAAATAGATCAAGCAGAAGCCAGACAAAAAAGTAAGCAGAAATAGAGAGGATTTCAATAATACAATCAATAAGTTGTAAATAATAAATAAAAGTAAAATTTTATACCTCACAAACAGAGAAGACACATTGAGCTACAGGGAAGGGTCACAACACTTAATCACGTGCGAGGCCACAAGGAAGCCTTGATAGATTCCCAAGGGTTGACACCATCTTGACCATTGTTCTCAGAGCACCGTGCCATAAAATGGCAAAGACTTGTCAAATTGACTTAAATACAAGTATAGATGTGTGTATACTCTTTGATCCTCCAATTGCACTGCTAGGAACTTATCTTCACATATGTTTGCACACGTGCAAAAGTGATGTGTCTCTAAGGTTGCTCACGGCAGCGGAATTGTTGGAGGCAATCCAAATTGTAATCAGCGGATGTCCTATCAGTAGATGACTTGGTAATAAGAGGATAGAGGTGCTGCCGGCCGAGTGGATCCCGAGGCATATTTTATGTGAAAAAAAGCAAGGTGCAGCCTAGTGTGGGACTCCCATTTCCCCTGACAAAGAAAACCAGAAACAGTGCAGGGGTCATGGGAGGCCAGGGGTTGGGGTAGAAAAGAGGAGGCAAGTCCTTTCCCTCAATCTTCTTTAGGTTTTGTTTTCTTCATCTTGAACTATGTGTACCTATTTCCTATTCAAAATATTAAATTAGGGCGCCTGGGTGGCTCAGTTGTTAAGCGTCTGCCTTTGACTCAGGTCACGATCCCAGGATCCTGGGATCGAGCCCTGCATGGGGCTGCTTGCTTGGCAGGAAGCCTGCTTCTCCCTCTGCCTCTGCCCTTGCTTGTGTTCGCTCTCTTGCTGTCTCTCTCTGTCAATTAAGTAAATAAAACCTTTAAAAACAAAAAACAAAACCCCCCCCAAAATATTAAATTAAAAAATCAAATCCCCAAAACCACATCTATAGTTTTGAAACGAGAGACCTGGTCATTGTCCAGCACTGTGTATCCACTAAACACCACTGAATTGTACACTGAATTAAATTTAAATGGCTAATTCCATGTTATATGACTTTTACCTCCAAAAATGCATAAACAGAAGTAGAGATAGAACAACACTGACATTCAGAATTCCTGTTTCAAAAAAGAGATCACAACAAAGCTATCTGAGAGAGAACAGATGGCGAGAAGTTATTCCCAACATCTATCTAAAGTGGATTAGGGAGTAAGTTCTGGAAACATACATAAGAATGCCCGTGAAACAGCAAGAAAAGGGGCAGGAAAACAAAAAGGTAAGAATTGCCCATTTACAGAAGGGAGAAACGGTGTGGCTGATTCTGTTTTCTAAGACTGGCTGCAGGAGGATCTCTCATCCACTTGCTACTCTTGAAACGTGACACTGACCTTCCTCCCACGGAGAGCTGGGGTCTCCGCTCCCTCCCCCAGCGCCTGGGCCAGAGACGCTCTGTGGCCCCTGAGGCCGCTGGGCTGTCAAGACCAGTTTCTGCCTGGACCTCTTGCAGCGCTCACTCTTAGAACCTGGTCACCAGGCTGCATCTGAAAGCCAAAGAGCCCGGAGAGGCCCCATGTAGGTGTTCCAGCCAAGGGCCAGTTGGAAGGAAGCGTTTCAGGTGACTCAGTATGGAGTCCCGGAGGGAGAATTGGCTGCTGAGCTCAGTTCATCCCAGAACCATGACAGATGATAATAAATTAATAGTGGCTGTTTTAAGCCATTAAATTTGGGCGATCTGTTTAGCAGCAGGATTTAGGTCCTGGAAGTGGGTGGTGGGTGTAACAAGGCCGAAAATGCGTGGCCTTGGCTTTGGGGCTGAATGGTGGGCAGAAGACAGGGGTGCCTTGAGCCTGCTGGTAGTCGGTCTAAAGGGCATCGAAGAGGCTTTAAAGGAATGTTAGTAAAGTTATTGGAAGCCGAAGGAGGGAGGCTCCTTGTCATACGGTGGTGGAAGTTTTGGCAATGGCATCGTTCGTGCCGGAGGAAGAGTGAATGTGGAGGAGTGAACTCAGCGATCGAGGCCAGGAGATTACGAGGCAAAACACTGAAAGCGTCGCTTGGCTTCTTCTTGTTGCCTCCAGAAGCCATTTAGGTCTTTAGAAACCATCTGCATTCAAGGACGAGAATGTGACAACAAACCCCTTTAAGAGCTCAGCAAGATTTAAGAATTTCACAAGAAATGCAAAACAGGGAAGAGTTTATCTGGAAAAGATTTGTGGGTGTAGCTTTTAATAGCGTCAACCCCAAGGAGATACAGAGAAAACCCACAAAGTCCTAAGGGAATTGTCCCGAGGAAGGTACCTCTGGTTTAGAGGCAGGGCGACAGAGAAAGCACAGTGTGGAAAGAGACTGCCAAACCCAACCTCTCATCATGGACGGGAAACAGACTGAGATGCATACTGTGCACTTTGTACTTTGCTGCAATTCGGTTTTGTTATGGGAAAGGGAGGAAAGATTCAGTGGCAAAACCTAAGAGCCCAGGGGTGGAGCCAAGAGTCTTGGTGAACAATTCGTAGGTTGTAGGACGTATTCCTCTATAAGGAACTGGCAACGCATGCCAGGTGGGATTTCAGAATCACTACGGACCAGTGACTCCTGTGCATTCCCATTTTCCAATGTTTGGAAAAGGAGCATCTATAATGATTTTTCCATATCTGTCCCATCATCGTACGGTGTGTGTGTGTGTGTGTGTGTGTAGATAACTTGTATCTTTAGTTCACAGAGCTTTAAATCAAGAAGAGTGGCGCTCTGGGGACTGGACCTGAAGAATCACATCAGAGAGACTCACCCGCACTTGGACTTGTTTTGGATGATGAGACGTTGGACTTCAAGCTGATGCCATAATGGGATGAAGTCTGGGAGTCTTTGGGAGAAGAGATGGATGTATTTTGCATATATGGAGACTGTAAATTGTCGGCAGGAGGGGAATGTGGCAGATCTTATTTTTTGAGGTGACCAGAACAGTGTCTCCCATCTCAGAAGCTGTTCTTACACTGTGATGCTAACATCCTTCCTCTCATGTAGTGGCTTCCACATTCTTTCCCTTTACACTCAGGTCGGCTTACGACTAAGGCAGAAGTCACACTGTGTGACTTCCAAGCCTCAATTATGAAAGGTGATGTAGCTTCTGTCTGGTCCTCTTGGATGCTTGTTCCCGGAACCTCCAGAACCAAGGGAGATAAAATCACCGTTACTATATCAAGCCACTAAATTTCGGGATGATCTGGTTCTGCAGCAACAGATAAATGATACAACCAGAATGACTAATATATAAAGAGATCACTCATTCAACAAATACACTGATCATTGAGCCTGTGTGCCAGGCACCCTTCCGGGTACTAAAATCTTGCCCTCCTGGGGCACACATTCTAGTGGGGAGAAATAAACTGTAAAGAAGTAATATCTTAAGTTAGTTAATGATAAATGTTAAAGAGAAAATGCAAAGAAAGGGAATCACAAGGGACAGCAAATAGCACAATTTTGAACAGGGAGGACCAGGAAGGAAGGACTCACAGAGGTGATAATCGAGCAAAGACCTAAAGCCATAGGGGGGTTGCGTTCCAGGTGGATATCCATGGGAAGGGGATTGCTTGCCGAGGGAGCAGATACAAGGGCCCTAGCAGGGTGGGGAGCAAGCCTGTGGGTTGAGGTCAAGGAGGCCAGGGAGGCTTGGTGGTTGGAGGAAGGGGGAGCTGTAGCATGTGAGTTCAGAGAGATCGTGGAGAGGGAGCGTGCTGCCTTCTAGGCTACTGTAAAATCCTCTTTATTCCTAGGGCCCTGGGAAGCCACGGAAGGTTTGAGCATAGAAACGATGTGATCTTAGTCAAGTGGTTTTTGTTTTTCTTGGTTTTAGTAATCTCCATACCCGATGTGGTGTTTGAACTCATGACCCGGGGATCAAGAGCTGCCTGCTCCACCGACTGAGCCAGCCAGGCACCCCCGATCTTTGGCCAGTTTTAACAAGACTGCTCCAGCTGCTGTTACGAGAAAGGAGAACAGGGGGAAACAGGGAAAGCAGTCGGGAGACTATCACAGTAAGCCAGGTCACTGCTAATGACTCAGACCAGTCACACCAGTGGGCCTGGTGAAGAGTGGCTGAATTCTGGGTACATTCTGCAGGTAGAGCTGAGAAATCTGTGGACAGACTGGGTAGGAGGAGAGCACAAGAGAGGAATCAAGGATGACTCCCAAGTTTTTGGTCCAAGTGATCTAGAAGGATGGAGTCGTCATTTACCATGATGGGGAGACAAAGAGGAGCGGGTTGGGAGTGAAACAGAAGGGACTTAATTCAGAACTCGGAGGGCATCAGAGATGATGAATGTGTGCAGCACAGGAGAGAGGCCTGGGCTGGAGATACAAACCTGGGGCTCGACAGTGAGCAGCTAGCAAGCAAAAAACTGAGATTGAAGTTATTTCACCAGTTCCCATGGGGTTGGGTCTGGAGCTGACCCCAAGGGCAAAGCCCCTTCCAGAATGGTATGCTGCTTCTCCGTAGGTCCTTGGGCATTCTGAAGCTGGGCCATTCTGGAATACTGCCGCACAGCAGGTGTGTTGGAGGGATCAGACTCTGAAGCCTATGTATGTGGCTTAGTTTCACATTCCTGTCTCACTAACACCATCTCCATCAGACAGTTATTGAGAATTAAGTGAATTATTACATGAAAGACTGGCTTGTGCAAAGAACATGCTCACAAAAGACAAGTTATCTACAACCAGTGTGGTTTCCTTTGGCCCAACACCAGTGGATATCAAGGCCAAGCTCATAGGCCACTGGGGAGGTCTCCTTCCATTGAAAACAACCTAGTCAGACCAGGCCTCTTTATGTCTCTTTTCCATTCCAACCAAAATATGGTGAAATTCACTACTTTCTGCACCAAATCCAAAGGCTGCAAAATGTGCACAAAATAATGTGCTCAGCTATCTTTTCAAAAGGTATTTCATCAACCCCTTTTAAAATCCCACACAAGAGTGAGTCACAAAACGAGTAAGACGTTATTTTAATCATCTCTCTGTCAAAGATTATTTCTCTTCTGCTCATCTGATACTCAGATCCTCCTTCGTATTTGACCATCTTTCTTACAGCCAAGGCCACTTCTAAAATATTTTGGAATTTATCTTAATATCTGTAATTAACCGATTGCATCGAACCCAAGTTTCTATAAAACAGTAACCCTGCGACTCTAAAACATAGAAACATGAGTTATCTTGCCCCTAGAGATGGCACAGACAGAAGACATGTCCTACCCAGCAGAAGATCCTTGAAACCTCTGAATTCTGAATATTCAAAATGCTGAGGGCACACGGAGGGATACAGTGGCGTCCTATCATACTCATGGGGATGTGCAGACAATACGACAGAATCTGTGCCGTGAAGACTTTATAATCTGGTTAGAGAGGAGATAATAATACATATTCCTAAGACAGATAAACGATTAGGCATAGAAGCCCCAAAACGTAGCTTTATAGCCATGTACATATAAAAGTTTAGTAAAAAGTGAACTATATTATTGGAATTATCTGCATGGTGGGATCATGAATGCATTACATTTTGTGGGGGGAGGGTAAGTGACTTAAGTACAAATTCGCTCAAGAGAAGTCATACATATGGCGGTTGGGGGCGCGGACTTTGGAGCCTAGACATTTACTCTTCCGGGTGACTTTGAGTCAGGTACCTAACCTCTCCTCACCTCACACCCTAACGTGTTTAAAAACCACAGAAGACAATAGTATTGTCTTCTTTATTTTTTAAAGATTTACTTGAGAGAGCGAATGGGTGTGCAGGTGTGCATGCGAGCGGGGGAGGGGCAGAAGGAGAGGGAGAGAATCCTCAAGCAGACTCCCCGCTGAGCGTGGGGCTCTATCCCAGGACCCTGTGGTCATGACCTGAGGCAAAATCAAGAGTCAGCCGCTCAACCCACGGAGCCACCCAGGCGCCCCCAGAGTATCGCCTTCTTAGAGGATGAAGCCATGATGTGTGCAGAAGGCTCTTTGTGCAGCAAATGCTCTGTAGGTGCCTGATTTTTAGTATCGCGCGATGACACGGGCTGGCCTTGAGGGAGAATGGGAAAAGTCAGGGGAAAGGGACTGGCGATGGGGACCACGTTGAGAACAGGAGACACGGAACGTGACAAATCTCAACCCTCTCACACAAGCAAACGGCGAAATGAGAACCAAATGGAGCACTAAGACCGATACAAATGCAAAAGTTTTATTTTAAAAATAGCAACTCTTAATTGGCTGCAGACAGGATTCACCACATGCAAACTCATTTGGCTCTTGTTCCTCACCCACCCCTCTGCTTTCCACAAAAAGAAGAGACTCAAAGAAGGTTCCTTCTGAATGTGTATCACCATTTATTGTAGTTTGCGTTAGGAATTGAACAGAGGACATTGTCTGTGGAGGGGGAGGAAAAAGGAAAAGAAAAAAAAGGTCTGTTCTCGTAGCTTTATTTCTTCAAAACACTTTATGGTTTCAGATCCTTTTTTACCCCAAAGGAAATGCGAGAATTCAAGTATGTTGAAGTCGGGAGCAGTAATACAAAAAGTCTTCGGTTTCTGTGTGTGTGTGGGTGTGTTTGTGTGTGGGTTTACAAGCAGACACACGTCCACGTTTCCTGCGCCCCGTGTTTGCTTTGGTAAGGCCAAGCCCCAAAGGATACGTCTTACACATGACCCCCGGCCTCGAGCTCACAGACTCTGGAGTGGAGGAATTTCTTTTCCCTCCTAGGATAACCGTAATGGTTTTGAACTGCCCCCCACCCCGCGTGCCCCTCCGCCAGAACCATGCGTGCAAATCCTGATATACTTGAACACTTTCTCCGCTGCAGCTCTTCCTCAGATTCCTAAGAGAGGCCTTATGACAAGGACCAGGGCAACAGGTTCTCTTCATTTTGTTTGGAATAAAAAAAACTTTAAAAGGGACATTTCAAAAGAAAAAAAAAATAAAAACTGAAATTCGAATTCTGAAAATATCTTGCCTTTTTTATTAATCATGTCATCTAACACCAATTAAAAAAAACAAATATGTGAATATGATATAAAAATACGATCCCAGGATTAACACTTTGTTGCAGGCACAGTTATCTCACAGAGTATATGTTTGGAGGGCCAGGGGGAAGGAGTTTATTTTTGTTTTTGCTTCTCTTAAAAAAATCCACAGCAGTGCAAGTCGGGTCAGGAGGGAGGAGGAGGGGGAAGGATTCTTTAGCAGCAAAATGTCCAAGGTTCTCTAATCACAATCAAATCAACGGATATTGGATTTGGGGGGTGGGGTGGGGGGGGGGGGGANCATCAATCACTAAAAGACTTCCGCTGCAAAAGCCCCAAATGGTGACATAGGAAGGACGAGCTTTATTACACAAGCAATTGTAAAGTGTGTCCCTCAAGCTTTTGACCATGTGTGTCACTTAAATATATGTACAGGAATGGGGCTCCTCTTGTCATCCACGTCCTTGCAGGTCTCCACCGTCTGGTCACTCGGGGAGGGGGGGCTCTCGGCGTCTCCTGCCGGGCGAGGCTGAAAAACACCTGAACGGCGTCTCCACCGCCGACGCCGCTTCCGCCTGCCTGGCCGGCCTTGGCTGTGTCTCGCGGAGGGTGGGCACGGGGGGCGGTTTAATGATCACTGTTTTGTTTCTCTCTCATCCAGGCGTGAATCTGTTCTTTCAGTTCCGGCACTGGGAAGAGAAAAGCAGAGGATTAATGGCCTCGGGCTGGAGGGCCCCTCCTAGGAGATGCAGCCCCAGGTTCTGTACAAATGTAGAGAAAAGGCCATTCACTCTCTCCCGGACACGAAGGCCGTGGAAGAAGCAGGACATAAGGACTAGCCTCCCACAGTGAATCAGAGCAAAGACTGTTTTGTGACTTTTCTGAGAAGTGCCGTAAGCTATGGAAGCTTCGGGATTTGGTAAATCGCCCCCTTCTGAAGGCACGCCGACACGGGCCAGGGGCGTCACGGCTGGGCCTGGACGCGGGCCGGGGGCCTGAGGCTGCGCCCTCCTCTACCTGGCTCCAGCATGCTCTCAGTCAGCATCTGCCGGTTGAAGGGGTCCGTGGGGGAGTTGAGCAAGTGCCGCAGGATGATGGAGCGGTCCATGATGGTGCCGGAGGGCAGCCGCACGGGGTCGGTCATCAGGGTGTCCATCAGAGGGTCTGCGGAGACAGAGCAGAGTGAACTCTCATCTCAGTGCTCAGAACTGAAACTGACGAGACAAAGCCCCTCCTGTCGGGGAAAGGTCTATCCACAGAACAATAATCGCCTGGTCCGACCAGGCCCCCACGTGTAGCCAGAAGTCGGCATGAGATGAAGGTGCCCATGGTGCCTTCGGGGGAGGGGGACGTACCCTTGGCCAGCTATAGCTGGGGGGTGGGGAACAGAGGAAAAGGACCAGGGCTCTGCAGGAAAGACAGCGGCTGGAGTCCCTCATCTCAGAACTTCCAGGATTCTTTCTGGAAATGCAAATCCCCTCTTGCAAAGGGAAGGCTGATTTTGGCATGTTCATGGTTGTTGCATGGTTCGAAATCAAGATAAGGACACCCCCCCCCTTAATTTATAACAGGAACTAAAAGTAGGCAAATGTAATTTCAGACAACGTATGTCAAGGAGTAACTCTAGCACACCATACAAAAGCGAAAGCACAGAACTTTGTCTTTTCATGTTACGTGTCTCCAGGTAATTCAAAGAATTCACCAAAAGAGCGGCCCACTTGCCTCTGAACTCATCGGGGGCGTCGCTGTAGTCGATTTCTGCGCGCGCGTTCTTGGCCACTATCTCCTCCACCTTCTCGGCGAGGAGCTTAAACTTCTCGATTGCTATGGTGGATTTGATCCCGGCCTTCCGCATCTTCGAGATGACTTCTTCAAACAACTCTTTGCTGTAGGATCTCTGCCAATGAGGAAAGAACGTGAGACATCAATATATTTTAAGTAGGAAAAAAAACAAGCTGCAAAATGCCTCAACTATGATCCATTTGCGTCTTTCTAAAAAAGCCCTAAAATGATATAGTGAATATAAATATTCTTACATGGCGATAAACACATACAGACTGGAATAAGACATATCAGCTGCACAAGGCCATTACCTTTGAGGAGGACTTTAGAATTGAGGCAAATGAGGGGAATTTTTAAATTTTAGAATTATTTTTACAGCAAACATCCATTTCTTTTAAAATCTAACTAATTAACTTATCTGAGAGAGAGGGAACGAGCAGGGAGGGGCAGAGGGAAAGAGAGAAGCAGACTCCCTGCTGAGCAGGGAGCTCGACACAGGGCTCAAACCCAGGACCCTGAGATCATGATGCGACGAAATTAAGAGTCGGACACTTAGCTGACTGAGCCACGCAGGCGCCCCCAAAACTTAAATATTAAAAAGAGAATGAAAATCGTGTCTGTTTGAGGCTTTGAAAGGCCCTGTGGCCTGCAACAAATGTCAGCTCTTTTCCCTAAAGGTCGACATGGTGAAAACAACCCAACATGGTTCATAATCAAAAGGAGCTTTATCCTGTTTGCGGTCAATCTTTCTTCCAGGGCTCTCGGCTCAACACTATTAAACGTCAGGTGCTCTGCTGAGAGCAGCACGAGGGATGGTCGAGGAAAGTGCCCACCGAAGACCCAGATGAACTGGGACTTGAATTCTGGCTCCACTGTCTACCCACTAGGTGGTCTCAGGCAAACCCCGGTTTCCTCCGGCATAAAATGAGGGTGGTACCACACACCTCACACGTGCCTAACTCATACACATCACTGCCATTTTGAAATATCACAGCATATCCTAATTTGCATTTACAGCAAAAACACTGGCCACTTGTCAATTTAGTGACAGTGATGCAAACAGAGGAGGAGACTGATCAAGCCTGAGACTCCGAACGAAGGCATGGTCACCCCTGAGCGGTGCTTCCCATCCAAGGCTTCAGACCACACCTATGGGATGAATTCATGTCAATACTCATATTCTCATAGAGCTTGGGATTGAGATTCCTCAACTTTTCTTTTCGTCTTTAACTTCAGTTTCTAAGTAAGTGTACACACTCACTTCCTCTCTGCACGCACCCACGCAGAAGAGAGAGGAAAGGGCACGCACTAGCCTCGGCCTGGCAGAAATCCTAAAAGCCATCTTGTACAATCCTGAAAAGTTCAGAGAGCCTACAGTATAGTTTTTCGAAACTAAATTACTACATGGATTCAGCAAATACCTTATCTGATATCTCTCCTTATGAGCCAGGAAGCCAGTCTCCATTGCTTTGGGAAGGGGTATGGGGGATAAGTGGCCAGAAGATTACAGTTAGATGTTGGAAGGGCAAAATTAAAATACTGCACACAGGGACTTTTTGCGGGTTGGGCATTGCGACTGAGACATTTCACCTTGAACTTTTCTTTGTAACAAGCAGCCACTTGCTATCCTCATGAAACATCACCTACCCTATTTCTCCAATGATGATGAGTTTTTAACCAACCGACTTGTGCTTACTTCTAAGTCAACTTCTAAGAGCAGCGCGGTGGGAATGATCAGAAGTCAAAGTCAACCTGTGATGAGGGGACGTGGCATTCAGGCTCTTGGAGCAATGGCATCAATGCATGGAGCAAAGGCACACTACTGAACTGCTGCTTCGAGTCTGATGTGGGTTGGGTCAGAGATGCAGCAAAGATGCTGTTCCTGTCCTCAAGGATCTTAGAGGGTCATTCTAAAATTAGACATGGAAATATCTACACATCATATATCTGATAAAGGTCTTGTATCCAGAATCTATAAAGAATTCCTACAATTCAACAACAAAATACAAACAATCCATTTAAAAAAACGGTGAAGGACTTGAATAGCCATTTCTCCAAAAAAGATATACAGATGGCCAAGACGCACATGAAATTTGTCATTATGAAAATGTGAATCAGAAACACAGTGAAGTATCACTTCATTCCCACTAGAGTGGCTATTAAAAAAACAAAAAAGAAAAAAATCACGAGTGTTGGTGAGGATGTGGAGAAATTGAAATGAGACCCCTTGTCCACAGCTGGTGGGAATGGAAAATGGTGTGGCCAGTGTGGGAGACAGTGGGGCAGGTCCTCGAAAAGTTCAACGTCGTATTACCGTAAGATTCAGCAACTCTACTCACTCCTGAGTATATACTCAAAAGAATTAAAAATAGGTATTCAACTACTTGGTCACAGATTCAACTACCTGGTCACTACTTGGTTTGGTGCAGCATCATTTCTAAGCCAAAAGGTGGAAACGACTCAAAGGTCCACCAATGGATCATGGTAGGTCCCCGTGATGAGATATTATCTAGCCATAAGAAAGGAATGAAGTACTGCACATGGATGAACCTCAGAACATTACGCTAAATGAAAAAGCTAGACACAAAAGGTAACATATTGTATTATTCCCTTTACATGAAATATCCAGAATAGGCAAATAGGTAAATCCAAAATTAGGTAAAACTAACAGAGAATGCAGATCAGTAGTTGCCCAGGGCTGGGGTGATGGGGGGCGGGGGATGGACAGTGCCTGCCTAATGAATATGGCATTTCCTTCTGGGGGTGATGTTTGGATAAGATGTTAGAACTAGAGAGGGGGAGGCTGCGTAACACTGGGAATGCACTAAATGCCACTGAATTGCATGCATTAAAATGGTGAGTCTTATGTGAACTTCACCTCAATTAAAAAAACGAAAACAAAAACGAAAAGGAAAGATGGACAGAAGTGTGACTTCAGATGGGGTCTTTATTCTTTATTTTTATTTCATTTTACTTCTTAAAGATTTTATTTATTTATTTTAGAGAGAGAGCGTTCGCGTGAGAGCAGGGGCAGGGGCAGAGGGGGAAGGGAGAGAACCCTAAGCAGACTCCACATCAAGTGTGGAACTCCACACGGGGCTCCATCTCATGACTGGGAGATCATGACTTGAGCCAGTGTCAAGAGTCAGATGCTCAAACGAATGAGCCACCCACGTGCCCCTCTTTATTCTTTATTTCTGAACAGGCTCCAGTGCTAACGGACAGTGCTCCAGGGACAGCGGCTGCGGTCCACGCATGGAGTCTGTCCATCAGAGCTCGTCCTGCACGGCTGTCAGTGTGGCGCACGGTCTCCCTGTAGGGGCTCCCTGTCCTGGGCTCCCTCAGCTCCAGGACAGCTGTTCTCCACTCCTCCTCTGACGAGGGTCTCTCTCCTCCAGTTTGTGAGCATAAAGCTCAGTGGCTCTTCGAGCCAGTCTTCCTGTCACCTTTTCCGGACACTTGTCTTTAGCCCGCTCTTGGCTGATGGGGAAAGAAGCTTCTGAGTTTCTTTCCTTGCACAGCCGCCATTTTCTTATTCCTTGGTCTTCCCAGACATACCAGATCAAACCAAGACCACTGCTCCCAAAGAAGAAAACAAAATTCCACTACTGTTCCTCTGGAGCTTTCTAGACTTCCAACCTTCCTTCCCCAGCCCCCCAAACCCTCTTCTGAGACGATCATCAGGGCCCGAATTGGCCCACAGCCAATATGAATGGAAAATGCCCAACAATCAGAACAAACATCACACTTAAAAGGAAGCAAAAAGCCCACTTAAAATGTATTCCTGTCCATGGTGACAGTGGTGCGTGCATGTGTTTGCTTACACGAGTCTGGAAGAGCGGGGCTATTTAGACATTCAAGAAAAGCTATGTGCCACAGTGCAGAGACTGCAGTCTAGGACGCAAGCCGGGTGCCACCACAGGCCCCAGCACACCCCACAGGCATTACCGGGTGTTGTCCCCGACTTGGTCTTCACCATCTCACGGGCTGTGCTGTGTTTATTCACCCTGCAAGTTGGGTATGTTCGCCACTCCTGATGTGGCAGCCACAGCGAGGCTACCAGCAAGACCCCGCCACAAGACTCTTACAGTAAAGAGCGGAAGAGTCTCTGGGGACTTTTCACACCCGGCCTGCCGTCCAAGCACACACCCCCATTCGGACGGGGGCGCATCTTCGTCCTTCTTTGTCTGACTACAGGCTGCCACTTACCGTCCATAGGTCAGGATGTGCAGTATTATAGAGCTGTAGGCTAGAAACACATCTTCGCACGTCCCCACAGTAACCGCAAACTCCTAACCCCCTCCTACACCACCACTTTTTACAGAAAACCCACTTTAGACATATGTGTTGTTTCCCCTTGTAGGCGCTCTGTCAAGACCAACTCTCTTGCTTACATCCAGAAGTACCCACAAATGTGTACTGTATCTCAGTAAAACTATTATTAAAAAAAAATAGTATCTAAAACTCCATTTTACTATCATTCCTTTGGATGAGAGATGGGTTAAGAACCTTCTAGAACCCCTACTGCTGGTTAACCTGAAAGGTGAGAGATATCTGGATAGGGTAAACAAAGATGGAGAGACAGATGAGCGTGGGAGTTTTCGGGTATTTTAAGTAGTGGGCAGAGAGGCTGGGAGCACCTGCTCAGGGCCAGACTGCCAGGTATGAACCCTGCCTCTATCCCATCCATACTCCCTGTGCTGCCTGGGGCAAGCTGCTTCAACTCTCTGTGCCTCAGTTTCTTCATGTAAAAACGAAGAATCTAACAGAACCTATACCACAGGATTTTGTGAGGATTAAGTCAACGAGAACCAGCCAAGTGGTTACAACTTGGTATTCAATGGATAAACATCAGCTCTGAGGATGCTGCTGTGACGCAGGTCAGAAGAACGTGGGGGGTTGAGGAGCCCTTTATGAGACCATTGGAAGTCAGGGATGGGGGTCCTTGTGCTAAATTGGCAGCTGTGGAAATGACAAACACAGAACGGGTTTCATCACAGCAGACACGAGGACTAGAGCAGAGAGGACTGTGGAGACCACCACACGAGGTCTGAAACCGGGAGGCACAATAGCAGCAGCACTGACGTGGGGGCTTGGGAAGCAGACCTGGACCCCCGAGAAGGCTGGACCCTGGTGGGAAGGTGATGGATCTGCTGCGTGAGGCCCTTGGCAGGATGGGCTAGGAATCCCACTGCAGATGGATCTGGGAGCCAAATTGGGAGTTTTACACCCAAAGGAAAAGAGATGATTCATCTTCATTTATACCAGACAAGTTCCCCTGGCCCATGCGGTGGTTATTTCCATTTATGTACTAAAAACTTCCCAAACCACAAGTTGAAAAGTATCACTTTCCCTGACTCCAAGTGGGGAAAACCCAGGGACAGATGGGTCTGCCCGAAGTCCAGAGAGACGCGCGCTCTGGCCAGCCAGCTCGGCAGCCTGAGGCCCAGCCTCCCCCTGAAACGGCCGGCTCCCTGGGGCACTGACCTGGTCGTCGGCAATGGCTTTGGCGAACCGGGCACAGTCCAGCTGCAGGTAAATATCCGTCAGTTGGTCCAACAGCTTCTTTGGTTCAAAGCCGTACTTCTCAGGGTTTTCCACTTTCAGGTCACGGCACTTGGGGCCGCAGAGTTGCTGAAGATTAAAGTTTAGCATAGCAGCCAATCGGGGTCCAAGTTCCTAGGAAATCACAGGGTAAGAGGACAATTCATGCTGTTGAGACAAGCGAGAAGGATCAAAACTCCCATTTCAGTGCAGGAACAGGAATTGGCTGGATTAATCTTCAAAGAATCCCTTAGAGGTACTGTGAGTCATAAAGCTGAAGAAGGATTTATATTCAAAATTTTCTTTATTCTTTATCTCTAGTCCAGTAATTCTAACACTTAATAACGTTACAGGTTGGTGGAATATCTTTAAATAAGAACAGAAGACAACCTTTTCTTTAAATTCGTGGTTTCAATGATAAAACCAAGTAACACTCCAAATTCACTGAAGGTAAGAGGGAAAATCACTCATAATCACTCATAATTCCATCTCGAGTAATTTACTATAGTTTCCTAGTACTCAAAGACTCGCTGAATTGGGAGTTCCTGAACAGAAAATAAGACATGTTTTTAGTGCAAGGATCGGCCAATTGTTACCTGCAGGCCGAATCCGTCCGATGCTGGGTTTTATAAAGTTTTATGGCAACAGCCACACTTACTTATGTACACTGTCTGTGACTGCCTTCGTGTTCCAACAGCCAAGTTAAGTAGCCGTGGCAGACTGTGTGGCCCACGACGCCTAACTCTTTACTCTCTGGGCTTTGTAGGAAAAGTTTAAAGAAATTCCATTTGCAAGCTCCAGGGAAGCAAGGGTCTGAACTATCTTGTTTAAATTAGTTGCGGCGTTTGCAAGCTTTCGACAGTGAGCTCGGTTCTGTGCCACATTCCACTGCTCTTTTATGAAGAGCTGTGAAACGGAAAACGGGTGGAGGAGGAGACTCGTCGCTGAGGGGCACCCAGGCCAGGGTGTGGCGAGAGTGCGGAGGAGAACGGTGAGCATGGACACCGGAGGAATGACGAATAAAACTACGTTCTGCTGTAAACCTGTCTCCACACCTCCAAGCAATTAACGCCCAGCTCCAGGCCCCTTCCTGGCCTTCCTCCCGAGCCTCGTCCTGGCCACACCGTAAAGCTTCCGTGCTGTGCGGCGCTGGGAGAGCAGGGGGTCAGCGCAAAGCAGCGATCTTCAGTGAGGCCACTCAGTTTCCATTTCAGAAGCAGGACCCACGTCTCATTAATGGTATCAAGGCCAAATGTTCTCACTACCTTTGATCTGTCATAAACCCCAATTACGGCTCTCTTTACCCTTTGGCTTCTTGAGTGCAACAAAGCTACGACCAGGAGAACCAAAGATCTTACCCGTTATCAATGATTTCTACTCACTATACTCTAATTTCCAACGGGCGCTACTTCCTACTTTTCCTAGAAATAAAACAGAGGGCTCAACGACAGAAGGATGTCACAGCTCCGGCACTGATAATCCCACGCGCTACGTAGGGGGAAGGCGGGTTACGCCACCTTGGAAGGGACTGTCTGCAGACTCCGGTCTCTCCCCACAGAGCCAGAGCCCGCAGCCTCACTGGGAACCAAGTCGGCTTCGAGCTTTCACTTAGCAGCTCGGAGCTGAAGCGTCCAGGGCCTCCACAGCTACCTCCGGCGACAGGTGCCGGAACCTGGCCGTGGCAGCCGACACCCAGGACAAACACCCCGGAGTTTCTACTCACCGGCCTGAGGAACGGCTTCTGGACCTGCTTCGTGAGGATATGGAACATGTCCACGGTTTCTGTCGCCAGGGCGAGATAGGAGCGGGACACACGCTCGTCCTGAGCCAGCTGCGACTGACGGGCTTGCTGCTGATCCTAGGGAACACGGAGCGGAGGCCAAGCCGAGGTCAGCACCGGCCGTGGGCTCACCGGCCCGCCGAGCGTGAAGGAAGACGGGACAAGCCCACGGCAAAGCCCACACGCCGAGGGAACGGGAAGAACCCAAACCAGAGAATTCGCCACGTAACCGAAGTGTATTCTTTTCAGCACGAGAACTCTCTGGGACGCTGAGCGAGGTGACCCTGGCACACCGTCTCGCTTATGTGAGCCCCGGTTTCCCCAGTGATAGAAGCAGCCACCTTCAGCTTCCGTGGGGGCTGAAATGAGCGAATCTTCAGTGGCGCCCGATACGAGCGGTTGCTCATCAAGCACCGTCTGTTTCCCTGAAGAGCCACCTGTCGTCACTATTATTTTAAAAACACGGGCTGTGCTCTGCTGGGACCCCGGGGCCTCGGGGTCCGGCCCCTGCGCCGAGCGCCTCCGGAGCGCTGGGGCTCTGAGTCTCGCCTGGCCGAGCTCGGGCTGCCGCGTCGACGCCCGCCGGCACGCTGCCTCTGGCCCCGTCCTCTCCACTTCTGCCGCGGGCTGGGGAACACGGCAGCCCGGCGTGTTTGACGCGTGGGTGAGGCCGGGGGTCGCACTGAAGGCTCCGGGATGGAGAAAATCCTCAGAAACAGCAGTAAACGCGGAAATTCTTACATCCCCGCTCAGAAAGTAACCAGAGCAGCTGTCGCCGCCACCCGGGGGCCCCTGGGGCCCGGCCGTCTGGGTGGCCGCGTGGGGGAGGCTGTGCGGCGATGCTGGGTAACCCGCCCGCTGCCCCGCTGGCCCAGGATGCGCCTACAGAACACACGCCGAAGCAGGAAGACGTAAGGCCAAGGTGAGAACGAGCGCAATGCGTGTCTGCGTGTCGCACGCGTTCCTGCACACACGGCATCCGGGCCCTGGTCCAGGCCAGGCCCACCCCCAGACGCTGGAGTCCGGAATGTGACCAATGAGCTCACAGGCCTCCTAGAGCTTGGATCGCAGGCAGGGAGACAAGCAATAAACAGACACCCACGCGGACACACAACAAGTCTGCTGGTGAAAGAGAAAAAGAAAGGAGGAGAGAGAGAAAGAGCGGTCAGGGCCAGCCTCTGAGGAGGTGACATTCAGGTGTGTCTGAAGGAAGAGACTCAGCAGAAGTCTGGGGCCACAGTGCTCCCAGTCAAGGGGAGAGCACGCGGCTCAGCAGAAGGGCGCGGAGGCCCGTGTGGCTCGGGAAGAGTAAGTGACGGGGAAATGGGGGGCCGGGGCCCACTCTAATTCGGGACTGGACTCTGGGTGAGAAGGGAAGCCTGGACGAGCTCTGAGTCAAGTGGTGATAATGAGCAAACGAGTTCTAACAGCATCCCTCTGGTATGGACACGGACAAGAGTGGAGGCCGAGGGACCGGTCAGAGAGGCTACAGGAAGCCAGGTGAGAGAGGGTTGTGGCCCAGAGGTGGCACAAGAGCTCAGACACGGCTATTTTAAGATCGAGTCTTGAGGCATCTGTCGAAGGAGAAGAATCAAGGAAGACTCCAAGGTGCTGAGGCCGAGCAGCTAACAGACGTAGCTGTCCCTCAGGGAGGCGGGGCAGCCCCGAGGAGATGTGGAGGACCCCGTCAAGGGGTAACACTGGACCACCGGGCAGAGGGGCAAGTCAGCAGCTGGTTGGTGCAGCGGGTCTGGAGACAGGAGAAGAGGAGCCGAGGAGACACATTCTGGAATCGCTAGAACACAGACCGTTAAAGAGATGAGATCACCTAGCAGTGATTTTGAGCTGGGGGCACCGGGCCGCGTGTGGGAGTGTTTCTGGCTGCCTGATGCCTCGGGGGAGGGGGGTGCATCCCTGGCCAGAGATGTTAAATGTCCTGCCACGGGCGGTGCGGTCTCTCAGAATAAAGAACAACTGCTACAGCGAAATTCCAACCAGCACCCTCGCTGAGAGACGCCAACCTCGGCGGCGAGCGTGCGCAGAGAGGGGGGAACCTGAGGGCCGAGCAGCGGAGTCCTCCAGCATTCGGAGGACAGGGCGGTGAGGAGCGGGCAAGGCAGGGAGGTGGATGGCAGAAAGTGACTTCAAGGTCAAAGAGGCATGACTTCGGGGAGAGCACTCGTTTGGGATGACTGATGATGTGCCCTCATCCACGAGCACGGAGAAGGGAACAGGAATTGCTCGGTTGTCCCAGGAGCAAATGCCGGTCCGCACTGACTGTGAGGGAGATGACGAGCCACAGGCGTCTATCCCACCGTCTCCGACGTGAGCTGGTCTGAGATGAGCATCACGAGCGACACAGAGAGGGTGCCACAGAGGGGCCGAGAACGGTGAGGATCTCAGCCGCGCCGACTGGGGTAGTCCAACCCCGCGGGACGATCCAGACAAGGCCTTACTCAAAGAATGGGCAGGATTTCAATACAGAAGAATGGAAAGTAGAGAACTGAGGACAGAAGGGGTGTCTCAAGGCACATGAAACAACCTGGGCGGCACAGTCCTCCACTGCGTGGTGACCTCTACCATTGCTCCTCGTTGCTCTTCTGCAAAGTGGGGATCGTCTCTGGTTCACGGACAAGGACAAAGAACTCTGAAGGCATGGCAGTGTCCGTTCTCAAACCAGGTGCCCCCGACTCCAAAGCTGGAGCTCTTTCAACCGGCCTCACTGTTTCCCAGCCAGTTCTGCGAGGGCCCGGGGACCGGTCCAGGTTGGAGCTGATGGACCGGAATGGGAGGTAAGCTTGGAAGGATGTCTTAGAGCTACTGTAGGGGGGGCCATGGAGCATCAAGTCTGGGCTGCCTCCCACCTGCGGGACGTAGGGAGGCATGGGAGAGAGGTTTTGGAGGCACAGTAGCAAAACTATTTAACGGGTGTTTAGACATAAATACGAGGGTAGAGGCTAGGCCGGACTCGGGCAGGTGCCAGTGCAGTACCGAGGGCAAAGAAGACAATGACCACATCATCTCAAAAACGTGATGAGAGGGTTCTAGCAGTGTGGCAGCCTAGACTAGGGAAATCCGGCATTCACGGGGCCTGGGCAAAGCCCCTGGGAGGTTTCAGTCAGTGGTGTAAGCACGCTGGCTACAGCAAGACGGAAACTTCTTGTCAAAGCCTCAGGAATGCTTGCAATGAAAACCCTTCCTAAATGTGCTTTCATATGTGCTTACCTTATCTTAAGTATTAGAAGCTCGACAGCATTTTCATTTTGAGGATGCTATTGCTAGTCAAGAAAAAACAGTTCTCCCTACTTTTCCAAGAGAACTCTTTTTGGATAGCAGTTTGGAGTCTGAGCCTGAGAACACCAGGCACAGAACGAACCACTGTATGAAGTCACCAGGAGCTGATCAGAGAACTGTCTACACGGCTGCAATAAATGTCAGAAAAGCGTGTCAGCATGCTGTCACCGGCGCAGCAGGAATTTCTCATGGAACCTGGCAAGACAACCCTCTCTTCCATTAACATCTGAACATAAAAACCAAGATCAACTGGAAGGAAAAAACCCACCAGAATCCCGCATGAGTCACACAGTTGTCTAAAGGAGATCACTCGAGCAAATCGAGTGCCTGGCTGGCACCGCATCCGAGAGACTCACTTCCTACTTTCAGAAATTGACATCAACACATTCAGACAATAAAAGCTCTTCTCCAAAAAAGCCCTTTGAAATTAAAAAGGCAAAAAAGTTTTTGGGACATGTTTTGCAAGACTTCTCAACTCATTTCTTGGCTTTAGATCAGGTGTCTACGCTTACCCCTACGCCAAACTTGGGACGTAACTTCATAGAAGCCCACAGGTGGGAGGGGACAAGCAGTGACAAGTCAGTCAGATCCACGTCACAGGGCCCACGAATGAAGCCCCGGAGCAGAGCTGTGCCCGAGGCAGCTCCCAGGCCACAGCTGTCCCCCCACGTCCTCACCCGGGCCAGCTGGTCCCACTGTTCTTTGTTCTTCATCTCTTCTTGCACTTCGTGGATTCGCTTCAGAGACTCCAGACTTTCATCAAGCAAAAACGTCGTATCATTTATCAGCATGTTTATATAGCGAACAAACTGCTTCCCCGAACTGAAAAGGCAATTACATTGGACATGGTCATACAGCTCCCTGAGGCGAAATGCCACGACAGATCCCAAAGAAAACAGGCCCCGGCCCAAAGTGCCAACCACGTCGCCCCGTAAGACTGGGTGCTACCTTGGCACCACTCAGGTACTGCGGAGGTCAGGGACTATGGCGTCTCTCCTTGGACTTTGTTAGTCCTTTCAGTTAATGATGATAAGCTTACTTCAGTGGCGCACTGGAGGGACCCTGCCTGGTTATGAGAGCCAACTGCTAACATTTCAGGATTTTGTGAGCAGATTCCCTTGAGAGCTCGAATTCGGCACCAGCAGAAGTATTTACGGCCTGGAAAACCAGGAAATGCTGAATTCCCACCCCCCCCCTTCTTCAAAGAGCAGGTTTACCAACACGTCCCTGGCTCACTGTCTCAATGACTTTAAGTAGAAAAGACACTCTTCAGACTAGAAAATATGTTTAAACTCCCCAAGATACAAAGAAAGCACAATTACCCACATAGAAGAGACAAGAGAATTACCAATACAGTGATTCCTTATTATAAAGACACGGTGACAAAAAGCTGGAAGCTGCAACATTGATACAGGACAGTATCGACTCACTTTCTAGAACCTGGGGCTTCCAATCTATGAGACTGTCCTGCATATCCTGTTAACAGGGGAGGGCTCACTGGTGCACGGAGATGCTGGTGCACCGTTAGGCTTTGTAACTGCAAGATTAGTAGAGCAAAGAGGAGCTCCATACACTTTAGGATCTACTGCTGCGTCATCAGGGGGCGGGAAGCCCGTGCCTGGGGAGGAGAAGTTCCTGCGAACAAGGGTGGGAAGCCTGGATTTCAGGAACAAGGACAGTTCAGGGTGAGCACTCCCACTCGCACCATGCAGATCAAGCCAGGGGCCTGTCTGCTCTAAGCTGGTGCCACGGTTTGTGGGAACGTAATTCTGACCATAAGAGCAACTCTCAGAAAGAGAATTAACTTGAAGAGTTTCCTCTGCAGAAACCTATCTAGCAAATGGTTACTCCACTCGTAATACGAAATCTTACTGACCAATAACTCAGCTAACAAGTGACACCTAGACTTGATCAGTGATCTAACGTAGGTTGCAAAAGATCCAAGCAGATAGGATAAAATTTCTCCTGAAGAATAAGTCAAGAGTTCAACATTTTCACCTACCTTTTTTTTTTTTTTAAGATTTTATTTATTTGTCAGAGAGACAGAGAGCACAAGCTGGCAGAGCGGCAGGTAGAGGCAGAGGGAGAAGCAGGCTCCCTGCTTAGCAAGGAGCCCGACGTGGGACTCGATCCCAGGACCCTGGGATCATGACCTGAGTCGAAGGCAGCCTCTTAACTGACTGAGCCACCCAGGCGTCCCTTCTTTTTAAAAACGCCACCCAGGCGCCTACCTTCTTTTTAAAAGCATCTTTCCTTTAACAGTAACTTAGATGAAATGACTAGTGTTCAGATTTAAGTAGCCACTAAAATTTCAGGTAGGTAACAAAAAGTCCTTAATCAAGGTTTAGGGCCTTATTACAAAGAATGACATTTGAAATGACAACCCTAACCTAACTACTTCTAAATCTAAAGTCTTCCTACCACTTCACATCTAAAGCTTGACATCATATTCCAGAACACTCTACGATCTCATTCTAGTCATTCTGACAACTTCACTTAACATCGTAATCGCAGAAACACCAAAAAACACTTCATGGGTCATCTCAGAATATTTATAGATTCTTTATGTATACATACCATCCCCAAAGTGTGTTGACAGATCTAAAGTTTGGCGATATCTTGTAAGCACAGACACTTAGTTAGCCCGGCTCACGTGTAGCAGAACAATCTAGAAAACTTAAAGGCAGCTGAGACCAAGCCAATGGTCCAGAAGAACCAGTCTGGGACAATTTAAGCAGTCACCCTACCTGTAATTCACGAGCAAGCAAGCGGTGACATCGGGCGCCCAATACTCACTTGAACTCCTCCATGAAGGTGCCATGGTGAGCTATGTTTTGCCAAAGGCTTTTAAAAATGGTACTAATGTGATAGCGAATGGTGAACTTGTCGTAGAACTCACTGGTGGCTCCGGTGTGCTCAACATCTAGAGAAGAGAGACAGAGGGACTGAAGGATGGGTACTGTCTTACCTTTCTAAAAGCAGTTACCGCACCCACGATGTTACTGAGTGCAAACAAATCTGAAATGCAGAGATGTGGTAAGACTGTGCACCTGTCTCTCACATGTAAGCAGGACAGAAATTAGGCGGTGGTTCTGAAGACACAGGCTTCACAGTGAAGGTCTGGCAATGACACAACACCAAATGAACTGGCCTCACAAAGTGGCCTGGCACCACCGCATAGCACCTACTCGCCATGACCAGAAAAAAAACACCAGGTGGGATTTTCTTAAGGGTCACATACCTATTAAATGTGACTACAGGCCTACCTCATTTTATTGCACTTCATAGATATTGTTTTCTTTCTTTCTTTCTTTCTTTCTTTTTTTTTTTGGAAATTGAAGGTTTGTGGCAACCTTGCATCGAGCAAGTCTATCAGCCCCATTTTCCCAACAGCATTTGCTTACTTCATGTCTCTCTGTCACATCCTGGTAACTCCTGCAATATTTCAAACTTGTTCATTATTATTACATTTGTTACGTTGATCTATGATCGGTGATTATGACTTGCTGAAAGCTCAGATAATATAGCAATAAAATATTTTATTTATTTAAAAGATTTTATTTACTTATTTGAGAGTGAGCAAGTGAGAGAGCATGGGGGTGGAAGGGGGAGAGGGAGAAGGAGAAGCAGACTCCCTGACGAGTGGGGAGCTGACGTGGGGCTTGATCCTGGTACTCCAGGACCATGACCTGAGCCGAAGACAGATGCTTAGTTGATTGAGCCACCCAGATGCCTCAATAAAATATTTTTAAATTAAGATAAATACATTGTTTTTTGGACATAATGATAATGTACACTTAACAGCCTACAATACAGTATAAGCCTAACTTTCATAGGCACTGGGAAAAAAAAATCCATCTGATTTCCTTTATTCTCATATTTGCTTTATTACAGTGGTCTGGGTCTGAATCTGCAGTATCTCTGAAATATGCCTGTATTGTTTTGAATACTTTTGTATAATTAATATTTTCAAACATGTACCAAAGTAGAGAAAAGCTCAGTAAAATCCTATTTTACTCATTTACCATTACCAATTACCAACACATCACTCATTTACCAATTACCAAGATTCGTGTACTACTAATTACAATGAAACAATGATCAAACTTAGGTACCCAAAACACAAATAGCTTAAGCGTGAGAAATTCCTGAGTTTATGACAAGTTTTAAAAAGAGGGAAAGTTTTCAAGTAAAGACAATGAGGCTCAAGAAAAAGATAAAAATGTAAATTAAAATAAGACACCATCTTTACCTATCAACTTAGCAGATGTTACAAAAATGACAAAATCGCGTGTGAGAATCTGGGCGAGAGGTACCTCCTGACTGCTCGTGAGAATGAACAGTGACACAGCCTCTTGAAGGCAATGTGACAACTTGTGTTACAAACCATCAACCAGCCCATCTCTCTGACCCAACACTTCTATTCCAGAAAATGCATGCAGGCAGGTTCAAAGACTGATCTCCCAGGATACTCTCTACGGTACAATTGATGTTAGAGAAAAAATAAAAATGCAAATGCCCAACAGAGAACATGAAAAAAATATCTGTGATATAGGACATCCAAAACACAGGTTACTGAATGGGGCCAATCATATTTAAAACCACAGACACACAGAGACACACACCATATACACACACACACATAGGTATATACACAAACATACATGTACACATTGGCTGAAAAAATACAGAGCAAAACATTAACAGAGATTCTGAGTGCAGAGACTATCAATAACTTTTATTTTCTTCTTGGTACTTCCTATATTTTGCAATGAACATACTTTTTTGTGTGACAAGAAAGGTGATTTAAAAATGAGAGGCATAAGATAATTAACACCTACCATACAAAGACCCGAAAGTATATATGCATATTCATTAGGTCAACCTTTCTTTACAATGAACTAAGTGTCATTTTGTTAACTGCAGGGAAGTGTGAACTGGGGTGTCTGGGAGGTCCAGTCAGTTAAGCATCTGATTCTTGGTTTCGGTTCAGGTCGTGATCTCACAGGCGGTGAGACTAAGCCCTGCATCGGGCTCTGTGCTCAGTGGGGAGTCTGCTTGGACGTTCTCTCCCTCTGCCTCTCTTCCTGCTCTCGTGTGCTCTTTCACTCTCTCAAAAAAATAAATAAATCTTTATTTAGCATGAACTTAAGTGTGGAGAGCCGATTCAAACAGAGTCTACTTGAGAAAGACACTGAGGGGCTGACACAGAGCCTCTCATAGCCTCGACATCGCCCAAAATACCTACAGCACTTCCTGAGCACAGCAGAAGCCAAGTACTACCAACATTTAAAAAACTACTCATGCTCCCTCAAAACTGCAGCAGCCCAAGTTCTACTTCCCAAGTCCGAGTTCTGGGAGGCCTGAAATGAACTAGATCCTGGGGGCCTTCACTCCCTGCTGCTCACCGTGCTCCCTCCCGCAGGTCCTCCTGTTCAATTCACTAAGCTGCCCAGGTCTCAAGGCCTCTACACTTCCTGTCCCGGTTGCCTGCCACACCGTGGCTGAGATCTTTGTATGATTCACTCTTGTGTCTCATTTCCAATGTTACTCCAAAGTCACCATCTCAGAGACCTTCCCTGACTGTTCTACTTCAAGTAGCATCGTGCCCCTCCTCCCACACCCACCATCTGAAAGTATCTCATTTATTCGTTCCGTGTCTATTTCTCAACTAGAACACCTGGCTCACGAGACCAGCGACTTTGACATCTTCACCACTAGGCCTTAGCATCAAAACCAGGGCTGACACACAGTAGGAGCATCGTAAATATTTGTAGAGTTAGACTCAATGTACTTGGGCTAATGCTGGCTTTGCTGATTCAGATCCACCTGGGGAAGAGAACAGTCGGGCACTAAGTCTTAGTTATCAGTGTTCAGCCAGGTTGGGAAAGCTGGTCCTTAAGGAACTGACTGCTGGTGCAAATAGAATACTCTGACTTTGGAACTTAATTTTACTTTTGAAACAAAAATTTGATCTTAAGCATTTCCAAAGCTAGGATATTCTCTGGGGGTAGAAAAGAGCCTGTTCTGTATGTCCATCTCTAGTTCACATCTCTGACTCTGGGCCTAAATCAGCAGGACTTATTATGGGGTCGATGCACAAGTAGGGGGCTGTCTGTGGTGTCCCACTGGAGAGCTCTCTGGGCACGGGTCCCGTTACCACAGTAGTAAGAGTGCAGCAGTCAGGAGCACCTGTGCTAAGGTCCACCTGCTGAAGTTGCTGCCACGTACTAGCTGTTGACCTTCAGCAAGCTGCTGGACCTTTCTAAGCTTCAGGTTCCTCATTTGGAAGACGAAGATATTTATAGCATCCATCTTGACGATGGCTGTGCAGATTAAGTGAAAGGATTAGTGAGGATTCAATAAGTGGTGGCTATTATTAGTACGGGTATCATCTCTCTAGCACTGCAGACGTGGTCCAGGGCCAGAGCATACACCGCTTGGTGGCAAAGGGGAAAAGGAGCTTCTCGGATCTTACTAGTGGGGCTCTGCCAGACCAGCACTGGTCTCCCAAAAAGGCCCACCCCTCTGCACCCCCATGCTTTATTCCAAAGCTGCAGTGACAGTTTATACTGAGTATAAAAATACATTTAACGAAACACTGTTTGCTTTTAATACTAACAACACATGTTTACTGCAGAATAATTAAGTTCAGATAATTTTTTAAAAAGAAAAAGAAATAAAACCATTCACAGTTCTACCATTCAAAACTAACCAACTCACTGTTACTATTTTGGTATATGTTCTTCCACGCTGCTTTCTATCACATAGATGTCTACCAACACGACGTCATATTCTACGTACTGGTTCATTACTTGACATTTTCTTTAGTTCTTATTACTTAACCATTTAATGTAAATAACATTATTTTTCACAGCTCATATAGACCCACTTTATGGATAAACTGTAATTTACTTAATTTATCCACAGCTGGAAGAAATTTAGGCTGTTTTTAGCATTTTCACTACACTGCATTATAAATGATGCTGCAAGTATCATTGCAAACATGCGCACACATTTATAATTATCCCCACAGAACAGATGACTAGAAATTAAGTTTACATGCAAAAGGGTGAGCAGTTTATTTAGCTGCTGTCTCTCAGCCCCCAATTCACCCTTTATACTTGGCTTTGCCAGGCTGGGGCTGGGGCTCTGCCAAGTTTCCCCTTGCTAGCAGGCCCTCTGCTGGGTTCGCCAATAGGGGGCGCTGCAGGAGAACTGGAAAACTACAGGACAGCAGGGACTTGGGCCCAGGCCATAGGCTGGAGGCTCCGGTCAGCAGCAAGGGGTCTTGCTCCCAGCAGCAGCAGCAGCAGCAGTCGCCGCCACCTCCAGTTTCCAGCTCAGTTCCACTGTTGCAGAACTAGTAAGCCTGCGCTCCTCGGAGACATGAGCTGGCCAGTGTCCTTCCTCAGAGGCCTAGGTCCCAGTTCTGCCCTGGCCCTCATTTGAGCTGCCAGAGTTTACTAACTCCATCCTCTTCCCTGGGTTCCCCAGCTCTGCAGACAGATGATGGCTGCTTCCTGAACCCATAATCTGTCTTGCGCCAAAGTTCTTATTTGCCCTTCTGTCCTCCAATATCTATTTAACCAGTTCCTTACACAGCTGCTCCTTGAACAACACAGGCTTGAACCCCATGGGTCCACTTACACATTTTTTTCAATAAATATATATACAGGACCGTAAATGTATTTACTCTTCCTTATGATTTTCATTATTTTTTTTTAAGATTTTATTTTTATTTATTTGAGAGCGAGAGAGCGAGCAAGCATGAGTTGGGGCAGAGGGAGGGGGAGAAGCAGATCCTCGCTGAGCAGGGAGCCTGATGTGGGGCTTGATCCTAGGACTCGGATTGTGACCTGAGCTGAAGGCAGATGTTTAACCCACTGAGCCACCCAGAAACCCCCTTATGATTTTCTTAATAACATTTTCTTCCCTCTAGATTACTTTCTCTTAAGAATATAGTGTATAAGGGCGCCTGAGTGGCTCAGTGGGTTAAAGAATATAATGTATAATACATATAACATACAAAAGATGGGTTAACTGTTTATGTTACTGCTAAGGTACCACATAACACATTTAACATTCTGGTCAATAGTAGGCTGTTAATAAATCTGGGGGTATCAAAAGGCAAAAGTGGATTTTGGGCTGCATTGGGGGGGGTCTCTAAGTCCTAGATTGTTCAAGGGTCAACTGTATTTAATTCTATTAAGATAACTGGTATATTTCTGTTTTCCTTACTGGACCTTGACTGATACATAGGATATATACATTTTTAGGGATTTTGGTGTGGATTGCCAAACTGCCTTCCAGAAAGGTTTTACTAATTTACATTCTCAGAGAGTTTCATAGTGCTGATTCCACACACCAGTTAACAGGGAGATCAAACAGGCATTTATAGGTTAGTGTAATTCTCTACAACTATGCTATAAGCACTGGGTATTCTCATCTTAAAAAATAAATTTAAAAAGAAACAGGTGAAAAGAGATACCTTACTGTTATTTTAAGATATGGAGAATTATCTCCAACTAAGCCTGATATGTGCAAGACACCAAACAAGGTCGTGTCCCGTACACATGTGACTCATCATTTGTACCTGAACGGCCCTCTCTACCAGGGAGGGAGGTCCTCCCTACCAGGACTAAGGAATGAAAGAGGACTGGGGAGCGAAGAAGAGGCTTTTTACCCAGGAGTGCTCTCTCTGCTGTTGCCAAAGTGAGGCTGTTAACAAAACTTCAAAGTGCTTGTCTACTTGCTTTAGGTTTAAGAGGAAATCGGTAGGCTGGGAAGAAAAACAAAACAAAACAAAACAAAAACACACTTTTTTTTTTTTTTTTAAAGTACTATCTATACTCAATGCGGGGCTCAAACTCACAACCTAGAGATCAAGAGTTGCAAGCTCTACCGATGGAGCCAGCCAGGTGCCCCAGAGAAACTCTTACTAGATGTTATAAAACAGTGGTGACGAAGGAGAAAAGAGGCAGACGGACTGCTGGAACCCTCAGGAGTGAAGAGAGAGGGGACGGCGCCAGCTCCAGATGAGCAGGAGCAGGTCTTGATGAACAGGGAAGGGACAGTTATCACTGATGGTTTTCACACAGAGGAAGCCTCAAACTTCTGTGGCTGCAGGGAACAGCGAGCAGCCGCACTCACGGCCAGCCAGTGTTTCTCCCAAGAGTGTGGCAAGTACACGCTACTAAATGCTAAAGACACTTACTGAGTACCCAGAACGTGCTAGGTTCAACAAAGGACAGACAAGACTCACTTCCTTTCCTGCAACATGTACCAACTGGAAATGTGCCATTAGTACAACTCTGCCTTTGCTGGCAGACAGGTCAACAGGTCTCAAGGTAATCAGCTCGATGAAAACATATTTGTAGTTCAAAAGCCAAATGAAGCGTAAAAATTTGGAACCCAATTCATCCAGAAGTGGAGGACCTCCTTGCAGAATGTCTGATGTGTGCTCTGTCTGCTCACCAGTGTAACCCAGCACCTGGCTATTAGCGGCCACCCAATAAACGTGGGTAGATTTAGTGAATGAGAGAAGACTCCCTGATATCCCGATTCCATCGATTTGAGTAGGGTTCAAAAATAAACATTTTTAACAAGCTCCTTGTTTTACTCACCCTCTAGAAACTGAGTTATATGACAGACTTATAAAAGTAACCATAAGTTCATCTGACTTACAGTGGATCCTGCCCCATCATCAGGGACTAACACATAGAATGGTCAATGGGATGCTTCCACTTCTCAGGGAGAACTAAGCAATAGTACCTGCTCTGCCAGGGGTGGGGTTAGTAGGTCATACTTGGAAGTGGCCATCAGGATATTAGCTACTAGATTTAGAGCAACTCCGTCCACTGGCTTTAGAGGACCCTGCCTACCCGAATACTCGGAACCTACCTGTATAAAACTTCATTAGTGAAGGGACCAACAATTTGGTGGAGAGAGGATGGTTTTCGATCATTTCAAAAAACTTCTGTGTTCGTGGCTGAACAGCAGGGTTGGTCATAAACATGACTTCTACCAGTTTGGCCACCAGATATGGATTTCGGATGTAGTTCTGGTTACACAACATCACAACGAGGAACATCACGATATCCTGAGTACAGGGCTCATAAAGCACCTGAGGAGAGTATCTGGAGAGAGACAAGAAGAGCAAGAAATAAAGCTCCGGCTCCTCGAGCTGGGTGGATGCTGGGGTCATCAGGCAGGGAAGGGGCCCATAGGTCTACGAGCCAAGATACTGAATTCCCTTGAACTTGCTGAGTTTCAAATGACTGTTTACTTTATAACTAGACAGATTTTAAATCTATTGTGTATACTGACTGAAGCATGTTAGAGCAACTTATATTCTTTTAGGAAATAAACCAAAGTCACTGTGATTAAATTATGATATAAATTTCATAAAAGAGATTTTTACCAGAAAAAAAAACTTAAAAAAAATTTTTTTAATAAAGATTTTATTTTTAAGTAATCTCTATACTCAGTGTGGGGCTCAGACTCACAACCTTGAGATCAAGATTGCATGCTCCACTGACTGAGCTAGCCAGGGGTCCCTAAAATTTTTTTCTGGTAGTTGTTTTAATTGAACACACAAACAAACAAATTTCAAATGTCAGTTATAAACTCTAACCATTTCTTTGTAAGTTTTCTCCAGTGTTATAATTGAGAAAAATTTCAGTACAAAATATAGATGTGGGTATTTCTGGCTTCTGAATGTTCACTTAGATATTTATAAACTGTGTGCTCCTTCTGTTTTTCAGAAGCACATATTCAATTATTAGAAATGCAACTCGATTTTCAGAGAGTACATTCTTAGCAGCATTGTTAGTCCTGCTTCTGTCTTGAGGATATTATTGGAACTGGCTTGGTGCCATAGTTGGATTTGTTTTTTTGGTCTCCAGGCAGCATTCAGTTACAGCAGTTAAATAAAATTTCAGGCATAAAACGGAAGGCTGCAATATAGTTCATAATACAATGTACACACCACGTACAAAAACAAATTAGAACCATGTAGTACGTCAAAGGCACTTACTGTACAATAAAAAATAAAAATTCAGCAACATCTTCTACATAAAACTCAGGCAATGCTGCAAATACCTTGGGGACATCTGAGTTTAAAGGCAGTGTTATACTGTCAAAGAGAATAAAAGCACAAGTTATAGAACAAAATCATGGCCCCTGGAAACCACTGCCGCCTCCAAAACCCCCAACTAACCAACCAACCAACCAACAAAACACAAAATCATGGCACCTGAAACTGTAAGGACTATGACGCGGCCATACAAGTTAAATATTTTATTGGGGGAAGCCTCCTATAACACAAATACAGAAAAGGCACACAAGCCAGGAGACCAGAACCTGAAATGAACGGGAAGAATGAAGACAGTGGGAGTATTAGGGTGTGCAGGAGATGTAGACAGTGGGAGTATTAGGGTGTGCAGGAGATGTAGACAGTGGGAGTATTAGGGTGTGTGCAGGAGATGTTGCTCCTTTAATTGATTTTCCGTTAAGGCTAATGCAGTAAAGCAGGAAGGAAAGAGAAGGGTCCTATTTGGTCATTTTATGCAATTCAAACTGTTTTGAGCAACAGAGCTACATACATACTTTAATAATATTTTCTGCTCCTGTAGAAGGCCCTGGGCCAACCTCACCAATCTCAGTCGATCTAGAGATTTCACAGAAACAATAAACTAGTAATAACTGCCTGGGTATTTTCCTGACCCAGTGCTTGAAAGGGTCTAACACCCTGTTACCTCTAGGTTTTAGTTTCCAATGTATAGATTTCCTTGTCTGTCAATCTATAGTCAATTTGTAAAGAGGACCAGGTCAAAATTAAACTGGTAGGTGCTGACATTCCCTTCTTGCTGTAATCACTGGGAAAACACTTACGAGTATTACTAATTTTGTAGTCTATACAGGTACAACCTGGAAATTTAAGAATGGATTCTTGATTAAGTAAGGGTTTGGGCTTCAGCTAGCGACTGAAGGACAGTGAAGACCACACAGCTGAGACGAGGTGGGAGGAGGTGAGGAGGAAGGGGCACACTCACTCGGGATAGGCGGGGTCCAGGATGCGGAGCAGCAGCTGGATGAGAAGGCCATAAAAATTCAGACATCTTCTCAGGAAGCTCTCATCAAGTAAACCAGCGTCAGCACAGGCCTTGCACCGTACCAGTTTCTGTGGAAGGAGGTACGTCCCCACCCACAGATTAGTTGGTAGCCAAGTGCCGGCAGCGCGGACTGGCCAGGGAACGGGCCAGGAGACGGGAAGTTGAGATTCTAGGGTTTTCGCAAGCTTCATCTCTAACTAACTAACTAACTAACTAACTAACTAACTAAAATACGCTGGTCAGGTCTCAAAAGCTTTCCTTGTTCTGAGAAAAACAAAAGTATGGCATGCAAACCACTGGGCGGAAAGCTGAGCGCATAGTTAAGGTTCAAAAAGGGAGTTCTTACTGCCATATTTAAATAGCTTGACCGGGGGACAGGGCTGATGGGCGTCAGAGATGGCTAGTGGAAAGAAGCCAGACAAATGTGCATCTGAATTCCAGGTCACCACTTTTGAGCTGCCCCTGGACAAAATGGTTGTCCACTAAAGGTCCCACTCCCGTCTCAGAGGACAGCTGTGAGAAGGAAACCCAGGCATGCATGTGCATTGGCACACCCGTTTAAACGGTTTCCAGGCTCCTTCTAACGTGTCTGGGGGGTGCTCACAGGGGTCTGCCCAGCATCTGTCTCACCGGCAGAAATCTTCCTGTCTATAGTTAGGTTCTGTGCAGTGGATTATTTTTAATGACAAATGAAGGAGAGACAAAGGCGGGGGGGTCTTCCCATTGCCACAAATCCACTCGGTTACACACTGTGAAAATGCATGGCTGGCACACTGGGTCGCAGGGCTGGAAGGCAGCGGAGGGGAAGAACCTTGCAGAAGGGTTAAGTAAGGCAGGTGATGTCCAACTGAGGACGATAAAGCCAAGGAGAATTCACGCCGTCACTGGCAAATCACCTGCAGGTTCTGTCCCATTTAAATACTGCAGGGAGACCCAAGTGAGATCATCAGTTAGTCTGAAAGTGCCATGTTTCATCTCAGGGGAATGAACGATGGAAGCAAAAGGACACTACGTGGCTCACTCAAGGCACACACACTGGTAGGAAAACCGCTTCTGCGCGGCTGAGCTATGATGATTCCGGTGAGCTGTACAAACCTTAAGCTGAGTTTTGCAGCGCTTCAGCATCTCGCGGTGTCTAGTTGCCAGGGGGGAATCTTTCCATTGGCTTTCATTATTTTTCAGATCCTCCACGGTTCTGAAACCAAGGACTAACGGTCAAACACAAGAAGACACGCGGATCCATCTTATCTATTTGTTTTTACCATTTTGAGGACTGTTAGACATTTCCTCCCACACTTTAGCACTTTTAAAGTCAGAGTATTTCTTATCATTCATTGGCAGAACTTTTCTTATTGGTTCCTAATATAATGAATGTCTTGAAATCGATGGTACTTTGGATTTAATGACATTGAATAATTTCTTTTGGTTAAGAAATACATTGTTAACATTGTTCCCTTATTTTCCTGGGAGGGAGAAAAAGAAGTCCCTCATGAAGATTCACAGTTACTAGGCCTGGTCAGTTACCCCAAACCAAAGGCCAGTTCAACAAGGGCAGTTCCTTTTCTTCTTCCATGACCATTCCCTCTGCATGGAATGCTCTTCTCTGAGATTATCTTTGCGGCTTGCTCCTTCACTTCCTTCCGATGCCCGCCCAAATATCAGCTGCCAGACAGGCCATATGCTGCATGTTTTAGACACTGGCTCACTAAATGCTCTATCAACCCCTCTCTGTCAAGACAATGTATAGAAAACTGGAGGTTGGTAAATTTTTTGGAACTACACTTTCCCTGACTCCCTTGCTGCCGGTGAAGCTGCCCACAATCTAGCTTCCATCAAGAGGTGACCCCTCACTGGAGGCAGAAGAGCATCCTGGGAGCGGCAGCCACACAGTGTTTCTGGAAGCACAGTGGTGGAGGAGTTCTGCCTGAAGCAGTGACAGAGGCTCTACCGTCAGGATGAACCCTGGAGCAGCTACCTGCCAGGTCAGGTTCAAAGGCAAACTCCAGGTATACACCTCCCTCCCCAAAACTGAGGACCATCTGACTGACTGCAGCCACTGAGACTGCCGCGTGGCACCTATCTCTGTGGCTGGGGAGGGGGGCGCAGTGTGGGACAACAGACTGGCCTCACAGCCCACCTCTAGGGAGTCGCACGGGACAGGCTCATGGAACAATGAGGCAAAGTGCAAGGCAGCCTTGTTCAGCTCCCAACTGGGAAAAGGACAACCAATGTGGCAGCAAATTTGTTTTTTCAAACAAGTTGCTATAGATTTCAAAGCACTTGGACTTACTACTTCCCTTTCATATCCTTGGCTCCTTACCATGGAAGGTAACAGATCTACAGGTTTAAGGGGCTGGGACGTGAGCATCTCTGGGACATCATTACTCTTCCTACCACATTTGTGGTGAGAGAATATGGGAGTGTATGTGGAATGGATCCTGGAGATGCCTGATCAGTAAGAGTGAACCATGCGAACATCTTTCTGTGTAGGACTAAATTCATCGACATGGTTACCTCTATCAAAGATCCTGGATCCAAGATTATCATGAGTAGCTGGGCAGGGTTTGAAATGTGAGCCCAGCTAGTGGACTCAAAGTTGGCATTGACAGGGACCTATGCTGCGTGAAGCTGAGCTATCTGGTATCTCTTGACAGAATTCAGAGGAAAGAATCTAAAGTTTAAGAAGCAGAGAATGTTAATATAGATACACCATGTGTGACTGGTTCAGACAACCCGTCCTCCCAAAACCTGCCCTCTCATCCCCCATAGCCTAGAGGCCATCTCTCCTACCAGTGTTGGAAAGCACACAGGTGAGGGGAGCACTGACATCTTTAAGCACAACAGTGACCATCCACAGCAGGCTGGGAAGGAAAGCAGTAGATGGTACCATTGAAATGGATCAACCAAAGTTAGTAAAAGAGATGAGATCCCAGGGCTCCAATGTGAAGAAACAGACAAATTCACAATCATAGCTTGAAACTGTATAAGCCTTTCCCAATAACTGATACTATAAGCTGATAAAATCAGCAGATAGGAGAAAAATTTGAATAAAAGATGAACAAACCTGCTCTAACCGACAAATATGAGACTGTGCAACAAGCAATACAGAAAGCACATTCTTTTCAGGTCTCTATGGAATATTTACTCACATACATGCTAGGCTATAAAGAAAATTTCAGTGAAGTTCAAAGGACATAAATCAGAACATGTCCTCTGACCACAGTGAAATTTAACTAGGAATCAATAACAAACGATAAACACACAAATCCCCCAAGAATCTGGAATTTCAACAATGTATTTTTCAATAACCCACAGGTCAAATAAGAAGTAAAAGTTAGAAAATATTTGAACTGATCAGTAAAATGTGATATACCAAAAATGAGGGTGATATACCAGGCTTTGAGGGAAAGAAACAGCCTTAAATACATATATAAGGGCTGAAAATGAATAAGTACCAATCTGAAGAGGCAATAGAAATACCAACAAAAAAGCAAATTTAAACTAAAAGTAGAAAGAAATAATGAAGACCCTGCAGACATTAAAACGATAAAAAGGTGTTATGAACAATTTCAAGCCTAGAAATTTTGAAACTTTAAATGTCATAGAAATACTGACACAAGATGAAATAAAAATGTAAATAGTCATATACCTAATAATTGAATAAAACACATAATTAAAAACTTTCCCTAAAGAAAATTCTAGGTCTGGATAATTTAATCAATGAAATGTTTCCAAACATTTAAGAAATAACATAACTGTTATAGAATAAACTTTTTTTTTTTTAAACAGATTTTATTTGTTTAAGAGAGAGAGAGACAGACCAGCAGGGGGAGTAGGAGAGGGAGAAGCAGGCTTCCTGCTGAGCAGGGAGCCCAGTGGAGGGCTCCATCCTAGGACTCTGGGATCATGACCTGAGCCAAAGGCAGACGCTTAATGACTGAGACACCCAGGTACCCCTAATAAACTCTTACAAAGAATATAAAAAGAATTCTATATGGCAAGCATGATACCAAAATCTGAGGAAGATGTAACAAGAAATGAAAACTGGAGGCCAATCTTTCTTTTGAACACAGACTCAAAAATCCTAAACAGAGGATTAACAAATTGAACGTCCAATGAGTTATAAAAGCAATAATATAAAAACTGAGTTTATTCCAGGAATGAAAGACTGGTTTAACATCAGAAAACTAGCTGATATAATTCAACCACATGAATAGAATAGAGGAGAAAAAAATTTCTGATCTCTTTAACAGCTTTGGAAAAAGCATTTAATAAAATTCAACTTCTGTTAGGAATAAAACACTTTTAAAACACTAGAGACAATGGGAAATGTTCTTCATCTGGTAATAAATGATATACAAAAAAACCTTTCCCCTATCGAATTGGAACAATAGAAAAATTTCAAGAAAGCTGCCTCTATTCAAGATTGTACTAGAAATTATAGCCAGGCACAGAGAAAAAATATAAGAAAACAGACATCATTACCAACAACACGAATATGTGTAGAAAGAAAATCTTAAAGCATCTACAGAGTAACCATCAGCATTAACAGGTGATTAGCAATATAGATACACAGAGATTCAAAGTTACAGATGCAGATGTGACATACTTTTTCTCATAGCCAGAAGTTCACATAGGTCCTGGACCAAATGCTATGGCCACACTATTACTATTCCAAAGGACCTGTTCAAAACATGTTTGCTTCCTGTTCCTGTGATCTGTTTATTTGGAGGTGTTGGTACACAGGGGAAAATGCTCAGATTAAGAAACACAGCGATGGTGCTAATGAATTGGAAACTGAGGCTACTATCTGGCCATTCCGGGTTCCTTATGCCACAGGCCAACGTGAAAAAAGGAAATTTCATGATGACAGGAGTAAACCATCCTGATTATCAAGGGAAACTAGAGTTACTGTTTCAGAGTCCAGGGAAGAAGGAGAATGATAGGAAGCCGGGAGATCCTTTAAAGGGCCTCTGGTCAACACCATGCTCCACGCTTCCAGTGGGAAGTCTAATGACCACATACCGAGGGCTGAGAACTCTCAGAAACCAAGGTTGGGTTACTCTGCCACGTAAAGAACTCTGGTCGACTGAGGACCATGAACAGAGAAGCAGAAGCAGATGGGTCACTGCTACATATTTACTCCCCGCATTCGAATCCACAGGTCACAGTGGAACTGCCTGCTTCGTACCTCAGGCAATCCTAGGACACAGAGTCCCGCACATACCTGTTGAGTTCCCGGATGGCCCGGAGTCTGCGGGTATAGCGACGGCAGCTTGGCAGAATGGAGAGGTGGTGGGCGTGCAGGGTAAGGAAAAAGCATTCTGTAGGGAATTTCGGCTCAGAAAATGGAGGCTGATCTCCATCTAGGAAAAATAACAGGATTCCCTAAATAAAGTCTCTAACAAGACTAAATCAAGGGAAAAGCACAATTAAGAAAGAATTACACTTGAATTTTCAAGAAGCTTAAGGATGCTTTTTAAAAAATATAGACTAGTTATAAGCAGCACAGAATAACTATGTGCTCCATTTAATGACTAGGTATTCTGCCCCATCTGATTAAATGTTTGCATAGTTGTATGTAACAATCTGTCGTTATGTGTCTTCCTGATGTATTTTACATACCCAGTCCTATAATTCAACACAGGTCATGAAACATCACCTTGGGGGCACCTGGGTGGCTCAGTCGGTTAAGCGACTGCCTTCGGCTTGGGTCATGATCCCGGGGTCCTGGGATCGAGCTCCCAGTTGTCGGGCTCCCTGCTCAGAGGGGGACCTGCTTCTCCCTCTGCCCCTTCCCCACTTGTTCTCTCTCTCTCTCTTCCTCTCTCTCAAATAAATAAAATCTTAAAAAAAACCAAAACAATACATCCCCTTGAATCTCAAAATGCTATTAGACTATGTTAATAATCTACAGATTCCAAAGCCATTTCCCTACTGTGGGCATGTCTGTCATTTCTAATTTTTCTCTATTATAAATAGTGCTTGGAAGAGCTATATGAAAATTTACTCCCTCACCCCACTCCCAGAATTGGGAGTAGATTCTAAAATATAAAATTATTGAGAATGACAGTGCTATAATTTTTAGTATAAATCAGAATTCATTAAATAAATTGATTAAATTCCATCTATTTCTTCACAGACTTACATTCTATCTTATCACTTTATTTTTGGATTATCTATTTATTTTTAAAGACTTTATTTTTTATTTTATTTTATTTTTTTTTAAGATTTTATTTATTTGACAGAGAGCGATCACAGGTAGGCAGAGAGGCAGGCAGAGAGAGAGGAGGAAGCAGGCTCCCCGCTGAGCAGAAAGCCCGATACGGGGCTCGATCCCAGGACCCTGAGATCATGACCTGAGCCGAAGACAGAGGCTTATTAACCCACTGAGCCACCCAGGTGCCCCAAAGACTTTAAGTAATCTCTACACCCAACGATGTAGGGACTCAAACTCACAATCCTGAGGTCAAGAGTCGCAAGCTTCGCCAACTGAGCCAGTCAGATGCCCCTGGTTTTGGATAATTTACAGACATACAACAATAACCTGAATTTCCTTCAATTTGTATCTAATTCCTATTATATTTTCTGCAACAAGTATCTTTATTTTCTACGATATATACTGCTTACATTCTTCCCCCCAAAAGAAAACTCCCTCTCGGCAGAATTAGTTTGGGCCTTATACATTTATTTATTTTTTTTATTATTTATTTTTTTTAAAAGATTTTATTTATTCATTTGACACAGAGAGAGAGATCACAAGTAGGCAGAGAGGCAGGCAGAGAGAGAGGAGGAAGCAGGCTCCCCGCTGAGCAGAGAGCCCGATGTGGGCCTCGATCCCAGGACCCTGGGATCATGACCTGAGCCGAAGGCAGCGGCTTTAACCCACTGAGCCACCCAGGCGCCCGGTCTTATACATTTATAACAGTTTTATATTTTGAAAGGTATGATTCTATCAAACATAAGATGTTTTGCTCTATTTTTTAATTTTATATACTCATTTTATCTCACTCTACAAAAAGCATATTTATCTATTAAGATACTGTATATACATATTGTCTCTGATGATATGCTTCGTTTCTTAAATCATCATAAATTTCTGTTTCCTTCATGGCTGAGTCAAATCCTCTGCTCGGTTTTCTCATGTTTTATTTTTATGTTATATATTTATAGTGTGTATATATACATAAAAATAAATAAATATAAAATAAAGGATATATATATAAAGAATATATATACATATATATGTATTTTTAAATGTTTAACACTTTGATTCTTCTGGAATTTACTAGTCAATGATATGATTCCAAGACAATACCAGTGACTACTCAGTCAAATGACACTAATCAAATATTAACTTCATTGCTCATCGGATACTTAGTTCTTATTATAGTTTACATGTTTCTCTAGAATGTGTACACCCATCTGATCATGATGCTGCCAGGCAGGCATGGAATCTCTGTCCTATTCCATGAATGATTTTATAATACTTAAAAAATAAATGCCATACGATCTTGACATCTGTCATTAACATGTTTTATAACATAGAAAGGATCAACAACTCAATACCTTGAAAATATTCATATTTTAATACCAACAATGCATCAAGATCTATCAAATATTTCATGAGAACTTTAATTGGTGTATATAAAACCTATATCACAATTAAATCTCTGCTATCATTTTTATTATATTTCTTTTTTTCTAAAGATTTTATTTATTAATTTGACAGAGAGAGAGAGCACAAGTAAGGAAGCGGCAGGCAGAGAGAGAGGAAGAAGCAGGCTCCCCGCTGAGCAAGGAAGCCAATGTGGGACTCGATCCCAGGACCCTGGGATCATGACCTGAGCCGAAGGCAGCCGCTTAACCAACTGAGCCAACCAGGCATCTCTATTATATTTCTTTTTCATTTCTTTCTTTCTTTTTTTTTTTTAGTCTAAATAGCATATTTCCTTCCACTTTTTCTATGAATCTATTTGACTTTGGCTAAGCCAAATAAGTTTTTAATGCATTAATNTTTTTTTTTAGATTTTTTTTTTTTTTTTAAAGATTTTATTTATTTATTTCACAGAGGGAGAGAGATCACAAGGAGGCAGAGAGGCAGGCAGAGAGAGAGGGGGAAGCAGGCTCCCTGCTGAGCAGAGAGCCCGATGCGGGCCTCGATCCCAGGACCCTGAGATCATGACCTGGGCCGAAAGCAGAGGCTTTAACCCACTGAGCCACCCAGGCGCCCGCCAAATAAGTTTTTAATGCATTAATTTTTATTGTGTATCTCTGGCTCTTAAATTAATTTTCTGGAGAGAAAACAAGAATTTGTGAGGAATCACTAGCATCCAAATAAAATAAATTTACAAGACATTTTTAAATACAAGGGCAGCGTTTTAACGGTCTCACAATGAGCAATGTCACTCACAAAGTTCAGCCAGCCAGTCGCTCACGTCCTCCATCGTCGCGTTCACTCTCGTCTCATCATTAGGGAGAGTAATCCGACACCTTGGGTGGAATATATACGTGGGGTCCACCGTCTCTAACTTGATCTTTGTACTTAGCTGCTGCAGCACCCAAAGGAAATTCAGCATGAATCCATCTGTAGATACCAATCTATCATCTGTCTGTGGAATATGGAAAAAGGTGCTTAAAATAACAATTTAAAAGGAAATTTTGGTACAACTTTGTAAGAAAGGAAACCAGACATTCATCCCAAAGTCAGTGAGAGGACATATATTGCCACCATTGTCATTCTATCAGAGGGGACACTTTACAGAGTCTTAATCCTACATGAAGCATTTTATACAGTCACTGAATCTTCAGAAGACCCCTTGGAAGTCAGCGATACTGTTACTCACATTTTACAAAGGAGGAAACTAAGGCTCGGAGAGCTAAATGACTTGCCCAAGATCTCCAAAATTAATTAAGTAGAAACAATAAATGTTGCTTCCTTCCTCTTCTTTATTTCCCCTCAAGAGCATCAAAACCCTAGTTTCACTCAGCACCAGTTCACTCAGTCAACAGTCTGACCAACAGTTTCTCTGGTTGATGTCACTAGCGAAGTCTTGTATTAATAACATAACAATTATAATAATAGTGGTTAACATCAATTGTGGTAGGAAACTGAGGCACAGAGAAATAAATGGCTAAGGTCCCACCGTTAGTACATGGTGGGACCAGAGCAGGAAACCCAGGCAGGCTCATGCAAAGCCACACTGTTCCCTATACCCTTTTCTTCTTCTCAGTAGAAATGGCACATCATTCATTCATTACTTATTAGTAATATAGGAAAGATGCCCTTTTAACTTCTCTATCCTTGCAAGGTAGGCCACCAGGCTCCCCACCAAATCCGATACACTTCAACTTTGTAACTGGTCTCCTCGGGTCTGCTTCTTCATTCCCACCTTGGTGCCTTACAAGTGTCTCGAAAATTCTTTTCCCAGCCTTGTAATGGCTGACTTTCACATCAGGCCGGTCTCTGATCAAACGTCACCTTCTTAAAGGTGTCTTCCCTACCACTTGGTCGAAACTCACTCCCATACCTTCCTTCTGGCACCTCCAGGGTTACTCCCAAGTCCTCTACCTTGCTTTATTTGCTTCACAGATTCTACAAGTGCCTGGAATAATATACTTACATGCTTACTCATTTAGCCTACGGAACATAAGCTGCACAGGGGTAAAAAGTTTTTCTATCCTGCTCAACACCGTGTCTCCATTTCCTAGAACAATGCCTGGTTGGTACCGAGTGAAGACAAGTTAGATGAATGACTTTAGCGCATCAATAAACGTGGTCTTCAGGAATCCTACCTGCATCTGTGCTTTCTTCATGTTGGCATTGACGACAGCTGCCATGTAACTAAGAGCAGCCTCACGGGTCTCACCGTTTAACAGAATACTATGCAGAATCTTGAAAAGCTCTTGCTGGAATTGATTTTAGAAAAGAAGAAAAAAAATTAAGACTTGAGTTTAAAAATGATTCCTTTTGACTTCAAGAACAGCTGGGCTTCTTCCCCCTTCTCTCCTCTCCTCCTTCCACTCATTTGAAGAAAACCCGACTATAAGAGGAACAGAAGTGTCCAAATTCAACTGTATCAAGACAATTCGCAGGAAAGCAGATGGTGGGGTGGGGGAGGCAAACAGTTATTACAGCTTTAATAAAATAGCTTTTGCTATTGCCTTTTCAGGACAGGTTCAAAATTACCTTAGTTATGCTATCATCAGCCTCTAATTTTGCTGCCGGAAAGTCTCAGAACTGAAGACATACCGATCTACACCTGAGACGCATGAGTCACCAAGGAGTACGTGCAAACTAGCAGCGCTCGCTCACTCTCACATTTTAAAGGCCTACGAGCGGGCTGGAGAGAGAGCATAGCCACTAATCTCAGAACCAGTCCCCAGCGATGCCACATACTACTGTTGCGACAGTGGTTACTCAAGACACCGGTTACATATACCCAGCCTCTCCGTTACCCATCCTTTGAATTCATTTTCCAAACACCTACCCTTCCCAGCTCCAAGTAATGCTGCAGTGACTGGCTGACCACACGAGTGTTTTCTAGGGTAATGGCGGGCCCTGAGAAGTATTTTTCAACCACCTTAGCCTGGGAAGAGAAGGGAAAAATTCCATCGATATATAATGTACATTTAAGGAAGGAATCGGAACATCAGAGCAGCAAAGTACAAATGGCCACTGTACTTACATCATCTTCTGCGAAGACTGAGAAGCTAAAGAAAGCCCCCAAATAGGAGAGTCTCTGCAGCTCCCGCCCAGAGCCAGGGCTTAAGGATTTAGGCAACCACAATGGCAAAGAAGCCACCTAGGCAAAAAACGGAAGAGGCAAGTCAAGCTGCCACTTCGGCAAGTGAGGGGAAAACATTAACGAGCAGAGTTCTCAACAACCAACCTGTTCTCAGCTGGGTCTCAGCCCCCAGTACCAGGGCGGACGGTTAACACACAAAACCCCAAAGCTCATGAACGTGCTAGGATCCCTGCTGGCATCTGTTCATCTCGGATGGAGGCGGAAAAGCCTCCGAATCCTCTACACTTTCACAGGATAGTCTTTTGATTTTTATGTTTCAAGAAACTCTTTGATAGAGTTCAGACCAACTATTTTTACACTATCAAAGGACTCAAGTACATTTTTCCATACGACTGGTTTTCCTCCTTGCACAATACTTACACAAAAATCACGGAAGAATATAAGTAACTTCATCCCAGGTAATAACATACAGGGTTGACCAATTTAACTCACTGGTTAACATACTGGGTTAACCAATTTAACTACGGGGTTAACCAATTTAACTACCAATTTAACACCAGACATTTTACCTACATCTAACCTAAATGTCCTCTAAGACGTGTTTTTTTTCACGTAATGTTACGGAAGGGGTATCTTCAGAGTCAAACGTCCTTGAATATGTGCAAGTCCATCAGGGAGGCACTCACCAAATTGCACACAGGGTGGGTCTTCCCAAACTTGGTTTCACAAAGCTCACCTAAAGCCTAGAAATAAGATCAGAAAGTGTTTTTTAAAATTATTTTTTATTTTTAAAGATTTTTATTTATTTATTTGACAGAGAGACACAGAGAGAGCACAAGTAGGCAGAGGGAGAGGGAGAAGCGGGCTCTCCGCTGAGCAGGGAACCCGATGTGGGGCTCGATCCCAGGACCCTGGGATCATGACCTGAGCCGAAGGCAGCTGCCTAACCGACTGAGCCACCCAGGCGCCCCAGAAAGTGTCATTTAAGTGTATTCCATCTTAAATTGACTGCCATATGTAATATCAAGGAAGAGCTCTAATGCTGTGATAAATATATCTGCATTCCTTCCAAAACACTAGAGCTTTACTGTTTTTCTGATGAATAAGCTAATAACTGCACGTTGCAAAATTCAGACGAAACAGAAATATAAAATGAAACTAAGAATCACTCATAAACTTCACCCGAAGAGATGACCTCTACTGATATTTAACAGCTTTCCAACCATATTTTTGTGCCTAGCCACACTGAAATAAATGTTTATTTTTACAAAAAGTGATTTTTTCACTTAACATCTTTCCATGTCAAAAAAAAGATGTGCTTCATAAACTTGAGATGGCTAGTCTTGCCAGTGCTAAATAGGACTATAAATCATTACAATCTAATAAGCCACCACATTCAGAACATACTTAAAAGCCTTTACTTGGCTTTAAGATCTCGGATATTTCTGAGACCTCCAACATTTTCCTTTGGAGCTGCAATCATTCTCACATTAGAGAATCAGGAAAAGTAGGTTTTAGAGGCATAAACACAGTTAAACACAGCCGGTGTGTTCCAGTCAAACACTATTTCAACAGTGAGCTTCATTTTCTGTGACTGAACGTGGCTACCAACGTTCCCGAGCCGGCCAGTGGAAGCTGCTTCTGAGTCATGCATGGAGGCCCTGACAGGTCTCTGAGGTGCCGCTGCGAAGGAAAAGGTCTCACTGCACAGGGCAGGGGTTCCCAAACGGTGCTGCACATCAGGATCCCCGGGGGAGCTGGAAAAACCCAATGCCAGGCTCTGTCCTCACCATGCCCGTGACCAGTGGAATCACAGTGTGTGGGAGCTAGGCATCAGGTGTTTAATTTTAAAGATCCGCAAGTGATTCCAGGGCATGGCAACACTGGGAGGCACTGAGCCAGAGAACAATCACAGTTGTTTCTGATTCCAGCTCCGGTGGTCTTCCTCTTCCTGCTCCCATTGTCTTTCCTCCCACTGCCCTCTCTCGGCTGTACAAGCATCGATAATGACAGAAAATAAAACTATTGTCTGCCATAATGGAAGCCTTTGTCTTTTGATCAAGAAGAACATTTTGTTGATATCTGACACTGAAAGCTCCTCACTGAAACATCGAGCCAGTTCGGACCACAACAGAAAAGCTAACAGTTCTGCGAAGGAACATTGACATCATTCGCTGAGAATCAATGTGCACTCGAATATTTCATCACCGGACTCAAACAATCAGATGGTTTCACTTCCTTTTATCTGGTACAGACAGAATAATGCGTAAGGATTAACAGAATTTTATTAGAAACCCGAATGGCAGGGGCAGTAGAAAGAGCCCTGACATAAATCCATTCAAAGTTATTTTTGAAAAGTAAGAATTCCCATTTCACTTTCTCATTTCCCAACACTATCTTCGCCTCTTAGCTCCATTCTGATCGATTAAAACAGAGACACGCACCCTTCATGTTCACCCCTGTGTTAGCATTTATCATGGTGTGATTATCCATGCTGTTGCGGACTTGAGTTTGGCAGTGGGTCAGTAGGAAAGAGGTGCCTTGTCTAATTAGCCCCAGTGTCTGGCAGAGAAGAGGTCCTCAGTGAGCACTGACTTAATGGTAAGATGGATTAAGTCAGTAAAAAGATTGATGTAACCAGGGCCTCAATTTATACAAGATTATATTTATTCATAGAGTTAGCTAATTTCATATTTTGATATTTTTTTTCCTTCACATCCTAGAGTGGAAAATATTTAGTCACATGTCAAAGTATTTTTCTCCCCAAATTTCCAAGAAGCCAATTCAGAAAAGGGCCTTTTCTTTTCTTTCCTGTTCCAGTGTGTTCACAGCAGTCGAGGCCCTCCGTGAGAGTCGAGGGGAAAGTCTGTCCACAATTTACGCTTGCTGCAGGTGCCCGAAGGAGCTAAGCAGGTCTGTTTCCCACAGGAAGCCTGAAGGAAACGGGGAAGGCGAACAAGAAAACCACTCTGATATTTTTCTGTAGAAAGTCACTGCGTAAAGCTGGGTTACTTTTCCTAGTATAACTGCCATTTTCCTTACATTTGTAATAGTTTTTTGTTTTTTTTTAATTAACAAAATTTCATTCCAATTATGGTATGCCTGTTGCCAGGAGGAGCAGAAGGATACCACCAAGATTCGCCATTTTCCTAAGCTACACAGTCAGGCCAAGTGCATTCTGGCGCCTGCGTCACTGATTCCTGCCTAGGGCTCGCACGTGCAGAATATGTCCTGGGCTACCTCCCTCTCTTCACTGATGCATCTCCCTGCCCACCAAACACTGCACGGCCAGCACAATGCTTTCAAGGTTTTAACTGTGAAAAGGTTGATTACCTGAAAAAAAAAGTGTAGGTTAAAATCATGTGGGAGAAAGCGTCTATTGAATGGCTTAAAGAAAAAGAACAAAGGCTTACCATGAGGGGGTACTTAAAGTAGTCACTATCGAGGGAGCACTCTTTGGCAGCGAGAGCCAGGCCTTGTAAAATGGGGATAAAGATCTGTAAGGAAAAAAAAATCGGAAATGTAAATTTAGGAAAACATAAGAACAGGAGGCGTGTTAAAATAAAGTGCTGAATCTGAATGTCTAAGCATTTCCACGTTCCCCAAGGAAAAGCTGTTTTGTTTATAATGGAGTCTGGTATCCAGCCACGGAGTGTGGCTCTGTCCTTTGACGAGGTGAACCACAAAGTAATATAGCTGAATTTTCCAGAGGTAATAGGATCTGGTGAGCCCGAATTCTCTGGCAGGACTCCGAGTGACTCAATAGAAACTCACAATTTTTGAGCCCGCTCTAGGAGTCCCCAGGGGTCCTCACTCTAGTCAACTAAATTTTCCACATCTCGACAATGAATATGGTTCTGATGACCAAGCACCTACAATCTGTAAAGAAACTGGACTAAATGTTCCAATATTTTCTCAACTCTATCAGTATTTTAAAAAATGCTTTGTAGCCTCTCTCCCACCTCCATCTGATTCTTTCCATCTTTCCCTATTTTGAAGAGAACAAGAAAAACACACCAGTAATGGATATTATCATGATTATGTTAACTTTATTTTTTATTTTTTTATTTTAAAGATTTTATTTATTTATTTGTCAGAGAGAGAGAGCACAAGCAGACAGAGTGACAAGTAGAGGCAGAAGGAGAAGTAGGCCCCTTGCTGAGCAAGGAGCCCGATGCGGGACTCGATCCCAGGACCCTGGGATCATGACCTGAGCCAAAGGCAGCTTAACCAACTGAGCCACCCAGGCGTCCCTATTACATTAACTTTAATTATGCAGAGCAAAGAGATAGCTGGTAAATGTGGAATATGCAAAAGAAAACGACTGCAACGACTTATCTCCATTTGCGATATAATGAATACACTAACATGACGCCAGAACCCGAGGGCACCCTCGGGTATTTATTTTTACAAGTTTACCATCAATACCAGGGCACGCTGTCACCACTCAAGGTTTGCTCAGCACAGCTCATTTACAAATGTCACCATGCACTCACTGACCGCCTCACTTAGAGAGTTGGTTGGGATTCAAGATTAGTAACATTAAGTAGAAGATGGTATAAACAACAGCTGAAAATCCAAATGTCAACAAGTTGAAATGTTGAAATGGGAGTGCTCTATAAAGCCACTAGGAAAACTGAAAAATTCCCTTTTCTATTAATTTCATCCCACTGTACTGTGCAGCCTGGTCATTTAAGGAGCACAGGATATTAAAAAAAAAAAAAAAGGTGCCCTGGATTACAAAGTGTCTGTGTCTGTGGAGTGTCTTGAGATTAACAAGATAGTTCTGGAAGAGATCATTCCAGTTTTTGCAACTCAAACCATCAGGGTAGAAGTAATGTGCTGTCAGAAGCTAACTAGAAATGGATAGATAGAGCTTAGGTGTGGTGATGGGGGAGTGACAACATTACAATCAAGAAAAACAAAATTAAGTTCCCAAATCACCAAAATAAATTTCACAATTGGTCATCTAGAAAAATCTCAATACTTTTTTCCAGAATGCTATAAAGAAAACATCTTTATGTTTTCTAGTAGACTTATCCTCTTTTGCAGGTAGGATTTAATTTATAATAGACAAGTTATTACCAGCTATAATATTTTTCAAATAGTCAAGTACTATAATATTTGTGTGACATTTTTTTTTAAAAGGTCTTATTTATTTGAGACAGAGAGAGCATGAGCAGGGGAAGGGAGAGGGAGAAGGAGAGGGAGAAGAAGACTCCCCACAGAGCACGGAGCCTGATACAGGACTTGATCCCAGGACCCTGAAATTATGACCTGAACCCAAGGCAGATGCTTAACCATCTGAGCCACCCAGGCACCCCTGACTTATGTATTTTAAATGATTCTCTTGTTTTCAAATAAACACCTTCAAGCAATGACAAAAAAATACAAGTGTTCATCTCCAATCCTAAATTCTAGCTGTTTATTTCTGTTTATTTATCTGTGAACACCTCAAACATTAAAAGGGGACTAAGTTTCAGTCAAAAGATTTAATAGCTCTAATCTGCCTAACTCGTCAGACAAAAAGATGAAGTGCTGTTTTCCATTCACTAGTCATTTCTCTCTAGAAAAAAACACATGGTAATGCGAAGACAGACAAAGAGTGTTCAGGACCGAGTGGCAGGAAAGGCATCAGAATGCCATGATTAAAAAGAAATAGTGGGGGGCACCCCGGGTGGCTCAGTTGGTTAAGCATCTGCCTCTTTGATTTTGGCTCAGGGCATGATCTCAGGGTTGTGAGGTCGAGCCCCACATCTGGCTCCACACTCAGCACAGAGCCTGCTTAAGATTCTCTTTGCCCCTTCCCCCTTTACCCCCCTAACCCTGGAGGGAAAAAAAAGAAATAGTGGGTGTACAACACTGTGAATGCACTAAATGCCACTGGATTGATTCATTTTATGTTATGTGGATTTCATCTCAATTGAAAAAAAAAAGAGGTCACTTCAGAAGGTCTGTGTAAGTTTCTTTATGAATAAGATAAGCATAACATAGCCCTTTCAGCTGATAACTGGGCTGATTTTTATAGAACTAAAGCTACTCTGGGTTCCTCAAATGATGTCTTGTACAATAGGAAAAGTGTTCTCATTTTTTTTTTAAGATTTTATTTTTTAAGTTATTTCCCACCCAATGTGGGGCTTGAATTCACAACTCCAAGATTAAGAGTTGTATGCTCCACCAACTGAGCCAGCCAGGTGCCCAAGGAAAAGTATTCTAATTAATGCACATCATACACACAACAGAGGGCACCACTTAAACCTTCCAAGATGGTTATTTATTTTCTTTCTTTCTTCCCCCCTTTTTTTTTTTAGATAGGCTCATGCCCAGTGTGGAGCCCAACATGGGGCTCGACCCCACGACCCCGAGATCAAGATCTGAGCCAAGACTGAGTCAGACGTTTAACTGACTGAGCCACTCAGGCACCCTGACAGTCATTCATTTTCATCAGAGCTCACTTCTCTCTCTAGAGAGGAAAAGCTCACTATGCTGCCCTGAGTACTCCTGGAAGTCAACAAGACCCTCATCTAAGAAAAGTAGTTGATGAATTCCTAACACAGCCAGTGACACTAACTAGGAGTTTTGCTTCTGGCTTCTTTTTTTGGAACCTGTTAAAAACACAATTCCTGAGATTTCAAATCAATCCTTACAAATAATATTAGGTATAAAAAAATTAAAAGGAATCATAAAACTTAGAGCTATTGCCTCTGTTCTGTGTAGAAAGAAACAACCGTACAGTAAATTCTAAGTGTCATAAAAATCCCTCCGTCACGGGAAACGGCTTGTGCGCGAGCTGCTGAGGCAAAGTGCTCATGTCACAACACAGGCCAGGACACAGCAACCAAGCATGATGACAAAGTTTCACCTTGGAAGAAACCTTTCTGACTAAATAAATAGCTTTATTACTAAATATCCCATATCTGCATTTTCACTTGACTTCACACAGTGAGATATAAAAACTGCATGAATACTTAATGAAAGAAGTAATTAGCAAGACATGAGACATCATTCCCAGTTGAGTGGTGAGAAGACAAAAGATTCTATGTGGTACACAGACTGCACTGAGCTAATTTCGTCGCTGGTTTACTAATCTCCTTTTTGCAAACTCGGAGAACTAATTTTCAACATGACTCAACTGGCAAATGCACGTCGTGTCTTATGCCATCTCTTGGTATTCTTGCATTGAAAGCACCCTGAAATCAGGGACAGGGCCTCAGATGACTTCTTACCTCTCAAGGCACTTAGCACTGTTTAAAACACTGGACGTTTGACTGCTTGAAATGGACAAACGATCTGAACAATGCAGCTGTCAATCTGATTATCTCAAGAGAGAAATCCCAGGTAGATCTCTCTGAGCACATGAACACATGCATATTCAAATTCCGAAACAGAAGTTTTCAATATATGATGTCTTCAGAAATCAGCCTTGGCACAGAAGTTCCTAGGTTAAATGTTCCAGTAGAAAATTCATAAAACCTCACCTGCTTGAAAACTTCTTCATCCTGGTGAGTGGTCCTCACCAGTTCCTGCATGAAGCCATACGGGAGATTCCTGCACAGCATATACGGCACCAGGAAGGACGGCTGCTGCATGGACCTGCGAACCCACAAGAGGCAAGGACCGCAATGGCTCAGTTCATCAGTGTACGACAACACGGCGCACGGGCTGTCACACCAGCAGAAGTGTCCAATCAAATGTCAAACTTTAGATCTCCCAGATATTCTACACAACAATTTTGGCAAAAGACCAACCTTCTTAAATTGTTCATAATCGCTTTTTGATCTTTTTAATGAAGAAACTATAGAAAGTTTCAAAGAATCCATCTTTTCCTATTGTCAAGCCCTTTAAAAATAAAGCATTAACCAAAAAATGAAAAATTAGATGTCTCTTTTACTTATTTATGGTGCACCCAACTGAAAAGAAAAGGTCAGCAGTGAGTGAGGACTTTTAAATAAAACTCTTGTTAATTTTAACCTATAGAATATTTTTTGAAGTTTTGGTCCATGTTTATCCTTTTCTTTCTTCTTCTTTTCTTTTCCTTTTTAAGGTTCATTTATTTATGTAATCGATACACCCAACATGGGACTCGAACTCATGACCCTGGGGGGATCAAGAGTCCCCCCACCCCCCGACTGAGCCAGCCAGGCACCCCCACCTTTTCCTTCTTTTTGACAAGTTTCAAAAACAGATGGTTCTGGTACAGAAAATAATATAAGAACACCCAGAACGAATAAATGTTGTAACTTTGCCATTTCTTCCTTAGATATTTTTGTATCACTTTTCCTTCAGATATTTTCGTAAAAGAAATGAATATATAAATACTCTTTTATCAAACTAGAAACCTTGACGGGACTCTCCGAAACAATCAATACCGCAGTATAAACTTGGGGTGATGCCCAAACTAACTGCTCTCCCACTGTCATTTATCCCTGAATAACAGAAATTGTATGATATATGGAAAGTGAGAACCTACACATTTTTTTCCCAAGCTCTCCCCTGATTTCAAGGAGCTGCTTTGAAACTAAATACTAATTTCCTGCTTTGACGCTGATCTATGTTAACTGGTCTAGAAGTAAAGCAGACAGAGAGTGTTTTATTTTCCTGTATTTCAGAGAAGGAAAGGGACCTCCTGGGTCATCCAGTCAACCCCTTTCATCTTCCAGGTGAGAAAGTGCGTTATCCAAGGTGAGGCAAGTCGGCCGGACAGCCTGACGTCCGCTGACGGACAGGGTCCTCTCCCGGCTAGTGTGAGCGCACCCGGTTTTTCCTACCTTGGCTGCGTGAGGGAACCTTGCAGGACTAACGCAGTATGGGATATGCACTGCGAGCGGATGTTGCTCAGAAGCTGGCTGACTGGTGGCTGGCTGCACGTCTGAAAGAAAAGGCCAAGGTCAGGACTGCAAAAACCAACAGAATAAGCCTGTGCTGTTGAAACTGACAAGAGTCAGGAGACATCAATCTCCAGGAAACGGCATGCTTTTCCCTGGCTCGACTTGTAACGAACAAACTAGAGTAACTATATGGCCCACGTGTGCTGCCTCTGCCCAACTCCACGGTCAGAGAAGAGAGGGCAGGAGAGTGAGAGGACCGAGCAGGAACCTCAGGGCTGTGAGCCCACGCTCCGCTTCCGCTCAGGTTCCGTGCAACAAACGCCAGAGAGGCCTGTCACAGATGAGTAACTAACAGGGGGACAAGTGGACTATTCTGGGAGACTAGAAGCAGACAATGAACAAGGAATGAAATAATGTCAGTAAGAAACAGGAGAAAAACCATAGCTTCCAGAGTTTAAATCCGTTTTTTGTAACTTTTATGTGATTTAGGACAATCACTCAGTGTCCCTGAGGTGCGTTTGCTAATTCATACAGTAGAAACAATACCTGCCTTGCACTAGGTTAACTGAACAACCGTGAGAATCTGAGTTTCCAAAGACGGAGCCCAGGGTCGGCAGTCCGCGGGCACTCCGAAAATGTGGGTTATTACTACACTGGTCACAGTCTATCAGAAATGGTGAGGGCCATGTAAGTCGCTGGTGGCAATGGCTCTTGCCCCCATCACTTCTTCCTTCCACTTGGATGTGAGTTCCATGAGGGTTGTGTGAGTTCTTTGTGTGTTTTGTTCACTGACAACACCTTGAGCTCCTAGCACAGGGCCTGGCACATAATACACGCTAGAGAACAATTTTCCTCGCTGAATAAATGAAGGAATGTTCCCGAAGAGGGCAAGTGATTATTTATCAAAAAATAACTAGGTTCTTATGGGTTTTTTAACTGGATCTACTTCATATTACCTTTGGTGCTTTTTTTTCCTCTATTCCAACTCGGTCAAAACACTCGATGAGGTAGTTCAGCATGTCTGTCTCCTTGCAGGTCTCAATGGTGAAATGGTCACTGTAGGAATCCCAAGTACTTGCCCCACCAGAGGCTCCCAAACTTTGGAGAAGAGAAAAGAAAATTGATGATTCTTACCTCTTCTCAATGAATTATTTTTGACAAAGTTTGCATCTCTGCAGCAGAAAGCCTGTTAGGATCCCTGCGCCCACGACAAAGCACAGACACCCGTGCAGCAAGGCTCATTGCACCTGCACCAAGTCCAATAACAGGAACCCTTAGTAAACACTGTATTGACCTAAGAAGAGAGTTGGATCAGAAACCCAACACTTTAACTTATTGGGAATGGCCACTTACAAAGCCAGAAGGACTAAGAACTGCTACTGGGCTGGGCATGTGAAGGGACAGCACATGTACTTAAATCAAACTGGCCAGCTTCACTCAGGTTGACTTGGAGGTGGAAACCAGACTATGCTACTGCTGTCACTGAACTCAGCAGGAGTGAAATTATAAAGACTAACAAAAAAAACCCTTCTCACAACTTCTGGCATCATCTCAAAAGCCTTCAACCAGCATTTGGCAATAGGACCGGAGAAGGAAAACTGTCCAGTTATAGAAAGAAACATAAAACTATTTGTTATTAATATAAAAATTTCCAAAACTTTCAGTGACAAAGGCAAAGTTGTATAGTAAACAGAGGACTACACAAAAATCCCGTGTAGCGGTATCCAAACTTGAGTTCTGTTTCAGCTGTACTGCTGGCTGGTTACTTGAACCTAGAACCTCATCTCCTCTGCAGTGAGGCTTAAAGAAAATCAAACCGAAGCGCTTTGTAAAACGGAAGCAGGATACAACATGAAGCACCGTTATGATTAGTAATAACTCACTATTCACCGAGACCAAAGCCAAACATTATCTCAAGGGTTAGGTGTGAGGAAATGAAAGCTTAGATCAACCATCAACAAGTCACATACCAAATCTGATGTTTAGCTCACAAATTTATTTGACACACACAAAAGATACCAAGAGAATAACCATGGGACAGGAGAGGCTAGGAATTTTGAAATGAAAAGGAAATGAGAAGGCATCAACTCAGCAAAAAAATTAAATATGAAAGACGATAAAGGATGGAAAGAATATCACGACCTTGAAAGACCCATCCCTACTTCAACTGGAGCAGAAAATTAAAGGCTAGAGACCAACAGGACTAATAGGGATTGAGGTACTAACAATATGTTATGCAAGTGGATGCATAGATACATGTAACTAATTCTGGAATATATGCCTAACTGACCCTAGAATTTTAGAAAAATACAGCTGACCCTTGAACAACAGAGGGATTACGGATGCCCCTCCATGCAATTGAAATTGCATTTAGGGGTGCCTGGGTGGCTCAGTCGTTAAGCGTCTGCCTTCAGCTCAGGTCATGATCCCAGGGTCCTGGGATCGAGTCCCACATCGGAATCCCTGCTTGGCAGGAAAGCCTGCTTCTCCCTCTCTACTCCCCCTGCTGGTGTTCCCTCTCTTGCTGGGTCTCTCTCTGTCAAATAAATAAATAAAATCTTAAAAAAAAAAAAAAAAAAAGAAAATTGCATTTAACTTCTGACCCCCCCAAACTTAACAACTAATAGCCTACTGTTGACCAGCAGCCTTACTAATAACATGGTGATTAAGACGTATTTTGTGTATGTATTATATACTGTATTCTTACAGTATATTCTTAAGTATTATTCTTAAGCTAGAAAAAAACAAGATATTACTAAGAAAATCATAAGGAAGAGAAAATACATTTACAGTATATACTACACTGTATTTATTGAACAAAATCCACATATACGTGGACCTGTCCAGTTCAAACCCATGCTGCTCAGGGGTCAGCTGGATATGTAATTGACCATGGAATGAAAGTATGATACTAAAATTAAAAAGATGAAAACAATGCCAGTTTTAAATCCAAGACTTTCAGGCCAGAGTCTAGGAAATCTGAATTCCTACAATTAGCTCTATAGGTCTGACAGGAGGGAAGAGGGAAGAAAGCATGGGGGTAGGGGAAGCAACCATCAGAACAAAACAGCAAAACTCACACACAAATATGAGAAATGAGGTGAATCCCCAAAAGTAGAAAGGGGAAAGGGAGATATTTCCTTCCTGCACCATCTCAGTTTCAAGCTCTCTGCGATTCTTTCCTCTTCTGTCTGATGTAAGCGACCCAGTGACTCTATTATTCACTGCACTTCCAAAGATGAACTTGACCAACACAGGCTTTCCCCAGACCCAACTAAGGTTAACTTTCCTTTGAGTGGCTCTCATAGAAAACAATGAAATCCGATCTGCCTCATGTTTAAAATGAAAACTTCGACTATACATTTCCTTGATAATAAGGCCCAAGTTTTTCACATTTTTACATTTCTGATGAGAAGCATCTTACATTTGATGCCGATAAGTCCTTGCCAGCTGCAAGGGGTCAGTACGCATAGCCAGCACTCGAACATCTGCGTGAAGTCAGCAGGCTTACATGGTGGCCACTGAAACTAGGGCCCATCCCTAGCTGACACATCCCACTGAATTTTAACTTAAATGTGAACACCTCGAAGCCAACTGAGGTACCTTCACAACTCTTTCACTGAGACGTGAAAAGTGACAATATATGTAGATTGCTTGTCTTGCACCAGGCAATGCAATGAAAGGCACCCAGAATATATTAGAGAATTTTCATAGCTAAAAGAAGTTAGTATATTTTGGTAATCATCTGTCAGACACCAAACAACGCTTCAGCTAAGTCTCAAGAACAGAAGACCAAATAAATAAATAAATAAATAAATAAATAAATAAATAAATAAATAAATAAAATAAAATAAAATAAAATTTAACCAAATAGGAAATGTAGAATAGATTCCAGTATTTGCCCATAGATTACAAATTTTAGGATTGGTCCTAACGGTATGAAAGCAAACCATGATCCCCTAGCATGAACAGTGGCCAGTCTCAACAATGCTAAACACAGATCTCAATGATCAAAACGCACAATGATCTTCAGGTTCAAAGTGAAAGCAATGGACTCAAATTTTGAATGCCACACTGAAGAAGAAAGTGGTGCAGTGTTTGTGCACATATGTTCATGCTATCAATAAACATTTTTAAAGTTTTAAAATAACATTTCATTTTTCCCTAAACAAGTTACTCTGAAATTCATGATGCTTTTACAACTGCGACACATGGAATACCACACTGGAAATATGTCATATTCAAGTCCTACTAGTATCTACAAACTTATACCTCCTTCTGGGAGAATGTGTGAACTGTTTTCTGATAACTACATCGACAGTCCAATTTAACAAAGTGATTACCTCGCATAACAGAAATACACCTGAATCCTTCTGAAAACACAACGCAAACCTTCCTGGGGAGCCAACGTGCATTAGATCTGTGCAAACTGAATCCCATTTGAAAGGCACCGGGAAAACATGTCCCTTGGTAATTTCTTCTATGATGGCATGAACAATCTCTCTCCTATGTAACTCATTTTTTTGAATGCAGATTTTAGAAATGTTGTGTTTTCTCAGAGCAAGGCAAAGTCAGAACACTGCGGGTTTGAGCAACGTGAATTCACTGAATAAATGTTCACAGTGTGCCGTGTATTCCAGGTGTTGTTGTAGGCTCTGGGGGCAGCACATGGAATGGAACAGACCCTGCTGGTATGACGATTACACTCCAGAGGGGGGGACAGTCCAAAATAATACAGGAATGCTATGAAGAACAATGAAAGTGGAGCATGGTGACAGAGACGGGCAGTAAGAGTGTGCGTGTGTTTTACAGAACGTGTAATGTGACCCTCTGAGAAGATGGCATGTAGACAGCACCCGAGGGTGTCAGGGGAGCAAGCCATGCAGCCATCTTGGGGACAGCTGTCCTGAGAGAGGAAGTAAGTGCGAAGGCCTAAGGCAGCAGGGACTATGCCAGGTGAGGTCAAGAACAGCGAAGGTCAAGGGTGACGGGCAACGGAGGGTGCAGGCAAGGGGAGGCACGTGAGGTCAGAAAGGAGAGATGCACGTGCGCGTGTGGTGTGTGCATGTACATGAGACGAAGGGTCTCGCGCGTCAGGGCAAGGCTTTGGGTTTTACTCTGTGTGAGCAGGGACATCACGGGAGGGTCTGGAGACACACATTGGGGGGCTGTTTCCCTGTTTCACGCAGTAACGAGCAGCAGAAACGAGATGGTAAATGTGAACATCTTTCACCATTTGTTAATTTTCCCTTTCTCTGCTCACACAGGTTCACGACACTGAAGATTCTACCTCTTTCGCTGAAATATCTAAGCAGTTACAAAGAGACTTCCTACCTAGGAAACACTCGGAAAAGTTTTCCTTGAGCAAATGCTACGTTATCTTTATTACAAGATGATTCTCTCACTTCGCTCATTCTGCTCCCACAGCGGGTCGATCCTTAGAATTCTTAGAGCTCTTCTCCCAGAGGGCTACGGAATGTCACAGAAGGAATGTTCTACCTTTCTTAAGTTAATTCTTCTTGTCCCCACTGTAGATAATTCACAAGTGAACGTATGTCCCAACTACTTCCAAAAACATCTGTCACCTGTCAACTCCACCCGGCGAGCAGGAGGCGGGCCAGAGGGGACAGACGCGGCGCTGTTGCTCCTTCTACACACTCCTCTCACCAGGCAAAGAGGAGGTGGAGAAAGTGCTTGCTTCACTGAATGGAAATAAAATTCTGGGAAGATCGACGGGCAAGGAAATAACTGGTATTTCCTGATCACTCAAATTAACAAGGTTTTTTGTGACCTCCTCTTGTTGCTGGCCCTACATGCATTCTTGAGTTCCTCTCTATTTGCTTCATCGGTTACATATTTTTATACATCCTCTCACATTCTGCTTGATAGCGATTCAAAAGCTGTAAGTTGCCAAAATCTGGATAGATCAGATTCCGTTTCAACAGCCAGTAAAGGACCTGCCAACTAAATGGAATTTTGTAATTACCGAGTAAAATGCTGGCACTTCCTTGCCAAGGAAGAGAGTAGATGCATAAACACTCGGCAGCGAAATAACGAGTAAGGAGCGAGAACAACACGGTGCTGTTGGGAGCACAGCGTGGTGGTGAAGCAGGTGGGTTCTGGACTCGGGCCTTGTCGCATACTTAGTTATGTGACTGTCCCTCTGTCCGTCCCCCGGGTTCCTTACAGTAGCTGGGAGGGCCGCTGTGAGGACAGAGGGATTAATGTGCGCAGTGTGCTGGCACAGGGTCTGGCCTGCGATGCTCAGTCAGTATTTGGAGCTATTATTACACAGTTCTCTCTCCCTGTAGCTACAGAATCCAGATCAGAGACAAGGCTGGGATGCTCGGAGTCTAGTGCTAGTAAAAGCAGGACACAATCTGGTATCTTTGTCAGAGCAAGCTGGAATTAAACAGGCCAGGGAGAGAGCATTTCTCTCACAATTTACAGTAAAACAAATTAACAAAGCACTTCCATCATGTATGGAAATTGATTCCTAAAAAGGATGTCTGCTGCATTACTATAATCATGCAGTGGGATTTCATCCACATGCAAAAGACATTTCTACCTTTGGGAAATTTACTTGAGAAACAGTAATACAAGGTTCAACCTAATACAAATATCAACCTTCCTGAATCAATATTCAACCTCGCACCAACGTTCCTTTCTCTCTGTATGTACTCTCTCTAATGATTCTTCTGAACGCTGTCAAATTTAATGAAGTGTACCTAACTCCTACTGCCGTCTCTATTTATAGCCTGGAGTTATTTTTGAACAGTGCTGGGCACAAATACCAAATCAGTCCAGTGGAAACTTCGATTTAAGAGCAAAATCGTAAGACAATGAGTCAGAGGTTCAGAAAGAAGGTGCTATTATAGTTTCTTGCCCAAAGTCACCTAGAGAACCCAAGCAGTCTTTTTTCACATGGCTTTCAGGGGAGAACATTCAGCAGCATCACGAACTAAGTTTCAGCCTCTGTTGTCATTCCAGAGGCTGTCTAAACAAGGGTCTAGCTTCGCTGAGGTCAAAGAGGTGATCAGTGAAATTTAAGGTTAGAAGTGAACGCAGAACCAGTTATACAAGACAGGATTGGCCCCGTACGCTCTTAAACAGATTGCCACACCGAGCTGGGTAGAAGAGGGGGAAACAGAAACACACACCCACAAACACACACACACACACACACGATCCCAGCCTCTTTGCCATTCCTAAGTAGCAGCAATCCATGCAACCGTATGTAAGGAACCCCCCCCCCCAAGTACGTGTAGCTCACATCTGGCGGCTCACAAGAACACCCGCCATAGATAAGTGCAGGGTCCCTCATTTCAGATCTTAGGCTTGATGACTCATCTTTAATCTGTTGTTTGTTTCTGACAAATGATTACACATAAGTTCTCCTCCAAACTTACCAGGCAACAACGATGAAGATTTTCCTACGTGCCACTTTACCCCAGGATAAGTAAGGTCCTAACGCCTTGGTACATGCAAGCTCCCCACATTTTGACTCTCCAGGCTGTCTCACTTGACCCTACCCTGTTTGGATTCAAAGCACGCCCCTAACAAGGGCTAATAAAAGTTAGTTCCTAAGCACCTATGCACATGCAGGGGTAAGACTCCATTCCTCTGATACCTGGACCCAAACTGGACACAAGAAAACTCATCACCACCACCACCACCTTCATCATCACCATCATCACCATCATCATCATCATCATCTTCTTCATCTTCATCACTACTGTCGCCAGAAAGTGCGAGGAAGAGGAAGGAGAAAGGATGGTCGTACATACTACCACAACAAAAGCAAAAAAGGTCATCAGGGGACAAAGGAAAAACAGGAGGTGGAAAGCTTTTGTAACTACTATCCCTTTTTAATTAAATGTTATGCTAAAAGTTCTGGTTACTGACATGCAGAAAAACAGTTCACCTCAAGGACATAAATGCACAGGCACATTGCGGGGGGTGGGGGTGGCACATCGGATTAGTGGGATTCTGATACTGCTTCTTTCCAAGAGGCTCAAATCAAAGGGTCAAGGCACAAACACCAGCCCGGCCCCAGTGATCAGAGGTAAGGGACACGGGCCCAGACTTGCTCCCACCACCCCCTGGGCTAACCGTATTCCAGCCACGATTGACAACAGTACGGAGGGCTGGAAAGTGCTCCTGTGAGCCCCAACTCTCAAATACAAACTGCCCACAGCCTCTGGAATTCATTCGTAATGAGGAATGACACATGAACTAGATTTCAAAAAACAAAATGTGACTTTTTTGGGGGGGGGACGGGAAGGAGGAAGAGCGCGGGGTAAGAACAGACTAGGCGCGCACAGTGGGGCACCCACACCTTCTACTGTTACCGAAGCCTGGCGGAAGCACGGACTCGGGGCGTGAGCCTACCAGACTCGTGAGACACGCGGGTTAATGACCCCAAACAGAAAGCCACGCGTAACTGAGGTCAGCGTCACACACCAGTTCTTCCAAAGCGAGCTGATCGCCTCTCCCTGCCCTGCGCACCCGCGCCGGCTCTCCCGCCGAATAGATACCTAGGAGGGGTCCGCAGGGACGAGGGCCGTCTGCTCCTGGGCACCGCCTGCGGGCTGCTAGCGAGGGCCGGGGGGCTGGGCGGGCCGGACGGAAGGGGGCCGCCGGGGGGCCGCG
>LNAC01000124.1:2585465-2605751 GCA_002007465.1 Ailurus styani
CGGGGGGCCGCGGGGCGGGAGGAGCCGGAGGGCCCCCCGGGGGGGTGACGGGGTAGGGCCGGTAGCGCGGAGACGAGGCCTGGCTTCCTGCCGCAGCCCCGGGAGCCGCGGCGCGAGGGCCGAGGGAGCCGGCGGCCCGGGAAGGGGGGGACGCGAACGCCGGGCTCCAGAAACCTGTACTGGGAGCCGGGCTGGTTTCATAGAGGCTGAATCGGTTGAGAAAGAGAGGAAAGAAGAGAAAATTGGAGAAACACTTGAGGTAAGTAACGTAGGCAGAAACGACACGCTTTTACAGGACAGTAGAGCGGCCCTCTGTGTCTCGAACACTCAAGTGTACAAATCTTGCAGATACTCGGCTCTAATCACCGTCCCCACCCTGAGGCTACACTTACAGTATATAAAGCCTCCTTTCCAAGGAATTATGTACGACATACAGCCATTGGCTTCGAAAATGTACCGACAGCCTAACCATGGGAAACCAAACAAACCAATCTGCAGAAGACTTAACGCACCCACCCGAATGCCACCCGTGCCACCGTGTGACTGGCGCGGGCCTGGGAGGGAGCGGTGCCGGCCTGCGCCCACCCCACAGCCGTTCTATGACCCCACTTGATGTGCCCAGGGAACCGCACTGACCTAGAGAAAGAGCTGGCACCGAAGGAACCCATGCCGCAGAACATGGGGCTGGTTCCTGGGTTGGAGCCGGTAGCGAGCATGAGACTTCTGTCTGGTGACCGAGCTGCCGCTGCAATGGGCTGTGACGTGGCCGTCAGACTGGCAAAGGGATTTTCATCTCTAGTCTGAGTAGACATCATTAGCACTTCCATTAAAATCTGGCCAATCAAGTCCTTAAAATCAGAGAACACTGTTGGAAAGGCAGAATAAAGAAGAGGTTACGCATGCTTCTTCACAGACACAGTCCTTGAATCGGCCCAATGGGACCAGAGGTTCAATGCGGGATCCGGATTAGATTCTGGAACAGTAAGAGGACATTGGGGGAAAACCCGGTGAAATCCAAATGAAGCCTGAGTTCAGGTAACAGTAATATCTTAGTTCTAACAAACAGACTACGGTTACATAAGATGGTAACATTAGGGAAACTGGGTGAAGAGTGTATGGGAACTCCCGACACGATCTCCAAAACTTTTCTGTAAATTTAAAATTATTCCAAAATACAAAACTGATTTAAAAAAGAAAGAAAGAGGGTGCCTGGGTGGCTCAGTGGGTTAAAGCCTCTGCCTTCAGCTCAGGTCATGATCTCAGGGTCCTGGGATCGAGGCCCGCATCGGGCTCTCTGCTCAGCGGGGAGCCTGCTTCCTCCTCTCTCTCTGCCTGCCTCTCTGCCTACTTGTGATCTCTCTCTCTGTGTCAAATAAATAAATAAAATTTTAAAAGAAAGAAAAGAAAGAAAAGAAAGAAAGACAGACAGACAATTGGAGCGCACCCAATGAGAATCACTGCTGATACATATTAACCGTATAGCTATGGTCTTGCTCCTCCCAGCTACAGACATTTGTTTATCATACTAGAAAGAGAGCTGGGTTCACATTTCTTCACCCACCTATGTTTTATACACAGTAAAACTACTAAATGTGAGGTTCAAAATATTTTATGAAGGGTCTAATATTTAGTCACCATTTGGCTTTCTGGAGCAAATTCCATTTCCTAGCTGCTTCCTTATTCTGTGAAGCTCCCAAATGCTTTCCTGTAGGTCTTTAGATACATTTTAAATATCACTAAATAAATGAGAGCTGTAACACATGTAAACCTTATCTGATTTGATTATTAAAAATTATCACTTACATATGTACAAGGCAGATTTAAGAATCTTAAGGTTTACAATAAGAAAAGTACCAAGAGGGCGCCTGGGTGGCTCAGTCAGCTGAGCGCCAGACTCTTGATTTTGGCTCAGATCCCCATCTCAGGGTTGTGAAATCGAGCCCCGTGTCAGGCTCCACGCTCAGCAGGGAGTCTGGTAGAGAGTCTCTCTCTCCCTCCCCCTCTGCCCCTCCCCCTGCTTGCTCATTCTCTTGCTCTCTCTGGAATAAGTATTTTTTTAAAAAGTAAATTTTTAAAAATTACTTAAAAAAAAAAAAGAACAACAACAACAAGCGACAGGCTTTTGAAACATATAGGTGCCAGGCTCATATCTACAACCAGAAGGAGACCCCAGTCAAATCAGAAGTAAACTATCCATCTGCCAGGAACATCGGGGACTTTGCTTGCCAGGGAAGATGGGCAGCACAAAGAAGGGACAGACGATCTTCTTTTCATGAGCTCATTTAAAGTACATCTACTGAGGGATTATTAAGTGCAAGCACATTTCTAGGCACCAGGAATACATCAGGGAGCAGAACAGACAAAAATCCCTGCCATCAGGGTAACAGTCGAGTGATACGCAAAGGAACACAGAGCACACATCCTGCCTCTTCTGCATTCCAAACGACTTCTGTAAAGAAGAGTGTCAGTGCCTGAAATGCTGGCATCTCGCTGAAAGTTTTCTTTCTTTGTTATAACAGTGTGGTTTAGGGTAGCCTCTTAAAATAGAATCCTGGAAACACCACAAAATATCAATGTTTTATCCTCCTAAGCAGTTTAATCAAGCGGATTTACATTTACTGATGACCTGACAGGCACTTAATGCAAGTATAGGTCACACAGAGCACCTCTTCCAGAATCTGTGGGGCCGGCCAGGAGACCCCTATTTATTAGAGACATTAATAACTTCAACTCTGAAACAATGGAGACCATTCACTTATTTATACAGCTTTCTTCTAGAGAAATCATGAAAGTAGAAAAAAAATAATCTATCAGTTAAGATCAGTGGAAAGTGTCCAAACAGCAGTGTGCTCAAGAACTATTTCTGTAGTCAAAAAATTTAACGCCAAAGCAAGAGAAGGTGAATGTGGATAACAGGAGGGCAAAGATCTGACATTCTTGTTTTCTCTTAACAGCGAAGCTAGATTCCTACCTTCTTTTGGGTTCTGCTTAAACTGTGCAGAAAGGGAAGAAAGAAAGATGACATCTCTGTCCCGGTCCTTCCAGGAGACACGAAAGATCTTACAGACCAGCTGTAAGGCCTGTTCTTCAGACACTTCAGAACCCGAGGAAGGCTCCTTGTGAGGAAGAAGATTTGCGGGTTAATTTCAAGTAATTCATTTATTAATGAGGATATTTTAGAAATGCATACAACTGTTCACCCATTGACTAAGGGAAAAATAAACGTGTTGCTATGACTTCAGTACCAATGTGGAGGTTTCAGGAGCTTACAATTAACTACAGGGGGTGGATAAAGGAGCAAGAACATTACCTATAATCACCAAGGGAGGAATGTGACAAAGGGTGCACATACATCCTACTTGTTTACTTTCCTGAATGCCAAAGAACCAGGCTAACATCAGCACAGAACTAATTTTCATCCAAAAACTTTTCCAGAATTTAATGTTACTCACTAGTTTCTGTCACAGATAAAATATCACATACATAAACGAATTCTGGAAACACGTAAGAACTCTACAAAATAAAGCATTGTGCCACTAGAAGGCCACGGTCCAACAAATGACCCTCGCCATGTGCTGCTGAACACCCCTAATCAGCGCACAGGAAGGGATGCAACCGTCTCTACCAGGTCTACCTCCACGATGCCCACCAAAATAAAACACCTCTCTCTGACTAACTATAGGGAACTAAGCTCAGATGATGACCAAATATAAAGCCCTCATATTTTAAATTAGCTTCTAAGTGCTACTGGACTTCACGTATTCTTGCTTCGATTCCCAGCCATTTTATTGACCTACTTGTGTAAGCAAGAGACTAACAGAAAAAGTTCAAATTAGTGCTAGATTCCTTCTCATTACAAACTCCATTTACTGACAGAAATATGGATCTGAAACCAAGATAACGGAAGGATCTGACTGGATGAGAGAAGTGAGACCTCCTTCCACTAGGGCAATCCGGGCTACCCATTTCTCCTACAAAGAAAAAGAGTCACCTCAACAGGATTTGCTGACTTGGGGCGGCTCACTTTGATCAGGTCTGCAGATGGAGGAACCGAAAGGGTGTTTTTCTATTACCTGTTCTAAAAACAGAAGCAAGGGCTTCATCTCTTACCAACCTTATCGCTGAGGCTCCTCTTTTCTCTTCGATCGTTTTCATCAACCTCCATATTTTCAATTCCTGAATCCACATCCACCTGGGACATGCTTTAAGTATAAAAGACAAATAAGGCTTTTACCTTTTATAAATCCACCCTGTGTCACAGCTCCTGGTTGAGGAAAAGTTCTTAAGTATCAGTCAAAATCGGTCAAGAAGCAAAATAATAACAAAATATTTTTTTCTGATTGACTTTTAAGAGCTCTTCATATACGAGGATGTAAACATTCTGTCTACGACAGTTGCTGGAAATATTTTTTCCTAAGTTGGCATTTTCTTAGGCTCGTTTTCAAAAGCAAATTAGAGGTTATTTTCTATACATACTATTTTTAAATGGTATACATACAATCAGAGCCTGATTACAGAATTCTGGTTAAGCACATATATTATTTTTCCCACATTAAATAAATAATTTTCCCAGCACCATTTACTGAAAAGACCATCCTCTTTATGCTAATATGAAATCACCTCTCTCATAGGTCCAATGGCCATGTATGTATGGGTCTTTATCCGGATATTCAATTCTGTTCCATTAGATAATCTGCCTGTCCCCGAACAAAAACCACTCTGTCTTACTTACTAATACTTCACAATAAATCTTCATATCTACTAAGTCAATGTCTCCACCTTACTCTCCTTCAAGAGAGATTTGTTAGCCTTTGGCTCTTCCACATATACTTAAGAATCAGCTTCACAGATTCCTTAAAAATCCTGTTGGTATTTTTACTAGAATTTCATTGACTCTAGAGATCAAACTGGGGAGAAATGACATCATCACATTATTGAGTCCATAGATAAGTATCTCTTGCTAAGTACTGAGGTCTTCTTCAAGGTCTTGCAATAAACGTTTTCTTTTAAATAGGCTCCACACCCAGCACGGAGGCCAGTGCAGGGCTTGAATGCCCAACCCTGAGATCAAGAGCCAGCCATTCAACTGACAGAGCCACCCAAGCACCCTTGGTCTTTCAATAAACTTTCACAGTTTTCTCTATAAGTCTTTCACTTCTTTTGCTAAATTTATACCTAGGTACCACACGTTTTTAAATGAAACCATTTAATGGTACCTTTTAAAAATTAAGTTTTCTAATTTCTTATTGCTAGTCCATCGTAATATAACTGACACAGACCTCTTAGAAGCAACTTATTTACTTATACGTAGGATTTACCAGGTGGAAAATAATTCCATCTCCAAATAACAACTGTTTCATTTCTTCCACTCTAACCCTTATTTGTTTTTACTGCACTGGGTAGGATCCCCGTGTTGACCAGACATAGAAAGAGCAGCCATCTTTGTTCTTTTTCCTGATTTTAAAAGGAGTGTTTCTAGTTTCTCACCCCAGAGTATGAGAGTTGCTGTAGTTGTTTGAGAGATGTCCTTTATATTAGTCAGAATAAGGTAGGCTACGCTGTGGTTACACACACACACTTGGAAATCTTAGAGGCTTAACACTGTAACGGTTATTTCTTGCTTACGCAAAGTCTGGTGAGAGTGAAGCATCCTTACTCCACCTTTAATCTATGCCATCTGCAATACACAGCCTCCAAGGTCACTGGAGCAAGAGAAGAGAGGGATGGAGGAGGAATCGGCTCAACTGCCTTCACCTAAAAGTGACACATGTCACTTCCACTCACAGTCTACTGGACAAAACTAGTTACTTGGCCCCCATCTATTTGCTGAACTCTGTCTCCGCCATATTGCCAATTTAGGAGGCACCTTTCTGTTTCCTGTTTGTGAAGATTCTTATCATGAACTGATGCTGAATTTTTTCAAACTTTTCCAACTACCAAGATTATATGGCTTTTCTCTTTCATATATAATGTGGGGAATGATACTTACATATTCACTAATGCTGTACCCTTGCATTCCTGAGATAAACCCAAGTTGCTCATGTTATGTTATATTATTAGTTTAAACTAAACTTTTAATTGAAATATCTGTACAGACCTATCCATAGATGATCATGTGCATTTGGCTAAATAAAGCTTCGCAAAAGAAACATTGATGTAAGGCACCCAAATCAAGAAACAGCATTACCAGCACTCCAAGAGTACCCCGATGACCCTTCCACAACTAAGCTAGCCCACAGTAACCACTATCCTGGCATCCAGCCCCAAAGAAATTTTGTCTGCTGTTTATGTGTTACAATATTTGATTTGTCAATATCTCAAGATTTTTGCAAGTATGTTCATGACCATGATTACCATGTAATTTTTTTCTTTTCTATTATTCTTGTCTGGTTTTGATATGATGGTCTTACAAGCTTTGTAAATTGAGTTGGTAACTATTCTTTATTTTAAAAAATTATCTGGAAAAATGTATGTAACTGAAATGGCAGAATCTGCCCATAAAATTATATGAGCAAAGGGCTTACTTTGGAAAATTTTAAAATACTGATTCAATTTATTTCATGGTTTTTGATCATTCAGGTTTTCTCTTTCCTCTTGAGTCAATACATTTTTCTACGAATTTGACTTTCATCCAGATTTTCATGTTTATTTGCATGTTGCATATTTATATTTTTTTCATGGAATTCTCTTTAATAATGAACATTACTGAGATCCCCTTTCTATGTAGGCTTTGTTCTAGCTGTCGGAGAGGTCAATGGACCAAAAAAAGGGACAAAACAATCCCTGTGTCACGGAGCTTACCTTCTAGTTAGAGGGAGAAAGACACCAAAAAACATAATAAGTAAAACATATCACACAACAATAACTGCTATGGAAAAATTCTGAAAAGGGCAATTGAGAGTGCAGGCCTTCCCATTTTAAATGGGGTGAGCCTCACTGAGAAATAAATGCCACATGAACACAGACAGGAGGGGGGCTGGCCGCGCACATATCCAGGGAAAGGGTCTTCCCAGAAAAGGGTTTTTATTTCCGATACTTACTTATATTCTCTTTCTCCTTGTTTCATTTATAATATGTTATAGCTTTCTACTGTCTTCTGAGGACCACTTTAGCTACTACAGACAGCTTGTAACATGGAATATCTTTTATTGTTCAGTTCTAGATCCTTTCAAATTCCCATTATAAATTATTTCTTCTTTGTAGTTAGAAGCACGCTCTGTTCTAAAAATTGCCAATTGTATGAGGGAATTTTTAAGTTTTTTGCCTTCTATTAATTACCTAATCTAATGTCCCCGTCAGAAAACATGACCTATGTGAAGCGTCACACAGAAACTCTCTGGTCGTTGGGTATTAGGAAAGATTGTGTATTCTCCAACAGTAGAGTGCAAAGTTCTGTATCTGTCAATTAGATCAAGCTTTTAGCTGTGCTGTTTAATTTGTTCACATGCTTTCTGATGCTCATTCTTTTTGATTTATTGATGGATGGAAGGGATGTGTTAAAATCTCCCATTCTGATTATATGTTGTTTTCTCCTGGTTCTACTGTTGTGTGCTTTATTGCTGTTGCTGTCCTCTTATATATTCTGGAAACTGTTAGGACACAGTGCTTATTTCTAATAATAAGTTGTGCCTTGGAGCCTAATTTATGAATATGTTTACTCCAGTCTTCTTTTGTTTCGTATCTGTGTGGGAGAGCTTTGCCCCTTCTTTTGCTTTCAGTGAAAGGTTGAAGATCTAACCTAATGTTCCAGGTGTGCCTTCTGTAAACAAGGATGAAGCTGAGCTCTGTTTTGTTTTTACCCCAATCTAAGCCTTTTCACTGTGATTCACTGTGATTACTGACCAACTGTCATTTCTTTTGACCTTCTATTTTGTGCTATTTGTCCCTTTTTCAAAGCTTGTGTTTCTTTCTTCCCTCCTTTTGAATTGACTTAAATCCTCCCAAGCTCCCAACTCCCATTCCATATTTTCCCTTTACTGGTTTGGAAGATACCCTCCATTCCCGTTCTTTTCGTGGCTACTCTTGAAATTTTACAAAGTACCCTTACCTCAAAATCTAAACGTGGGCCAGTATCTTCACCCCTCTCCCAAGTACCCAGGGACCTTAGACTTGCTCTAACCACCCGGCTCCTGGCTTTCCTGCTATGCTGTCTAGCATGTTACGTCCAACTCACCATTTTACTTCTCTCCCCAGTATTATTTTATACACTGTTACTATGGTTTTATACTGCCAGTGTTTGTTTCCATTTACCACATTTATTTGCTTCATTCGTCCTTCCAGCTTGCATCTCAGACATCAGTCCTGAGATCACTTTCCTTCTTCTTCAACTACATCTGCTAAAAGTTGGGGCTCCTGGTGGCAGACGATCAGGTTGTTTTTGTGTGTTCAGCTATTTTATTTTGAATTGATAAATGTCTTCATTTCACCCTTGCTCCTGAAAGATAGGTGCACGAGGGCACACAATTCCCAGTGGGCAGTTGGTTTACTTTCAGCATTTCAACACTGTTAGGCCTCCGTCTTTCAGACATCTAACTATTGCTCTTTGACAGATCATCTCTTTTCTCTCTTTGGCTACTTTAAAGGTCTTTTGTCCTCAATGTTTGGAAATTTTACTATAAATATGTCCAGATACGAATTTCCCTTGGTTTAATCAGCATGTGAGTTTCTGAGCTTTTTGAATCATAGGATTCATATCATTTATCATTTATTTATTCATATTTATCATTTAAGAAAAATTCTTAGCCATTTATCTTTTTGATAATGGCTTCCAAACCAGTAGAAGAAAAAGCACAGAATAAAGAAGGGTGTTGGGAACTGCTCTAAGTCTCCCTACTCTCTCCTTTTGAATTTCCATTAGTTATATTGGCTGTGTGTCCATGTCTCTAAAGGACAGTTTTCATCTTTTTCTCTTTGGGGCACACTCCGGGTAATTTCTTCAGTTCTACCATTCGGTACGTTAATTCTCTAGCTATATCTAATCAACTGTCTTAACTCTTGCATCAGGTTTTCAGTTTGAATTATCTTTTCATTTCTAGAAATTCTACATTGTTCTTTTTCAACTGTGCTTGGTTGTTTTTATAGTTGCTTTCCCCTTATTCATGTTTTCACTTCCCTTTGTAATTTATTTAAACGTATGTGTTTTGTATTCCGTACCTAGTAACTCCAAACCCCCAAAATCTCTAGGTGAGTAATTCTGATGTTCCTGATTCTGTGGTATCTTACTCATGGTGGCCTTTATCTAGGGTGTTCTGTGATTTCTGACCATGAGCGCACACTTCTTGGAAATTTTTCTAAGGAAATTCTCTGAAGACATGGATGATTTATGTTTGCTTCTGCTAGGTGCCTTTCAGGCAGCACAGGCCTGGCTCCACTGTATAGGATAGCAGTTCTCAGCCTGAGGCTTTTCACACTATACCAAGCACATAAATCTAGGAGCTAGACCCAATGAAGCCATCCACTGGCCATGAAATTGCAGAGATGACTTGATTTTTTAAAGATTTATCTACTCAGACCTAAGGTAATAGGAACACAATTGTTTTTAGTCCGTGGGGTTGATTTTTTTCCTCCTTGATCTTTTTCCTGAGAACACAGTCCTTTCTGAATTCTTAGCTAATGTGAGGTGATCTCTGATCTGGCTCCTCACCCCAAACCTACCAAATGCCAAAGCTCTATGCCACTGCTTCTTAGCCTTTTCCACATCATAACACACACAGAAAACAGTATTTGTCTGGTCCACTGACATAAACTGTGGGAGCTGCTTCAGGGCAGAGGAGACAGGTCCTGGGATGGGAGGTGGGGGGTTCTGGCCTGCCCAAGCAGTAAAGGAATCAGTATACCTCAGCCACTCTGTCACCCACTCCTGGCACTCTGACAGCACAGACAGACTCTACTCTAGGACATCCTGACCCTTCTGGAGCTCCTGGGTATGTGGCTTACCTACCTGTACCCTTCCAAACTTTAAAATTTCACTGGTCAGTAAAACTTTGAAGAAAATTTTAGGGACTGACATACACTTGCCAACATGGTATGAACAAAATAAGGACATTAGAAAAAATTTAAAACAATTTTTTTTACCACTTATACCGTTATTTCATAAAAGACATTTCAATACCAAAACCAAAAAAATTTCTATAAAAGACATTTCAGAATAATACAAAGACCTATAAACCTCACAGACCTCGCACTAATTTGCTAAGGACTGGCATAAATCTCTGGGCTGGCACTTGGGACTAGCAGACTAGAGACCAAAGTGACTAAGTCGCTCCCTTTCCATAAACCCAACAGCTTATTGGAAAATGGCTTACTTTACCTTTTTTCACAAGAGACACCATCGATATCCATGCTCTGGGAACGTGAGAGAGACTGAGATTGGGTTTCAAGGCTATTGGAGGGCGAGCTGCTGAGAGAACTGACTCCTTCACTGCTCTGGCTTCGATGAGCTACTCCTAGCCAGAAAAGACAGGAATAATTAAGTTTCCTGGGAAGTAACATTAAAGCCATCTGTAATGGCGACAGTAAACAAACACAATCAGCATTCATACTGCCACGACAGTCAGCAGATCAGGAATCTCTACCAGAAGATCATGCTACATGTTTAATATTAAAATCACAGAAACATTAGCAAGAAATCACAGCTTATCCATATATGTCATATGAGGTCAGTGACACAGCTGCATCTGATAACCAAAACTGACCCCTCATCACTTTTCCTTTCACCGATTCAAATATGGTCCCTGAATACAAATTAGCTTCTGTGACGGCCCAGAAAAATCCTTGAAATGTACCCAAAGTAAGATAAATTAATAAATGGCTACAGAAATATACAGACGGGGCGCCTGGGTGGCTCAGTGGGTTAAAGCCTCTGCCTTCGGCTCAGGTCATGATCCCAGGGTCCTGGGATCGAGGCCCACATCGGGCTCTCTGCTCGGCGGAGAGCCTGCTTCCTCCTCTCTCCTCTCTCTCTGCCTTCCTCTCTGCCTACTTGTAATCCCTCTCTCTGTGTCAAATAAATAAATAAAATCTTAAAATCTTAAAAAAATATATACAATACAATATGTATTTGCCTGCCACAGCAAATATACCAAAATGTTAATGGTAGGATCTAGAAGATGTATATATAGGTGTTCATTGCAAAATTCTTTCACCTTTGGCTTAGGCTTAAGATTTTCACAACAAAATGTTGAAAACATGCCAATAGAGCCATCTAAGCAATGTCCTTAAATATAGATCAACTCGCTTATTGATTGAATATCTCATCAGATGATAGTTTGGGGAAAATAAAACCCTGACACTGTCCTTGCCTTCTTAGAGCCTGCAGTCTAGAGAATAATAGTGATGAGTACAGAGCAGATTATTTCTTATCCATGTCTTTAAAACCATGTTTTTCTCACAGAATTAAAGAAAATACTCCAACTCCACAAATACCTTTCCACGAAAAAAAAAAAAGTCTTATCCAGGCATTTGCAAGTACTTTAAAAAATATCTACTTACGTTGCTGAAAAGAAAATGAGATTGACACTAATACTACACTATATGTTAGTTAACTGAATTTAAATTAAAAAATGAGATATTAAAAACAAAAAACACAACAACAACTTGAATTACCATTTGTAGCTGAAACAAGAACCAAGTGGATAAACTTGAACACTCCCAGCATTACGAGAAAGTAAAATTGTCACCCTTTTCTGTCTCTCACTGAAGCAATATTAGAAAACATTCATCCATTCCTGATAACGGGTTTTAACATGTTTCCGTTTATTAAAGCTTCTGCAGGACTCAGGAAAGAAAAGAGAAATGAAATCCTCTATTCCTAAATAGACTCGAGAAGAATATAGAAAGTACCTAATGTGGCAAAAACTAAAATAAGCCTGGAGAAGATAGTAAAGCTTTCAATTCCCGAATTCAAGAATGTAACTCAAAGTAAGTTCTCAATAACTATTTACTGAAGGAATAAATAATACAGCCTCAACAAGGTCCTCAGGAGAATATTATTTTACCTAGCACAATGAAAGGTCTAACAATTTTTTTGAAGAATTTACTTATTTACAGAGAGAGAGTGCACACATGAGTGAGCGAGCATGAGCAGGGGGCGCAGCAGAGGGAGAAAGATAGAATCTCAAGTAGACTCCATACTGAACGCAGAGCCCAACGTGGGACTCGATCTCACGACTGTGAGATCATGACCTGGACCGAAATCAAGGGTCAGACGCTTAACAACTGAGCCCCACCCAGGCGCCCCTAACAGTTTTAAATAAAACTAATCAATAATAATAAAGTTCAACAATTTTTATGGAATAATTAAGCAACTTTAAAATTTCTATCTTGTGAAACCAGTTCTAAAATGAAACAGAGTAAGTTGTTTTAAAAAAACCTGTATTTGGGGCGCCTGGGTGGCTCAGTGGGTTAAAGCCTCTGCTTTCAGCTCAGGTCATGATCTCAGGGTCCTGGGATCGAGGCCCGTATCGGGCTCCCTGCTCAGCGGGGATCCTGCTTCCCCCTCTCTCTCTGGCTGCCTCTCTGCCTATTTGTGATCTCTCTCCCTCTGTGAAATAAATAAACAAAATCTTTTAAAAAAATAAAAAAATAAAAAAACCTGTATTTGTAACACAGCATACTAAGCTACACTACAAGTACAACGACCCTACAGTAATACAATGCCAGAGTACACCAGACAGTACAGAATACTGTGTTTGTAATATTTTAATAAAACATCAAGCATATCGTCTGAAGTCTTTTTTTCCTGAACCCTCCATGTAATCTTCATATCCTGGGTCCAGTGGGGCAATTCTCCCTAGAATTATATTACGTATCACAGTGTTCAATTCCATCTAGAATCTGGAGTGACCCCTCTGCTTTCTTAAACTTAAAAAATGGGTGGCGTCTTTGACTTTATTTAGAATCAATATAAATTAAATATTGCGGCTAAAACCAAATCGAAGCAGCAGTACAAAATACCACTTTGTTTCCAAAGCGCGTACACTCTCCGGCTCCCAACTTGGGAAACTGTTGTCAGGAAGCCAGATTTCAAGGAACGGAGATTTCCCCCTCTTCAACTCCATAAAGGCAGATATTAAAGAACTAAAACAGACATAATCTCCTCCAATTCTGCTTTACAAGATGAGAAATGCTCTGCATTATCAATTTAAAAACAAGTCTTCAAGGTGCCTGAGTGGCTCAGTCGTTAAGTGTCTGCCTTCGGCTCAGGTCATGATCCCCGGGTCCTGGGATCAAGCCCCATGTCCGGCTCCCTGCTGGGCAGGAGGCCTGCTTCTCCCTCTCCCACTTGCCCTGCTTGTGTTCCCTCTCTCGCTCGCTCTCTCTCTCTCTCTCTGTCAAATAAATAAATAAATAAAATCTTTAAAAATAAATAAATAAAAATAGAAACAAGTCTTCAAAAAGTAAAGGTGTGTGTAACAAAGAATGGAGAAAGACATGTCTGCTTAGTAAAAGATGAACCACAAACTTTCAAGATGGCAGCTGTCCAGACTTTTATCACTAATAAGAGCTTGTTAAAGGAAAATTATACATTCTGGGTGGGAAGGCCGTAATTTTAAAGGAAATAATAAGGAGGGTTTTACTTCTCTAAGATTTTCTTCCCAGTGCCGTAGTATTTCCTGAATGCTATTCCCTTCCAGGTATAAACCAGACCAAATGCCTATTTAAGCTGTAACATTAGATCTAGTCCAGTATTTCTCTCTCTCTCTCTCTCTCTCTCTCTCTCTCTCTCTCTCACACTCACACACACACACACACACACACACACACACACACACACACACAGAGGCTTGCTAAATTCTAGTATAAAAAGAAACACAGAATTGCCAAAAGGGACTTTAAAAACCCAATAAAGCTGTTAAAAAGGTGTGTGTGTGGTTGGGGTGAATTTAAAGGTCTTGGCCAATCCTCTCCTTTAATAGATGAGGATACTGAGGTCTGTGAAGTCTAAGAACTTCCCTTATTAGCAAGTTAGAAATAGAAGCAAGATTAAAATACTTGTCTCTCGACTCCAAAGAAAATGCTATTTCCGCCACCCCAAACTTCTTTGATCACAGCTATTTTACACCAAAGCTATATGTTTCATGCATTCTCAAATTATAAAAGTAAAACTTAAAAAGCTATTAGTGCTATAAAAGAACGATCATTCTACTACTGATCAAAATTTTACGGCTAATTTACATAGATCTTGACAATGAACTAAGCTAAAGGGTTAACATTCACGGAAAACACAAAGTAAGCTCGTAGTTTATTTGGCCAATACCAAACCTCACTCCTCAGAAGTACTTATAATGAACATATTCTATTCCATAAAGCCAACTGATAGATTCAGTCAGCAGCTAACTTCCTAGTGAAAACATTTTGTTCTTGTGAATTAACACAAACAGAATGACATTTCAAGCCTGTGAAAAAATACGGTGGTACCTAAAATATTAAGAGAAGAAAACCAACAACTCAAATTAGAAAAATGATTTAATCTTCTTATTTATGAGATAGAGTTTCCCTTCCTTCGTGTCAAAAGGGTGAATCATGCAAAGAATCACACAAAGAATCAAAAGTCCTTGACTGCTCCTTAGAGAACTGGTTGAGTGGAGGGCTGGTGTGGAGAAAAGACAGGATAAGCCAGCAGCATCTTACTCAAAAAGATAAAAAAGAAAAGCATGTCAAACAGAGGAGTCAACCCAAAAGAGCTCCCAATGGCCAATGCTAGAACAATTTGTGTAAAATAATAATGCAAAAATAAATAATACAGCAATTTGAATTAAAACTCTAAATACAAAATAAATATCCATGAGTTCGTTTGCTGTAAGTAAGGAAAAGGAAAAAATGTCCCTTATAGAAGAATTCCACATAACATATCTACACATAGACACTCCCCATTCCAGAAGGTAAAGCTTAATTCCCACTGCCTGAGTGGTGTGGGCTGGATTTAGGGACTCGATTCCGAAGAACTGAGTCTGGAAAGGGAAACAAAATCGTATCTTCACAGTGGAGAGATCTGGCAATCACTAGCTTAACCAGGTGGTGAAGGTGACCACCACCAGGGGTGTGGTATGGACAGTGTGCACCCAGAGAGAAAGCAATGAGAGGGGCCCTTCGCACGTGTGATTCTCTTCCCTCAACCCCAAACCCCAGTCTAATCACAGGACAAACATCAGACAAAGCCAAATTAAGAAATATTCTACAAAGCTCTTCAAGACTGCCAAGATAATGAAAACCACAGAAAGACTAACAAACTGTTAGAGGCCAAAGGAGACTCATTTTCAGTTTAGTTAAAGAAGTACCCCAAAGATTCTTATGGTTTCAGGTCTCACAGTTAGATCTAGTTCTTCATGTATTTTAAATATTAACTGCTTAAGAGATACATGATTTGCAAATATTTTCTTTCATTGCCTTTTCATTTTGTTGATGAGTTCCTTTGCTCTGCAGAAGCTTTTTACTTTGATGTGGTCCCACGTCTTCATTTTTGCTTTTGTTGCCGTGCTTTCGGAGTCAGATCCAAAAAACCATGGCCAGGACTGACAGCGAGGAACTTAACGCCTATGTTTTCTGCCAGGAGTTTCATGGTTTCTTGTCTTACATTCAAGTCTTTATCCATTTTGAGGTTTTTTTTTTTTAATAAAGATTTTTATTTATTGGGCACCTGGGTGGCTCAGTGGGTTAAAGCCTCTGCTTTCGGCTCAGGTCATGATCTCAGGGTCCTGGGATCGAGGCCCGCATCGGGCTCTCTGCTCAGCAGGGAGCCTGCTTCCTCCTCTCCCTGTCTCTCTGCCTGCCTCTCTGCCTACTTGTAATCTCTCTGTGTGTCAATAAATAAATAAAATCTAAAAAAAAAAAAAAGATTTTTATTTATTTTTTTGACAGGGAGAGATCATAAGTAGGCAGAGAGGCAGGCACAGGGTGGGGGGAAGCAGGCTCTCCCCTCAGCGGAGAGCCTGGATGCGGGGCTTGATCCCAGGACCCTGAGATCATGACCTGAGCCGAAAGCAGAAGCTTAACCCACAGAGCCACCCAGGCGCCCCATTTTTTTTTTGAATGCTGTAAGATAGTCTAGTTTCATTCTTACACATGTGGCTGTCCAGTTTTCCCAGCACCGTTTACTGAAGAGACTGTCCTTTCCTCATTGTGCATTCTTGCCTCCTTCCTTGTAAATTAACTGACCATATACAGATGGGTCTATTTCTGGGCTCTCTGTTCTGTTCCATTGATTTATGTGAATGTCTATGTCTGTTCCATTGATCTATGTGAATTGCATGCCAGGCCATACAATTTTGATTACTATAGCTTTATAATAGTTTGAAATCAGGTACTGTGATGCCTCCAGCTACTTCCTCCTCAGGATCGTTTTGGCCTTCTGTGGTTCCCTACAAATTTTAGGATTCTCTGTTTTGTGAAAAATGCCATTGGAATTTTCATAGGGATTGCGTTGAATCTATAGATTGCTTTAGCGTAGTATAGACATTTTATCAATATTAATTCTTCTGTGAGCACAGATTGTCCCATTTATTTATGTCGTCTTTAAATTCTTTCATCAACATCTTGTAGTTTTCTGTGTATAGATCTCCCACCTCCTTGGTTAAAAGTATTCCTTGGTGTTTTGCTCTTTTTGATGCAACTGTAAATGGGATTATTTTATCCCTTTTTCCCATAGTTTGTTATAACTGTATAGAAACACAAGAGATTTTTGTTGGAGCACCTGGGGTGGCTCATTCAGTTAAGCATCTGCCTTGGGTTCAGGTCATGATGCCAGGGTCCTGGGATTGAGCCCCGTGTTGGGCTCCCCGCTCAGCAGGGAATCTGCTTCTCCCTCTCCCTCTGCTGCTCCCCCTGCTTGTACACTCCCTCTCTCTCAAAAACAAATAAATAAAATCTTTAAAAAAAAAACCCGAAACAAGAAATTTTTGTATATTAATTTTATATCCTACAATCTTACTGAATTCATTTATCAGTTTTAACAGTATTTCGGTGGAGTCATTAGAGTTTTGTACATATAGTAGCAAGTCATCTTCAAATCTGAAAATAGTGACAGTTCTACTTCTTTCTTTCCAATTTGGATTTTTTTCCCCCCTAATTGCTCTGGTTAGGACTTTCAAAACTATACTGAATAAAAGTGGAAAGGGTGCCTGGGTGGCTTACTGGGTCAAGCCTCTGCCTTCGGCTCAGGTCATGATCTCAGGGTCCTGGAATCGAGGCCTGCATCGTGCTCTCTGCTCAGCAGGGAGCCTGCTTCCCCCTCCCCCCTCTCTCTCTGCCTGCCTCTCTGCCTACTTGTGATCTCACTCTCTGTCAAATAAATAAATAAAATCTTAAAAAAAAAAGTGGCAATAGTGGGCAACCTTCTTTTGTTCATAATCTTGGAAGAGAAGCTTTTGGCTTTTCACCACTGAGTGTAACATAGCTGTGGACTTACCCTACATGGCCTTTACTATATTGAGGTACATTTCCTCTATGCCCACTTTCATTGAGAGTTTTTCTCATAAATGGATGTTGAGCACTTATTCTGAAAGCTCATGATTTTTATCTTTCGTTTTGCTAATGTGGTGCAACACCCTGATTGGTATGCAGACAGTAAACCCTCCCAGGTCCCTGAAATAAGCCCCACATGATGACAGTGTATGTTCCTTTAATGTACTGTTGATTTTGGTTAGCTAATATTTTGTCGAGGATTTTTGCACCTATATTCATTGGGGATACTGGTCTACAGTTTTCTTTTCTTGTGGTGTCCTTTTCTGATTTTGGCACCAGGGTAGTAGCTGGCCTCATAAAATGAGTTTGGAAATGTTCCCTCCTCCTCTCGCTTTTTTTTTTGGGGGGGGGGGGAAGAGTTTGAGATGGATCAGTATTAATTTTTTGAATTCACCAGGGAAGCTGCCTGGTCCTGGACTTTTGTTTGTTGGGAGATTTTTGATTAATGACTCAATCTCTCTACTAGTAATCAGTCTATTCAGACTTTCTTTTTATTTTTTCACGATTCAGTCTTAGAAAGCTGTATGTCAAAACATTAATTTTTCTTAAACGCACTCCCTCAGACTCCAATTGGGAGAATGGAAACAGATGGCGAGAAAAAGTGCCAGCATATTCCCAAATCAAAAACAGAGAATTACTTGCTGGACACATACCTACTATGAGCTCAACAGACAGAAGAGAAACAGAAGACAGCTTTGTCAGAGTTTTCAGTCTCGTGAGGAAAACAAGGTAAATGCCCGTGAAACGGAGAATGGCTTGTGCAGCACGGTCCCTACGGGTCCCCAGTGTTTGAGTGTGATGGTGACGCGAACAGGAGCAGAGAGGCTCTGAAAGCAGAACGCGGAGTTAAATGAAGGGGGACTGGATCCCAGGGGACCCTGAAAGCTCTGGGACTACTTCATAGTTGCAAACAGGGAGACAAGGAAGACTTCTGAGCAGGTGACATGTCTGATCTCTCCTACTAGCCCATAAATTCCCCCAAGAGACAGGAAGTGCATTTTACGGAAACCACTCTCACACACTGCTCGCCTCTGTGCCCTCCCTAGACTTGAAAGCATGACCTAAGCAGGGAAAGCAGGAGTGCCATCATGTTCACGTCCCACTGTGTGGGCAGAGTGCTAGTGGGTAGTTCGGAGTCAGATGCAACAGAAGTTCAAGGACCAGGTTAGCCTAAATGGGGAGAGAGGAGGAGAAGAAAGGGACCGACCCCACGTCGAAACGGGAAGTTGATTCCCAGAGCTACATACCTCTCACTGACAAGCTGTCAGCACTTCTTCCAGACTCACAAAGTAAGGATCACGACCCTAGAAATAATGCTACATAATACAGCCCATTATAATAATGCAGCCAGCCCAACAGAGAGAACATCCTGCCTCTTTGGTGGCCAAATACACCTAAAATATACCCCCCTTGGGTGACCAAAAAGCCACTCCAGTGAGATGAACTATCTGTGCCGGTAGAGGATTCACCTGTTACAACTAAAGCGAAAAGGATTTCAACCACCACCAGGAGCCTCCTGAGCCTTGCAGTCTGCAACGGGTCCCACTGCAGCCCACTGGCCTTGAACTTCCGCCTGAGCCTGTGCCTCTAGCTTGCTTCTGACTCACCCTCAAGCCCTCTTCCCTGCCCTCTCCCAAGCCATAGACCAAGTGGAAACAATAGGGCTTCTTTCTGAAGAAGGAAGGAAAAAAAAAAGATTTAAATACCGGATGAGCAATCAAGGATAGGATGAAAGGTTATAATTTTGTCAATGCTAATAGCATTCTTAGCCAAAGACAATTAACTATAAAAGTGTGATTTTGTTGAAATTTCTACAAAAGTACTGCTATTTAATAATGATGTTCAGTATCAGAACTGGAGAAAGAAACTGAGGGGAAATGAAGATGACTGTGCCATTCCAGGCCTTGCATCGATCACCGCCAAGCCCATTTCTGCCCCAGGACCTCTGCATTTGTTGTTCCTTCTGTCAGGAAAGAATGCCGAAGAGATAACCACACGGTTTGCTCCCCAGCTTCATCAGGCTTCTTTTGAAATGTCATCTTCTTAATGAGGCCTACTGTCGACTCTCTGACTGAAAATAGCAGTGCCTTCCTCCCCGGCAACATAATTCTCTAGTTTCTCCACCGTAATTCTTACCACCTGACAGATTTTATGGTTCTTAAAAATTGTTTGTCTTCTCTCACTAGACTATAAGCAATGTGACCTAGAACAGAACCGAATAGACACATGAGAGGATTTAAATAAATAGGTAGTCAATGAAGGCTGCATGAATTTACAGCGTTCAGTAGATCACCGATAACAACCGATATAAGATGAAATGTAAAACAGATCATAAAGCATGTCAAACAAATCTGGAGGGTTTAGAACAGTGACTGTAATGGGATATGGAAGGATGTTCCCTACTTTCAGAAGTAATAATCCTGTGTTGTTGTATTTTTTAAGGGAGAATTTTCAATCAGATAAATCCTGGCGTGAAAATTCTCCCAAAGAGTTGACCACCACGGGCGGGAGTTTGGGGCAGACAGAGACGACCTGCGGCCGCGCAGTGTCAGGGGTGGCGCGCGAGCCTCCGTGAGGACGTCTCCTCCTGCCAGACGAGGGTCCCTTGGACACCCCCCCATCCCAGCTGGCAGCCCTGGCTCCTAACCCAGCGCCTAGCACACAGAAGGCATTAAACAAGTGTCCAAATGCATGAATGGAAGCAGGATGAAGACCATTTTCAAACATAAGAAGTATTTAGGTTAAATTATTATTATTTTTTTTTTTTTAAGATTTTATTTATTTATTTCACAGAGGGAGAGAGATCACAAGGAGGCAGAGAGGCAG
>LNAC01000124.1:2605915-2650791 GCA_002007465.1 Ailurus styani
CCCTAGGTTAAATTATTATTAAGTATATTAAAGACTAGCAGGCAGACAGAGGAAAGGCTTCTGTGTTTCTAATCCAAACCCTGGAACTAGCCCAGAGGCCAAACATATCATTTGGCTTCTTTCTCATTCCAAACAGGCCTGTCGTTCATTTCTGCTCCCAGAGCAGAAGTTCTGTACAACAGATGGAAACAGAATTCAGGGGGTCGAAATTATAGTAGCTGTTTGATTAGCTGCTAGATCTTTTATTTAAAGCATTTAACACAGAAGCACATAAATTACGATGTCACAATCTTTAAAAATATTGTGATAACTATATTTCTATATAATTAGTTTCCTTTGTAATCTTATATTTTATTATCTGCATTTAAAAATATATTTTGCGATGCCGACCCAAGGCTTCATCGGTTTGCCAGAAGAACTCATAAAAAGACTGGAGAGGGAGACAAACCGTAAGAGACTCTTAATCTCAGGAAATAAACTGAGGGTTGCTGGAGGGAAGGGGGTGGGAAGGATAGGGGTGGCTGGGATATGGACATTGGGGAGGGTTTGTGCTATGGTGAGTACTGTGAATTGTGTAAGACTAATGATTCACGGACCTGTACCCCTGAAGCAAATAATACATTATATATTAAAAAAAAAAAAAAAGAAAGGAAAAAGACAACAGCTTAAGAACTCCAGCTCGAGGGCACCTGGGTGGCTCAGATGGTTAAGCAACTGCCTTCAGCTTAGGTCATGATCCCAGGGTCCTGGGATCAAGCCCCGCATCAGGATCCCTGCTCAGCGGGGAGCCTGCTTCTCCCTCTCCCTCTCCCCCAGCTTGTGTGCTCCTGATCACTCTGTCAAACAAATAAATAAATATCTTAAAAAAAAAAAAAAAAAGAACAACTCCAGCTCCAGAGGGTAGAAAAATTCTGTCGAGATAAAGCCAGCTGATAAAGGGGTCACTGGGGAACTCTTGTGCAAGAGTGCCCACATCCTCGGAGAGGTTGGGACAGCCAGGAAGGGTAAAACTTCTGTTGGATATACTCAAGATGCCGGAGCAGTGGACATCAAAGGGAACAGAAGGAAAAGAAGTATAATTTCAAAAAAAGACTGTAAAATAAAAATCGTCCAAGGGGGTTAAGAATTTCCGAAGGCTGGGCAATCATGAACCCATCTAAGGGGGTCGGGGGTGGGAAGGAATGAAGAAAGCCAGTTCGTCCTCCCAGGAATTTAATAAGCAGAGATTCTTAAAAGGAAATGAAAGAACACCTTCTCCCGTACTGGGTGGTAAGCTCTTCCAAGTAAGAAACTGAGCCTCACTCATCTTTGCATTCCCATGACCTAGCACTGGGTCTGGCCTGCCACAGGCCCTAAATAAACGCAGGCTGAACTGAAACATAAAAGCAACGTAATCAATGACAACTGTAAAAAAGAGGCAATCAACTGGAGGAAAAATATTACCCATACTTATAGTTTTCAGAAAGGCAAAAGCAATGTTATATTAACAATGTAGCAAAAAAAAAAATTAAATATCTGAAGATAATAAATGCAAAATTCAGAACAGTGATGGCCTGCTGGTATGGAAAAGAGAGAGAGGTAGAGAGCCAGAGATTCCATCAGGGGTTCACAGTGGTACTATGTCTCATGGATGTCATCTATCAGGTATGTCCAGAATATTCTATAAAAACTTTTTGGNATTCAGAACAGTGATGGCCTGCTGGTATGGAAAAGAGAGAGGTGTAGAGAGCCAGAGATTCCATCAGGGGTTCACAGTGGTACTATGTCTCATGGATGTCATCTATCAGGTATGTCCAGAATATTCTATAAAAACTTTTTGGTAAAATTTTAGAAAAAAATAGGCTTAGGGATTTTTAAAATTTTGCTCCGAGTGCCAGGAAAAGCAAACAGACAGCTAGAGCTGGTTATGGTGAAAGAGCAATGTTACAGTAAATGTTCTCTAGAAATCAAGGGGTGCCAAGCTGGTTCAGTCAATGGAGCACACAACTCTCGATCTCGGGGTTATTAAGTTTGAGCCTCACATTGGGTGCAGAGATCAGTTAAAAATAAAATCAATCAACCAATAGACTGGAGTCTTATTTTGCATCTAACATGCCCAACACAAAATATTTTTTCATCCATTCAGTCATTTAACCAGTGGCACTGACAGAGTACCTACTACCTGCCAGCATGGTTCTGGGGAGTGGTTCTAGGGATGGTTCTGGGGATAAGGGAATGAACAGCACTGATGAGGTCCCTGTTCTAACCTTATGTTTTAAAGGGAAGAGGGGATGGTGATTGAAGAAGAAAAAAAAAAAGGAAGTCCATAAATGGTATTTCTCCTGGGAAGCAGGGTCTTTGGAGACGTCATGAAGTTAAGATGAGGTCACGCTGGCTTAGAGTGGTCCCTAAGGCCAATAATTGGCGTCCTTGCAAGAAGAGGGAAACTTGAACACAGATACACAGAGGGAAGGCCACAAAAAGACAGAGGACACTGGAGTGGTGTGGCCACAAGCCAAAAAACTCCAAGCAACCAACAGAAGTGGGATGAGGCAAGGGGTCTTCACTCGAGCCTTCTGAAGAAGCACACCCCTGCCTACACCTTGACTTTCCACTTCCACCCTCCAGAACTGTGAGAGAATACAGTTCAGTTGTTCCAAGCCACTAGGTCTGCGATACTTTGCTATGGCGGCCATGGGGAAGAGGGTGTTGTAAGAAGCCGGGACCGCCGATGGGAGAAGCAACTAGCAGGACACACTCCAGCTCCAACCCTTGCTCTAGTCGCCTGTAGCAGCAAGCATCTCAACTAAGGAGGCTGCCAAGTGACCGCCACATCATTTCTGGATGAGGAACTCCTCACCCGGGTGCCAGTCTATCCCGGACTGTGTCCGTCAGAAAGCACTTCTTGATTCTGGAACAGAAGGCTCTCCTTCATTCTCAGTGGACACTAACTCTACCCACTGGCCCTCTGTCTACCATCAAGGACCACAGAAAACAAGCACTTGCCTTCATCTTCTTCATGGCAACTCTCTGCATTTTTTTAATGGAAAGCTGTAAAGTCCTCTTGAGATTTTCTTTTAAGTTATACATGCCTATGTTGTTTTGGCCATTTCCTCTTGTGAGTCACTTATTAATTCAGTAGATGGAGAGACTTAATGTGCCCAGCACTGTTAAACAGCAGTCGGTAAAATGGATCTAAGTCCCTGCCCTGTGGGTCACAATTTAGTAGGGCAAGTGGAGAAAACGGGATCTACAAGCCATGTATGTGCTACATCAGCTGGTGACAGAGCTCAAAGAAGTAGTATCCATGCCAGTCAGATAGAGGTAGCACCTTCACACAGTGCGGCCAAAGAAGGTGACCCTTGCATAAGCATCTGAAGAGTTGAATGAAAAAGCCATGTGGATTTTTAGGGCCCGAGCATTCTAGGCAGAAACAGCAAATACGAAGGCCCCCAACAGGGGTCATGGCTGGAATGTTCCAGAAAAAGGAAAGAAGCCAGTATGGCTGGAGCAGAGGCAAGAAGGAGTAGGCGCGCAATGGGAAAGGAGGTCAGAGCCAAAGCAGGGCCAGGTCACACACAGCCCCAGGTCAGGGTAAGGACTGTGACTTTCATTCTTGATGAGGCAGGCAGCCAGTGGAGGGAACCAACAGAAGACTGATGTGGCCTATCTTATGAGGTGCTTGTTTTCGGTTTCATTTAAACTGTTTCTTTAATAGTTTCGTGAAAATTTGTTTATCCAACCTGCCAGGCACATAGCTAATAATATCTACCTGTGATTACGAATAATGGTGATCATGTGAGAACATGAGGACTTCACAGCACAGAGGTGCACTGCCCAGAACTCACCATCCAGAGCTGCCCAAGTCTTCCAGTAGTTTGTGATGGCAACGTCACAAGCTTGCTGTGAAAAATAACCCTGCTGTTACACAAGGTTGTACTTGTGGTTCGGAGGACCCAGTCTGGTGCTACCCTAAGAGACTGAAGTGAAGCGAGGGTGGGCATGGAGAGAGCAGTGAGGGGCCACTCCAATAATCCAGGCAAGCTGTGTTGGTGCCTTGGACCCTGCATTTGGACCACTATCTGTTTTTGTAAATAAAGTTTTATTGAAACACAGCCATGCTCATTATCTCTTGTCTATGGCTGCTTTTGTGCTACAGGGGCTGAAATGAATAGTCGTTGCAGAGACTATACAGCCTGCAAAACCAAAAGCACTTACCACCCAGCCCTTTACCAAAGTTTACTGACCCCTGATCTAGAATATGAGGTCAAAAGAAAAGGTACTGTTTTAGGCTTAAGCAACTAAAAAGAAATGAACTGCCATTTATTGAGATGGGATTCTAGGAGAAGACAAGATGTGAAGAAATACCAGGAGCTCAATTTTGGACGTGTTAACTGTGAGATGCTTGTTAGATGACGTAAGAGTCTGAGGTCCAAGGAACAGTTTTGGGCTGGAGAGATCAACCTAGGGACCTGCCGCTTAGAGATAACAATTAAAGCTGGGAAACCAGATAAAATCAGTAAGAGAATCAACACAGATGGAGAGGACAACAGGGTTAAACATTGAACCCTAGACCCTCACATTTACAGGTCAGAGAAATGAAATAGAACCATAACGAGCAGCAAGAAGAAACAGACAGAGACAGGATGAAAGCCACAAGAGCATAGAGCTCTGGAAGCCAAAAGAAGAAAGTGTTTGAAGAAGAGGGCCAAAGCCCCATCAACTGAGGCTGAGACGATGACTCAGAGCAAACTGCAGGAGGCCTCACTCAGCTGGATTCGAATCAGCAGTGGGTGCAAGGACAGACGAAGGAGACAGAGGCTAGGCTAGTCACTCCGGAAGTTGTGCTGTGATGCAGAGCCAGTGGGGTGGAAGCTGGCAGGGGAAATGAGATCAAGAGAGTTCCTTTTTATGTATTCCCATGATGGGAGAAGGAACAGCATGCATAATGACTGTTAAAAAAAATAAAAGGTTTCCACTTGAGATAGAAAACCTGATGAAGCGGGGAAGATGGGAAGTGCTGGGACACTGGCTCTGAGTAGGACAGAGGAGGTGGGATCTGGGGACAGAATTCAGTAAGGGGTGGACGGTTCAAGCTTAACAAGAACTGGCCACACATACAGGCAGGTAGGAGGAAGCGATGATGGGGAGCTTATGGAGATTCCCTTCGCCTGTGTCTGTTTTCTCCATGAAACACGAAGGCAGGCCGTCGGCCCAGAGTTGCACAGAGAACAAGGTGCTGCCTGCTGAAGGAGGTTTGAAACAGACCTGTGGAGTGGGGGAGTAAACCAGAAACACGCTCGAACTACCTGTGAGAGTGTGTGACCACAAATCCGAAATGAGACAAATAGCATGGTTCTGGATTTTTCTCTAGTCTTGCTCCATGGCATGAGGCAGAAAGGAGCCAGGAAATAGGATCTGAAATCAGGAACATGGACAGGGGTGCCTGGCTGGCTCAGTCAGTAGAGCATGGAATTCTTGATTTCAGGGTTATGAATTCAAGCCCCACATTGGGTGCAGAGTTTACTTAAAAATAATAACTTTACTACAGGGCGCCTGGGTGGCTCAGTCAGTTAAGCATCCGACTCTTGATTTCAGATCAGGTCATGGTCTCAAGGTCGTGAGATGGAGACCTGCACTGGGCTTGGCACTCGGCGAGGAATCTACTTGGGATTCTCTCTCTCTCTCCCTCTGCCCCTCCCTCTGCCTATGTGTGCACCTGCGTTCTCTCTCTAAAATAAGTTAATAAATTTTATAAATAAATAAATGAGTGAATAGAATCTTTATAGAACCAACCAACCAACCAGGAGCATGGTTTAACCAAGGAAATTAGACAAAGCGAGAGGGAGGCAAGAGAGAAGAGTGACAGTGAGTGACTGTGGAATTTAAATGGGGCAAGGAGGGAAGTGGGGACCCGAGGAGAGGGAGAAGTGAAGAAAGTGGCATAGAGGGGGTGAGCCAAAAAGCTGAAGGTGGTGCTGTGGAAGTCACTGAAATGGAAAGGTCGAGAGCATAACCATGGCTGTAAGTGGCTGAGGTCAGATGGAAGACAAGGTCACTAAGGGAAAGCAGCTCAAAAAAGTGAGAGGGCAGAGTCCTGGAGGGTCATCAACGTGGCGACTAAAATCACCATGAATCATGACACAGGCAGTGCTGGGCGGAGAGTGGACTGGGCAAGGCAGGGAGAGCAGGGTCAGGGGACAGCTGTGACAAGGACAGGAATGGGGAATACAGTCTGATAACACAAAAGTTCAAATCAGTGTTTTTTTAGGGAGGAGGAAGAGTGGTGTAGAAGAAGAAATGAGAAAGGAACAGAAGAAGGGCATAAATTCAGCGAGAGCCCCAAGAAGAAGGGCTGGCCACAAAGAAGGAATCTGCCAGGAACTGACCGTGAGCATTTCAGAAGTGGGGGTGGGGGTACAGAGGTGTATATAACAAGCCATACAGAGATTAGAGACTGAGAGGTAAGGGGTGAGGACCTGGGAGACTCGGTGGCTGACAGAAGCAGGACAGGGCACATGCCGTGATGATTCCTGGTAGTCCCAACGAGGCACAGTGCTAGGACCAGGTGCAATCACCATGGCCATGCACGAGTTTGGGTATCCGGTCTGCCCACCACTGATGCAGTGAGATCTTAGGCGCCTCCCCATCCCACTAGCTCTCCCCCAACAATCTCCAGCATTCCAGGTGGGACCTGGCCATGGTGAGACAAACGACACCGGTGGTAGCACTGTTTCTAAGGAAAAGGTAAAAAACCCAACTGGAATCCCCAGCCCATTCCCTACCAGAAGACCATCACGGCTTCTCAAAGGTGTACAGGGGAGACATTTCAGGCAAAGGCAACGTTTATTACTAACTGATGATGTGGCCTAAGTATCTCTCACTTTTACAGTCAACACAAGGATGTATACGCCTTTATATTTACATAGGGGAAGAGTCTACAATGGTGCCTAACAAGAGCTATGGTAACAGAAACTTGGCAAATACTTTTAACTGACGAGTTACCCAGTTCAGAAAGACAGATTGTGTGGAAGGCAACTAAGGGAGTGCATTACATGACTGTAAGAACTAACAGTCATGTTAAATTATTCAATGACATGGTGATGAATGCAGATCTGAACGCACCTGCTTGTTCAAAATGAGAATCCTAATTATAATATTCATTATAATGGTAATAATTCTTATGTTCGGTAGAAAAGTTCACTTGATAAAAGACAGATATTTTCAAATAGACAGTATGCGTCAATATCACTGTTTCCCAACAAAGACAGTTGTGGATATTAACTGTGAGCCCACTAATTATAAAGAAAGAAATTTTCACAATAGTTAAATAATTGTCAATGAGATAGCTATAAAACATCCCATCAGGTAAACTTTTATGCCCTGAAAGTTCAGAGAAAGAGTTACAAGACAATGTAAAATGAAGCCAAGTTAATCCATATTTAGAGGCTTGCTATTTTGACCATTATTTCAATCTTGCATTTTCAGATGATTTTATAGGAAAGAAAAGCACCAACCAAACTCACAAAATCAGCTGAGCCAAATTAAGTCTTAATCGCTTTGCCATCAGAGATTAAGACCTGACCCTGCATGAAACAAAGGATGAAAGTTATGGAAAGAAAAACAATTAGTTTTAACAGATGACCATCAAAATGAATAGAGATTAACAAAACACAATATAACGATCTTAATCTTTTAAACTACTGCTTGCAGATTTTTTTTTTTTTTTTTGCTTGCCCAGGATTTTAAAAAGTTGCTATCCAATTCATTTTACCCTGCTGTGAAAATGTCACAACCACAGGTTTCCTAAAAAGCTATGACTGAAATTATAAACGTGCCCCGGGTATGAAAGTAAGGCTCACCTGATGCACCTATTGGGGAGGTAGCTGGGGTCATGTTGTGGACATTGAGACCAAGGCTCTGGGAGGGGCCTGGGGCTGACGCTGCTATAGGAGGCCCCAGGGGGTTCTCCCGCTGGGGCGAGGTGAGTGGGGTGGTCGGCTGGGAGGTCTGTCCACCAGCAAGTCGTGCAAGGCGCCTCCGTCGGATCTACAAAAGGGGAGAAAAGACACTGTATAACTCAACCATAGGAACACAATTCTGCCCAAGAATAACATCAGGGTTGTCAGTAACCATTGAAAACCACGCTGGAGCCCAACAGCTAAACTGGCCTTGAGAAAAAAGGACTCATTCAAGACAAGTAATAACTTGGCATACCGGTACCTCCACAAACTACCACCTCACTTCTTAACAACTGCATCTTACTGCCTCACAAGCCCCGTTCATCACACCTGCTTAACTGATAGCATGAATCTGCCATAAGCATAATACACTTTTAAACACAGCAAAGCTTGTTATTTTAATAAAACTATGGAACTTGGTTATTTTAAATAGGTCGGTTGTTTTGGGGGAGTTTTTGTTTTGTTTTGTTTTTTGAGAGAGAGAGAGAGAGAAAGAGAAGGCGGTAGAGGAAAAGGCAGAGGGCGAGGGAGACAGAGAATATTCCAAAAAGGCTCCACACCAACACAGAGCCCAACGCAGGGCTCGATTCCAGGACCCTGAGATCATGACCTGAGCAGAAATCAAGAGTCAGATACTCAACCGACTGAGCCACTCAGACTCCCCTAAATAGGTGAGATTTAAATAAATACCCAATTTATTCATTATTATTATTTTTAAAAGATTTGATTTATTTATTTGAAGAGAGACACAGCGAGAGAGGGAACGCAAGCAGGGGGAGTGGAAGAGGGAGAAGCAACCTTCCCGCTGAGCAGGGAGCCCGATGCAGGGCTCAATCCCAGGACCCTGGGATCATGACTTGAGCCGAAGGCAGACGCTTAACAACTGAGCCACCCAGGCACCCCATAAATACCCAATTTAATTTACTAAAGCAAAAGTTTCAAAAGTGACAAACAGTACACTAAGACACAAATTTTGCCTTCACTTTCAGGGGCAAAGCTTCAATTTTTCTTACTTAATTGCAATAAAAATATAATCCGCCACTTCTTCCTTATAATAACCCAGAGTTATACAATGATTATAAATATCTACCACAAAATCCCAGTGGATCCCAGAAATGTTTCCCTCACATTCTGATAATCATTCATTTACAACCAGGCAATAAACTTACATTGCCCTGATGTCCCAGGACATCTAACTACTGTGATAAGGCTTCTGGCTCTACGTAGCCAATAAAGAAGCAACCCAAGGAGGCTGCTACCCTCATTCCATTACAAATAAGGAAGATGAAAAAGTTAACCCATGACAAATGCTAACTGGGATGGACCTCACCTGAACTAAGGATCTGTCACTCTAACACTGCAGAAAACCTGTTCCTTTTGCTGTTCAGACAACCAAGGACATCCTGATTCTTGACCCCAAAGTTGAGAAGCCCACTCCTATGCCCCTGCTGCAGATACATCTATCAACGAACTTACACAAAATCCTAAAGCTGTCTGGTTGATCACCTATCTACTTCACTGAATTAAATCCCTTGAAGGAAAGATCAGATCTTAATTATTAAAAATAAACACTGAGGGGCTCCCAGATGGCTCAGTTGGTTGGCATGAGACTTTTGATCTAGAGTTGGGAGTTCAAGTTCCACGTTGGGGGCAGAGATCACAAATTAAAAACAAAAACAAATAAAAAAAAAACCTGAAAAAATAAAATTCAAATTAAAATAAACGCTGATGCAGCACTTTGTCCTCTAGCAATGTTCTCAACACTTTATAAATCCATACTCATTTAGTCCTTATAATGAGCCTCTGTGGGTATGTATGCCCATTTTACGTATGAGCAAACTGAGGCACAGAGGTTACAGCTTTGCCTAATTAGTAAGTGGCAGAGCTGGAATGTGAGCCTGTGCAATCTGGCTGCACAGCCTATGCCCTCACCACTACTCCAATAGTCTGGGGATCTCTGGGGATCTCCGAGACCCTTACAGAGGGTATGCTGAGGCTAAAGCTATTGGTACAATATCACTAAGACATCTGCCTCTTTTGCTCTCATTCTCAAGGGTCCAGTGGAGTTTTCCAGAGACCATGTGACATGTCATGTTGCGACAACTTAAATATGGAATTTAATATGAGAATTCAGCTGTATTCTGGTAAATCGGACATTTAAAAGATTTGCAGAAGTGAAGATAATGTCAACTTTTCTCACTAAGTATGTTTGTTTTGGAAAATGTAGTCTTTTCATTAGAGATACATTATTTATATTAACACATAATGTTTTTATTATCATTTTTTAGGTATCTCACTTTTTATTTTTATTATGGTAAATATCAATGAATAGAACCCACCTAAACAAAAGCTCTTTGAGATCTTCACCATTTCCTAAGAGTGTAAAGGAGTCCTGAGACCAAATCTCTGAGAACCAGGTGGCCCTCTCTTACTCATCCTTATCTCCCTACTGTCAAGCACCACACCTGCCTGGTAACAGGTGCTCGGCGCTCCCTGACCTGCGCTGGACAGAGAACGGTGAAGGTCATCACAAATCATCCAAGGGAGAACTGGGACTGAGATGAAAAACCTCACTGAGAGAAATTCCTGAAGTGTTTCTCTCATGAACATTTACCTGGGGTAGAGGGTGGGGAACATGGACCAGAAATTTCCAATCCAACTACTCAAGCCAGAGACCCAGAATTTGTGTTTACTGCTTCCTGGCTTCCCCTCATCTCCTCAAACACCCAGTCTGTCACCAAGCTCTGCTCCTTCGACCTGGGTCCACCCTCTCCCCTCAGCTCCTCGGCCACCACCCTATGCAGCCCACCACCCTCTCTCACCAGGCCCTCTGCCAAAGGTCCCAAGGAATCTACCTGTGTCCACTCTGGCCTGGTCAAACCAAAGGCGCCACATTCCTTTCTTTACATACTTTCAAAGTTTTAGATTTCTGAAACGAATGCACGTCAAACCACGATGAAGATAACACCTCACGCCCATTAAGATGGCTGCCATGGAAAAAACCATAAAATAACAAGGATTGTGAGGATGTGAAGAAACCAGAGCCCTTGCGCACCGGTGGTGGGAATGCCAAGTGGTGCAGCCACCATTTTAAATAGTTGGGTGGTTCTTCAAAAAATCAAAACTAGAATTACCATAGGATCCAGCAATTCCACTCCTACGAAGTACCCAAGAAAACCGAAAGCAGGGACTCAAACAGCGAGCTCTTCATCCATGTTCACAGCAGCGTTTTTAGTAAGAGCAACCCAACGCCCATCAATGGATAAACAAAATGTGGCACACAGGCACAACGGAATAGTATTCAGCTTTAAAAAGAAAGGATGTTCTGACACGCACGGCAACACGGATGAACCTTGAGGACGTGAGGCAAAGTGAAACCAGCCAGTCGCAAAAAGACAAACACTGTATGATTCCACTTATATGAAGTATCCAGAGTAGTCAAATTCATAGGGATAGAAAGGAGAAGAGCGGTTGCCAAGGGCTGGGGCGATTTTCAAAATCTAAGTATAGAATGAAATCCTAAGTGATAAGAAAGCATGTTACCCTACGTTCCCCTACAATCTCTTCTCCACGCAGCACAAACCACCTTCCCCTGCTCAAACCATTCCATGGCTTCCCACTGCACTTGGAATAAAAACCAAGTCCTCACCGTGTCCTCCGGAGCCACTGGCTGTCTCTCCAGGTTCACGGTAAACCACACTAGGCGGCAGCCACGCTGGCCCTCTGACACCACCCAGAGCATGTTCAGCCCTAGTTTACCTTCAGCCACCTGCAACTCCTTGAGCGTAGAAGCAATTTTTCTAACTCTTAGCATGGCTGGTTCTTTCTCTTCCTTCCATTCTCAACTTAAGTATCACCTCCTCCTAGAGGACTTCCCTGATCGCTTTATCTAGCACTGTCCTTCCCTCCACACTCACTGATACTGTAGCCTTCTGATCACATGCTCCAAGCATTCTGCACGGTCTGTAATTACATTATCAAATTTTGGGTTTTTTTTAAAGACTTATTTATTTGAGAGGGTGCGCACACGCATGCACGCCCATGTACCCACAGGAGGGGAACGGGCAGAGGGAGAGGGACAAGCAGACTCCATGCTGAGCGTGGAGCCCCATGTGGGGCTCAATCCCACAACCCCAAGATCATGACCTGAACTGAAACCAAGTTGGACACTTAACAACTGAGCCACCCAGGCACCCCTGTCATTACAGCATCTATTTCTTACTGTCTTGCTTACTATCTGTTTCCCTAGTAGAACAGAAGTTCCATGAGAAAACTACACCTGTGTTGTTTTCACTGGTGCATCTCCGGCACCGAGCGTGGACACATAACACGTCTGTACATACTGAACAATGGAGAAAAGTAATACATGGAATCAGGACAGACAACGTACTAAAGCTACACAAAAGAATGTTTAACTGAACATTCAAAGCTCAGAGTTTCAGACTTCGGACATTAACTCCTCTTCAGATAGCCACTCGTTCAACAAATATTCATCAAGTACGGGAGAGTAAACTGAATAGTTCCTGCTCTCATGGCCCTCAGATTCTAGCAGACGCCAAAAGGACAACAGCCAAATGGACAAAAAGAATGCCAGGTGGTTATGAGCACCATCAGAGAGAAATAAAGTAGGGGAGGGAGGGACAGCAGAGCATGTGGGGAGAGGGTACTGCGGTTTTTACGTAAGGTGGATGGAAAGGCCTCTCCAGTAAAGGGGGCGTCTGCAGACATGAAGAAAGAGAGGAAGGAAATCAGGTGGGTATCTGGGAAGTATGGTGGGAGTGTGCTTGGCTCATGTTCAAGGTCAGCGAGCCTTGTGTGGCTGGAGCAAAATGAGTAATAGAGAAACAGCAGATGATGAGATCAAAGGCATGAAGGGGCCTTGTACGCCGTAGTGAAAACACTGGGAAACCGCCAGGGGGTTTTGACCAGAAAAGTGACATAATTCAACTTACATTTTTAAATTATTACTTTGGGTGCTATGGAGAATAAAAAAGTGGCATAATTCAACTTATATTTTAAAATATTGTTATGGCGGCTAGGGGAGAAAGGGAATAGGCAGAGAGGATACGTAGGAGGATTACAACAACTTGAACTTGGGTGGGTGGCTGTGAAGATCGTGGTGAGTGATCAGCTGGGATACACTTTGAAGGTAGAGCAGGAGCTCACAGGATTTGCTGAAGGACTGGATTTTAGTAGGACAGAACCAAAGGAGGTAATAACGCTGACACCAAGGTCTTGGGTCTGAGCAACTTACCAAATCAGTTTACTGAGACAAAGAAAATGGTAAGAAACATGGAGGGAGGAGATAAAAGTTATTTTAGACACATGATTATTAAATGCAGATGGCATTATCTTCGTGTGAATTCTATATTTTTAATTGAGTTTAAGATAGTAATTAGGGGGTGGCTATGTGGCTCAGTCGGTGAAGCGTCTGCCTTGGGCTCAGGTCACCATCACAGGGTCCTGGGATCAAGTCCCTGGTCAGGCTCTCCACTCAGCGGGGAGTCTGTTTCTCCCTTTCCCTCTGTCCCTCCCCTGCTTGTGCTCTCTCGCTCTCTCTCTCTCAAATAAAGAAATACAGGTGCCTGGGTGGCCCAGTGGGTTGGGCCTCTGCCTTCAGCTCAGGTCATGATCTCAGGGTCCTGGGATCGAGTCCCAAATTGGGCTCTCTGCTCAGCAGGGAGCCTGCTTCCCCCTCTCTCTCTGCCTGCCTCTCTGCCTACTTGTGATCTCTGTCAAATAAATAAATAAAATCTTAAAAAAAAAATAAAGAAATACAATCTTTTAAAAATAGTGATTGGACCCCTGGGTGGCTCAGAGGGTTAAAGCCTCTGCCTTCAGCTCAGGTCATGATCTCAGGGTCCTGGGATCCAGGCCCGCATCGGGCTCTCCAATCAGCGGGGAGCCTGCTTCCTCCTCTCTCTCTGCCTACTTGTGATCTCTCTCCTCTATGCAATAAATAAATAAAATCTTTAAAGAAAAAAAACAGTGATTAAATAAATAGCAATTAAAATGAAAACAGGATCTGATGTGTAGGACAGAAAGCAGGTTAGGATGACCCTTGGAGAGCTGTCGGCTTCCAGACAGCACCGAGAGCCGTGAGCAGGGATGAGGTCACCTAAGCAGTGCGTGCAGACAGTGATTCAGGAGTCTGAGGACAAAGCCCTCCAATGCACCAACAACTGGCGTGGGGCGGACACCAACAGAGGAGACTGAGAATGGTGTCCGGAGGTCTCTGGGTTCACCAGGAGAACTGACCCTGGCTTCCTAGAAACCAGAGACTTGCAACAGCGAGTAACATCACTCCATGGAGAGGCCGAGCAACATGAAGATGGACAGCTACCCACTGTAACTCGAAACGAGGTGGGAACTGAAGGCGTCATCGAGACCTATTTGATGGGGGCACCTGGGTGGCTCAGTGGGTTAAGCCTCTGCCTTCGGCTCAGGTCATCATCCCAGGGTCCTGGGATCGAGCCCCGAATCGGGCTCTCTGCTCAGCGGGGAGACTGCTTCCCCCCCCCTCTCTCTGCCTGCCCCTCTGCCTACTTGTGATCTCTCTCTCTGTCAAATAAATAATAAAAATAAACTTAAAAAATTATAAAAAACAAAGACCTATTTGATGGAATGTAGGGACTGAAAGCTTGACTGCAGCAGGTCCAACAAAAAATGGGAGACTGGAAGTACCAATTTCTGAGGCTTTCTACAACAAGAAAAGAAAAAAACAGAAGAGCATAAGTGGGGGAGGGGAGGGGAGTGAGTCCAGCCGGCCAAGGAAGAGAAGATGCAAGTGTCTGAAGACAGATGGGCTGCAGACCCCAGTGGTGTTACATGCACCACGCGACAGGAAAGGTGGCTGTGGCGGAGTGACAGGGACCCGGGATCCGTCAGCACACCTGCATTCTGGTGCCTCGACAGGCTGGCCCCGCTCGCGGTCGTCGTGGGCACACACTTAACTCTTGCGCAGCGAGGAAACCGGGATAATAAACTCTGCCCTAAAGAGCTTCCCAGGCAGCGGTCACGGTTAGACGGGGTGTACGTAAAGGTGCTCTAAGGACTTCAGGTGAGGACAGATTAATGGCCGTACAGTCCTGCCCTGGAATCCAGGGAGCGAGCACAGGAATGAGCTTGGGCTCCGCACAGCAGCCTGGATGCCGCTCACCAACAGTATGAAGCAGAAGCACCTAGATGTAAAAGAGCACAGATTGCGTGATTCCATTTATATCAAGTTCACAAACGAGAGAAAAGAAGTGTGAGCAAGCGTCCAGGGTGCCGCTGATGATCTTGTTTTTTAACCGACACTAGTTTCACAGGTGTGTGCACTGTGTGAAAATGCCCTGGGCTGGCAGTGGCTTTGTGGGTATTCATCTTGTTCTTCATAACTTAAATGTCAAATGTAGGCTTTTCTATGTTTTGAACATTATATAATTTTATCTTTTTAAAGATTTTATTTATTGGGCGCCTGGGTGACTCGGTCGGTGAAACGCCTGCCTTCGGCTCAGGTCATGATCTTGGGGTCCTGAGATCGAACCCCGTGCTGGGCTCCCTGCTCAGCAGGAAGTCTGCTTCTCCCTCTGTGCTCTCCCTCTCTCTCTCAAATGAATAAAATCTTTAAGAATAAATTAATAATAAAAGATTTTATTTATTTACCTGAGAGAGAGAGCCAGCAAGCAAGAGAGAGAGCATGAGCAGGGAGGTGGGGCAGAGGGAGAGGGAGAAACAGGCTCCCCTCTGAGCAGGGAGCCTGATGTGGGGCTCAATCCCAGCACCTGGTGATCATGACCTGAGCCGAAGGCAGACACTTGACAGACTGGGCCACCCAGGTGCCCCTCAAACATGGTATCATTTTTTTTTTATGTAAAGATTTTATTTATTTATTTGACAGAGAGAGATCACAAGTAGGCAGAAAGGCAGGCAGAGAGAGAGAGGAGGAAGCAGGCTCCCTGCTGAGCAGAGAGCCCAATGCAGGGCTCGATCCCAGGACCCTGAGATCATGACCTGAGCTGAAGGCAGAGGCTTCAACCCACTGAGCCACCCAGGCGCCCACATGATATAATTTAAAAGATTTTATTTATTTATTTGTCAGAGAGAGTGCAAGCAGGGGGAGCGGCAGGCAGAGGGAGAAGCAGGCTCCCCACTGAGCAGGGAGTCCGATGCGGGGCTCAATCCCAGGACCCTGGGATCATGACCTGAGCACCAAAGGCAGATGCTTAACTGGCTGAGCCACCTGGGGGGTCCCAAACATGATAAAATTTTTTAAAAAATCAATCCTACTTGTCCTTCAAGCCCTACAAATGCTGCACTCTTTGTGTGGATTCTATAATTTTTTTTATTTAGCATAATAGAATAAATAAGTGGTAATTAAAATATCTGACACTAAAATTAAAGTAGTATTTTAATTTTTAAAATGTGTTTATCTAGGGGCCCCTGAGTGGCTCAGTTGGTTCAGTGTCCGACTCTTGGTTTCAACTCAGGTTATGATCTCAGGGTTGTGGGACTGAACCCCACATCGGTCCCCGTACTCAGTGGAGAATCTGCTTGGAATTCTTTCCCCACTCTCTCTCCCTCCCCCTCTACTCCTCCTTCTGCTGTCTCTCTAAAATAAAAAAAATCTTTAAAATGTGTTTATTTATACACACCAATACAACAGAAGACCGGATGAAGGGAGACTTAAATGTTCACAGAAACCAGCATTTGGGGAGATCTCTTTGGAGCTGAGTTTTAGTACCTTAAGGGCAGCTAACTTAGGAGCCCATGCTTGGTTTCAAATTCAAGTTCAACTTTTACCACTTACTACCTAGGTAGGATCAAGACAAGTCACTTAACCCTCTCTGTGCTTCAGTCTCCACATCTGTACAATGGGGGTGGAAACTGTAGCCTCCACAGAGTTGTGACAAAACCACCAACTGTGCCCTGTGTTCTACTTCATTTTCCTCCATGGCTCGTATCTGACCTCTGCGTTCGGGATGTTGTTTATGTACTGCTCATTCACGGTTCCCCGGCTCTAGGCTTCCTAACGCAAGGACTTCTCTTGGTTTTCTCCCTGACGCCTCACCAGTGCCTAGAAGAGTACCTGGCACATGGAAAGTGCTCTTTAAATAGCTGCTGAATTAATGAAAGAATAAATGAAAAGTGCTAGAAAATGTCTTGCACGTAAAATTTACTGTTTAGGAATTAATATTATCATTACTTTGAAAAACCACAGATGATGTTTTTGAAAAAAAATATAAAGCCACTTTTAAATTTGGTGCCAAGTTGAGCCCGAGATGTTAAATTTAACTGATTCTCCTGGGTGAAACAAACACAGAATAAATGTCCTGACTCATGGCAATACAGGATTGAAGGAAGTAAGTTTTCCAAGAAAGATTTCCACTGCACTGGTGTTCCCCGTCCCTACCCCCAACACTCCACAAACACAGGTCAGAAAGAGAGAGAGAGAGAGAAGAAAGAAAGAAAGAAAGAAAGAAAGAAAGAAAGAAAGAAAGAAAGAAAGAGAAAGGAAGGAAGGAAGGAAGGAAGGAAGGAAGGAAGGAAGGAAGGAAGGAAGGAAGGAAGGAAGGAGAAAAGAAAAAAGAGAAAGAGAAGAGTAAAAAATTAGGACTTTGTGGAATACACTGTGGACTATTAACGGAGACAGAGGAGGGCAGTGAGGGACATAGGCAGGTCCGTGCATGACACGAACTGGTAGGAGATGACTGATAAAACCCGTCCTCACCCACCCCCATCTTAAAGACCTACTGGGAAGAGAAGAAGGAGCCACGAAAGGGCCAGCGCTCTGGGCTGCCTGCACAGCACTCAAGGGAAGACAGTGCCCTTCGGGAGACTGACCACTTCCCAAGACAAGGGTAGCCATGAACTGGTTTAGCAGCCCCAAGACCCAGGGAATATCTAGACAGGAGACTCCCAGAAGATGGCTGTGAGCAACTGAAGGTATAAAGGTTCATCTAATTAATTTGACTATTAAGAGATGTGACCTCACTGTTATCACACACAGAACATCACAACATGTGAGACACAAAATAAAAATAGCTGGGCACATCAAAATATTATTAAACTTTTTTCTCTTTGCTTACTCTACTTTTTAACACTAAGCACAGAAGATTGGTATAACCTCTCCTAAGTTAAACAATTCGGTTTTCCTAGATGTCACAAAGAGAAAATACCAAAAGCATAAAAAAGGAGCTTCCAATTCTGCATCTTATGTCCTGAACCACAATTCAAACCCATACAGATCATGAAATCTCATTTCTAGAGTTTTTCTGGTCTTGACCATTTGAGTTCTCATTTCACAAGTGGCATTAAAATAGGGCTTTCCCCAGAATTGTTCTATCCTGATGCATTTCCTAGTCTCACATTCCTGAACAACTAAAAATAGATTCAAAACAGCTACTGTTCAAACCAGCAAGAGCCTCTGTGGTGACATGGGGCAGAGGCTCTGACAGGATGGGCCCAACTCTTCCTCTTATTTTTAGCGGGGTTTTCTTGCGGGGACAGGGGGGGAGGTGGTAAATCCAAAAAACATTGTTTTAAATTTAGTAAATAGTCATTCTACAGAAGCATCTTTCAATACTTGAAAAAAATTAAATTCCAACATAAACATGTTTGAAAATTCACTCTTTGGAATGGTGTCCTGGAGCTATTGCTTATTTTTGATTATTGCTGGTTTTGTATCTCAAAGTAAATGCATTCAAATCTGAATATCACACCTCTGTGACCCAAAATTCACCAGCTGCCTTTTAAAAATTCACCATTTTAAATTAATCTTCACTCAAAAGCTCCAAGGCTCTTGCCATCTAAATCCCTCCCCCATTTGAAAAAATACATTAAGTTCAATCTGCTACTGTCACCCTATACATATGAAGCCAAAAATACAGAAAAATCCTTTCTTTTTTTTTTTTTTTTTAAGTAGGCCCCATACCCAATGTGGATCTTGAATTCAGAGACCCTGAGATTAAGAGTCCCATGCTCTACCGACTGAGCCAGCCAGGCGCCCCTACAAAAATACTTTTTGCTTCAATTTTACCATTATGACAAAAAGTGAATAAATTCTCCTTCAAAGATTTCAACTGAACACAAGTATCTCCTTACTTCTCAATACAATCCCATCACCTCCTCTCCTGTGAGCAGGAAGCTAACTGAGCACTCAGACAATGAAGTTTTCTAGGTTAGTCACTGACAACTACTTCCAGGAGGGTGTTGGAAACTCTAAGACAAAACAATAATTTTTAATAATATGATTAATGCTTACCCAGCCCTTAAACCATGTGCCAGATGCTATTCTAAGGGCTTCACAGTTTATAAACCTAGTCAATAATCCAAAGAGATCAATACATTTATCTTTCCATTTTACAGATGAGGAACCTGAGCTCAGAGAGGTTCGGTGACTGGCTCAAGGTAACACAGCTAGAAAATGAAAGAGGAGATATGAGCCTGGACAGTCTAACTCTGGAGTACCCGAGACTCCACAACCCACTGATCTTTACAGCAGAAAATCCTTCTGAAGTTGCAGTCACTTGCACACAGAGGCGGCCTCACTCCACTGAAGACATAGTACTTGTTCACAGTTAGGAATTAATGAATTTATATATTAATGGTAGTATTTCAGATACTGTATTCAACTCTATCAACACTGGAATATTGTTGGGGAGTAAGCTCCCTCTCTGACAAGATTTTCTGGTCCAAACTACATAGATTACCAGCAAATAAAACAAACAAAAATGACACTTTATGAACATAATCTTGCCCCCCACCCAGATTCACTCCTTTATTGATTTATTACGTGCACTGAAGTCACTGCAGCAGGCGCTCAAGATAAGACAACACCTGAGCAGTAAGCCCCACCCTCAAGGATTTCCAGATCCACGGGGAAAGACATGGACAAAAACCAACAATCACGATACAGCATGATAAGGTCTGCACAAGATGTAATGAGAGTAGAAAAGACACAAAGGAGGGAAACTAAGACCCCAACTCAATCTGAGGTATCTGTTATCACTTTATGGGGAGGTTACAGATGCACGCACACACAGGCATATATACACATGTACACGCATGCGTGCACACGCACATGCACACGTGTGCACACATGCGTACAATGTACACGCATACACACGTACATACATACACACATGCACACACAAGGAGCTCAATAATGCTGTATCTTTAAAAGAAAACGTCTTTCTTTTTTTAAAGATTTTATTTATTTATTTGACAGAGAGAGAGATCACAAAGAGGGGGAGCAGCAGGCCGAGGGAGAAGCAGGCTCCACCCTGCGCAGGGAACCCGATGCGGGGAATGGATCCCAGGACCCTGGGATCACGACCTGAGCCGAAGGCAGACACTCAACTGAGCCACCCAGGCGCTCCCCCCAACGTGTTTTCTATTTACTTCGAGATCTCCTGCTCTTAAAAGGAGGATTTTCTTTTTTAAAGATTTTATTTTTAAGCAATCTCCACACCTAGTGTGAGCTTCAAACACAACCCCGAGATCAAGAGTTGCAGGCTCCAACGATGGAGCCAGCCAGGCGCCACAAGGAGAATTATTCTTAGGTGCTGTTTTACCACAGTACTTTTTAAAATTAAGTTGGAAACGCACGTTGCAAAAGGACACACACAGTAATTCCATTTGGGCATATTTACATTACAATGGATATTATTATTAAGTGCAAATTACACATAAATGAAAGTGGCAATGATACATCATAAGTTTCTATTTTTTCCCCTCTTCTTCTTTCCCACAATTTCTGAAGAAGAAAAGGAAGCCATCACTATTTCCTGCCGTGCCAGTAAAACCGGAAAACATTCCGGTGGAAGTGCAGCTCTGCTGCAGATCGCTCTCGCTCGGAGAGCCCCGGCGACAGAGGAGCCTCCACGGGGCACAGGCTGGACTGGCCAGAAGGGGCCCGTCCATTTCTGCTCGTATTTCATTGGCCAGAACAAGTCCCATGGCCACACCTACAGCCAGCAGGGCGGAGAGAGACCCTCCCCTGGGAAGGGGCAGTGACTATCCCAACAAGAACAGTCTGGAATAGGAGAGCCCTTTCGACCCACCGCCTACGGGACGTCGGGGGTCCCGTACTGCACACTCCGCCCCAGGGCCGCTGCCCAGCAGGCCCCTCTTCAGCTCGTTGCTCAAAGGCCACCTTCCCCGCGAGGCCTCCCCTTACCACCTCCTACCTCCCATCTCCCATCTCCGCCTCACGGTTCTCCACACTTTCAAAGAGTTCAGCCAAAGCCCACAGGTATGTGTACGCACGACATACACATGAATACACGTGCACAGGTCCCTGTGTGCACACACACGTACACACGCACAGGCACACGTGTGCACGCTCCCATGTATACACGCACACGCGTATGTACCGAGAGAGCGGAAGTGACAACAGCAAGAAGGCAACACGGGAAACTGATGCATCTAGGTGACTCCATCAACCTTTTCGGTGGATCTGAAAATTCCCAGAGTGAAAAGTTGAGGGAAAACGAGCTCCACCAGCACGGCTTGTGTTTTCTCTAGCTGGGCTCAGCTGCACAGAGCAGGCGCGAAGCTGGAGTCTCCGGGGCTGCCCAGTGAGGACGGGAAGGTAATGCGCAGTGTGCACAAGGTGCTGAGTATCACGAAGCAGAAGCCCCAGGCAAAGGTGGCATCTGGGTCCCGGGGTCCAGTCTCTTCCTGTGACCCCGCCATCTTTCCGTCCTTGGGTTCAGAAAGACCCCTGCATCCTTAAAACAAATCTCATTGCTTCGGCTCGTTAAATGTTGTGTTACTTACTCTGTGTGTGTGTGTGTGTATGACTTCAGCTCCCCAGGGGCGCTCTCGGTAGTCTGTGCACGGAGCATCACCTCGCTTTTCTCACTAGTGGCTTTTCAGGATTCAAATTCACTTACACTGATGATGTGTTAATGTCATGACAAATCGTCCTAGGCAGTAATTTTGAAAATCGAGCAACATACAAACTCGTACACTATGCACGCAGGTCACCGGACTGGAGCTCCCTCTTCAAGGGTGGTCGGAGCGGTCAGTCCGGCGAAGGGACAGAGGAGCGCTGTGGAAGGCTGGGAGGCTTTGTGAGAACACACAGGGTTTTAGGGAATTCTGAGTTGTTTGAGGATGAGTGTGCGCGGCCACGGCAAGATCCAGGGCAGGCTGGGACGAGCTCACGAGAAGGTCTGGATGCCATGCTAAGACTGAACTTTTTCATAAAGGCGAGGAAGAGGGGTTGACGGATTTAAGCAGGGGAGTAACTGGGTCAGATTTGTCTTTTAAAACGAATCGCTGTCTACTGTGCGGAGAATGGACTGGGGTGGGACAAAGCAAGCCTGGGTGATGGGGACCGTGCAAAGGACAGTTCCAGGGATATTTCATGTGTTCAATCAACAGAACTTGATGTTATTTGCAAGTGAGATGTGAGGAAGAATGGAGTCTAGATTTCGGGCCTACATGGATGGTACCATTCCCTAAAACTGAGGCTACAGAAGGAGATTTTGAAAAGAGAAGGTGAGTTCTGACTGCACTGTGGGGTGAGGTGCCTGGATGAACACCCCAACAGAATACTGCCCTGCAGGCAGCTGACATGGGTAGGTATGGATGGATGTACGTATGCAGGTACAGAACTAGATTCAAAGGGATTAACAACACAAAAGATGTATTTTTAATTTAACTTGAAATCAAAGAGACAAGGACATCAGGACAGAAGTAAAATGAGGATACAAAAAATAAGACTAAGCCAGAAGAGAGGTTCGTACACGTTACACACGTGTGTCAACTCAAACCACAAACCTGCCGAGGTTTAAGGCCACAGTACAATTCAGAGAAAGCAATTTTAGAGGGGCCCCAATGAGGAGACCCACACATCACCCTTGCTGGTGTGGTCTGATTTAAGATAGAGTACCAAGGGCAGGTTCAAAACCCGAGGGTCAGGAGGGCCTCCGGTTGTCATAAGCTTTGCAAAGATGTGCCTTTCTAAAAACGATAAAGAACTACTCTCTCAGGGCATGCATGGGCTGCACAGCCTTCATTCGATCCGCTGTTAATACCTGCTCCCAACATTATTCTCCATAAGCACGGAGCCACGGTGAGGTCTAGTGGCTTTCCAGTGACACCCCCAAGCAAAGCCACTCGAGGAAGCACAGCAGGTTGGGAAGCTGTGTTCTGTCCACCACACTGGGGAAGCCGGAGATGTGGGTGCACATCTCAAGCAGGGGATAGGACCGGCGAGGGGATCGGAGGGTCATCGGTAAGTCCTCAGGATATACTCAGTATGGTATGTACTGGCAGAAACTACAGGTACCAAGAAGGCAGAACTTTGCTATCTCCTGAGCACGTCAGAACTAAGCATGGACCACAGTGCCTGGAGAATAAAGAAAATGAATGCCCCCAAACAGGCTAGTCATTCATTCATTCAACAAATGCACCTGGAAAGGAGGCAACGGAAGGAGAACCAAGAACAGAGTCCTGAGAAACGTCCTTTAGGGTGTATCGGGAAAGAGCAGTCTGCAGTGGAGACAGGGAAGTAAGAAAGCCATCCACCCAGGCCATCCAGAAGACTCTGCCAAAAAACCTGATCGCCAGGGTCACGAGCCAAAGAGAGGTTAAAGGACACGTTCTGAGAAGTGCCCGGGATCTGGCAATCTTAGCGAGAGCAGGGTGGATGCGGTGATGAGGAGGAACGCGTCCGAAAGAGCACAAGGAGGGAAGGCACTGGAAAATGAGGGGGCCAGGAGACCCGCTCTTGGAAGGGCCTGCTCTGGGGAGGGGAGGACAGGGATAAAGCGACAGCCAGAGGAGGGGACAGGACCAGAGGGGGCATCTTGCTGTTTTTACAACCGGAATGAACTAGAGAGCTTGAGTCGAAAGAGGTAGAGAAGGCAGGTAGAAGACTGAATGATTACCAAGAAAGCTAGACACGGCAAGATGGGACGGAAAAGAGAACACCAATGAAGATGTTGCCCTACAGAGCAGAGATAAAAATCCAGCACTTAGAACAGGGGTTGGCACCCCATAAATACTTCCCTTCTACCACTACCACAATTATTATTTTTATCAGGAAGAGGCAGGTTTCATGCCCTGAAAATGGAAAGAAGTCGGTGGGAATGAAGGAGGGAGGTAAAAGGAACAGGCAACAAGTGCCTGACTACTAAGACTTCTTTGAAAAACAGAAGAAAATGTCACCTGCAGGGAACGTGGAGGGGCTGTCCCTTCAGCGAAGTGGGGGGCTGGAGGAGGTGGGTACTTCTAATATTTCTGGAGGGCAGTAGAAGGGCAAAGACACACACCTCGTGTCTTCCTAGTAACTCTGGCTCCTTAAGACTCCTTTTTGCTCAAGCAAGACACCTGTTTTCTGGACGTCAAGCAGGCAGGGAAGGCTCAACCGACCACCGGCAATGGCCAGGGGACCCTGGGCACCTGACGAGCATTGTTTTCCTTGCACACATATAAAATGAGAACACGGCCCAAACCCTCACTTCATAGCGCCCAGGGAAAGTGTTTGGCACATCCTAAGTGCTGGACACATTAGCTATTACTGCTATCATGATTACCATTTCTGGCATGTCAAAAAAACAAAACAAAACATGTTTTTCAAGAAAAGGCCAAAAAATGGTAATTTGCTATGATAAGTGTTGGATTAGAAAAGATTAGTAAATGGTTTAAAAAAAAGAAAAAGAAAACAAGTGACAGAGCAAAGTCCGTCATTCTGCAATATAAGTAACAAAGAGAAGTAGCTCATTGAAACCTGTGCCCACTTGACACTACATTTTCCTTCCAATTATTTTTCTTCACATGTCCTCACAGTCTATTTTTTACCCTAACCCCAACCGAGACACGGATAGAGCCCCCCACACGGTGTGGCACTAGGCGAGCATCCAGGCAGCTTCAGAAAATGACGCTGGTGGGCGCCCAGGTGGCTCAGTTGTTAAGCATCTGCCTTCGGCTCAGGTCATGATTCCAGGGTCAGGGGACTGAGCCCCGCATTGGGCTCCCTGCTCAGCAGGGAACCTGCTTCTCCCTCTCCTACTGTCCCTCCCCCTCTTTCATTTATTTACTAGAGAGAGGACACAGGAGGGAGGGAGGGAGGGAGAGAGGGAGGGGGAGAGAGAGAGAGAGAGAGAGAAAGAGAGAGAGAGCAGGGGCAGAGGGAGAGGGAGAGGGAGAAGCAAACTGCCTGCTGAGCAGGGAGCCCAAGGTGGGGCTTGATCCCAGGACCCTGGGATAAGACCCTGGGATCATGACCTCAGCCAAAGGCAGATGCTTAATCAACTGAGCCACCCAGGGGCCCCAAATGAAAGGAAGGAAGGAAGGAAGGAAGGAAGGAAGGAAGGAAGGAAGGAAGGAAAGAAAGAAAGAAAGAAAGAAAGAAAGAAAGAAAGAAAGAAAGAAAGAAAGAAAGAAAGAAAGAAAGAAAATGACAACTACCTGAATTTCCTACATTGGGAGAAAAGCTTAATCAGTATACGTAATGATGGAAAAACCTGTAGCCATTAAAATTGGTGTTTTAATTTGTAAGGATGCAAGGAAATGCTTATAACACGAGGTTAAGTTAAAATGCAATACATAAAACCGCATATATGATTCAAATGATTTATTCATTGATTCCACAAACTTTAACCAAGCCCCAATGCTTCAGGCAGAAATAAGCGGGCTTTGAAAATTAAAAATGAATGTGACTTACTCTGTGCTGTCAATCTAGCAGGGGAAACAGACACAAAAGCAGATTGCTCTAATGCAATATGGAAAGAGCAGAAGTGAAGCCAAACCAGAGTGGAGGCCTGCAGGAACGTGGGTGTGGAGGGGAAGGTTCCAGGGGAAGGTGACAAGGCAGCTGAGTCTTAAAAGAGGGCGAGCTTGTCATGCTCAGGGAGGGTGGGCTTCAGAAAGAGCAGAAACACAGGAGTAAAAACAGCAGAGTACAGCAAATATACACAGTTAAAAAAGAGAGACAGCAGGCTCATAATGGAGTCACTTGTGCTAAGCCCCATATCAGCAAACCAAGACTTAACACCTCACCTCACAGCAGTTTCAGCCTCACCTGGGAGTGTAATCTTAAAGGAGTAAATCTGGAATTTCCTGACAGCACTAGGCAGGTGATCTGCCTGACAGACCCTCTCTGGCCCCCACGGAAAGATGAGGTGTTCTACTCTTTCCTTGTTCCTAAACCCCTTCTGCCCATAAAAGTCTGCCATTTTGTTTGGCTCTTGGGAACTCCTTTCCATTTGTTAGATGGCATGCTGCCTGATTCATGATTCATTGAATAAAGCCAACATGATCTTTAAACTTACTCTGCTGAATTTTGTTTTTTAACAACAGACGGAGGAAATAATGGAACACCAAAAATAATAGGCCAAGAAATTAACAATGATTACCTCTGAATAACAGGATTACAGGTCATTCTTGCTCTTGCCTTAATTCGTGATTTGGAAATCTTCTTATAAAGAATCATACAGAATTCAGTGAATCTATGCAGCTGAATTTATAATAAAAATATCGGGGGCCTGGGTGGCTCAGTGGGTTAAAGCCTCTGCCTTCGGCTCAGGTCGTGATCTCAGGGGCCTGGGATCGAGCCCCGCATCGGGCTCCCTGCTCAGCGGGGAGCCTGCTTCCCTCTCTCTCTCTGCCTGCCTCTCTGCCTACTTGTGATCTCTCTCTGTCAAATAAATAAATAAAATCTTTTAAAAAAAATCAATTTGAACGAAGAAGGTAGGCTACAAAGATTTCTTAATCTTTTCAAGTTCAAAAAATCTGTGATTCTAAGAGAAAGAAATGACATTAGAAGATTTAGCTTGGAAAAAAATAAATCCTAACCTAGAAAAAAAATAGTACCCTTGGAAAGTGTGATTCTGAACAAAGATTTTCTTTTTACCTTCTGCTTCCTGTTTTCCTTTTTATTTTTGCTTCTTAATACAACGAACCTAAAGTACATTTCATTGTAGAATGCACAGTACTCTAATCCTGCCTCCACTAGCATGAAAGGGAGACATCAGAAGAGAGGAACCAGCGACTGGTCATCATCCCGTAGCCGTGAACTCTAAGTGTTGACAGACAAGAATCTGACAGCCCCGACCCCCTTGCCCACGCTGACAAATGCAGGACCAAGCCCCCCAGTCAGCTGAGAATTGCCACGGGGCACATCCGGGCACAGGCGAAAGAGAAAAACACAGCAGCACTGTCCCCTCTGCAACCCTGGTTTTCCAATCATCTGCCTCCCTTCCCAGATTACTTACCCAGCCCAAACAATGCTGATTCGAAATTATGAAGAGCCTGATTTCTTCTCCAAAGGATATTCTGACCACGTCCAGGCCTGACCCCCAAGTCAAAACCTTTATAAAGCAACTAGTGTTCTGACCCAAATGCTTCCCACCACCCCCAAAGTGTCACTGAGGGTAGGGGGACTCTGGGGGCTCCTGTCCCATCCTCCCTCTCAGAAGCGTCCTAGTTTGGATGTGACTATTTCACAGTCACCCTGTATCCATCCGTTAGTCCTCCCCGTTCTCCAGCGCCTCTCTCTACCCCATGCCCTCAGTTGCCGGCCATGCTTCCCTTCCCTGAGAAAGGAAAGCAGACAAGGCAAGTTACCTTACTTCCTCCACAAGTCCTGTTCTAGTTGACTAAATCTCTCAAAACTAAAGCACAAAATTCTTACAAATGCCAAGTTCTAGCAATTACTAGCCAGCTACACAACTTTCAAACTTGTCATCTTTTGAACTCCTACTGCCTTGGCTGCAATAGAACCAAAGAAATGATTCTATTGTCATCAGAAAGACTATGAACTGTTATTTTCTTAGAGAGCAAACAAGGTTGTGGCCCTTACAATTCCCCAATGTAGTCCAGTGATTGTATTTTCTTCATTACAAGGAGTTTTATAAACTGCAAAAATTATTCACACCAATACTTTCTGCCTGATCAATAACAAGGAAAACATTAAGGAGGCCTAACCACACTCTGCTGACCAGGCAAGGGCTAAGAACCAAAGGCATAACCCACCTAATTACCAAAGGTACTTTCTCGAGTCAACCTGTAACCCTGAAAATATTAATACTGTTAGTTCAAATTAGAGTAATAAATAGCTTATAAGAATACTTATTCTAGACTCTTCATCAACATCTGCCATTAGAGCAACCTTTTTTAAAAAGCATTCCACTTGCAAGTGAGACAAGGGGCCAAGCAGTGGACGAGTGAATTGTTGCTGTGTGGCCCCATCTTCACAAAGTCTTCTACACGACACGCTCTCATGGGGCCAGCTCTGGTCACAATTCCACTGTACCCCTTTCTAGCTGTGTTCCCTCTCTGAGCCTTCCCCATTTAGAAGAGGGTGATGATATAAGTATCACTTATCTAGCAAGAGTCACCAGAGATAAAGGGAATGAACATATTACCTGAATTGTTATCAGTCTACAGTCTGTCTCCCCCAAGCACAATGTAAGCTCCAAGAGGCCAGAGACCTGATGTACTATATTCACTGCCATCTCCCCACTAACTAAAACAATGCCTAGTGCAGACAGCCCACAGTAAATATTTGTTGAACAAATGACAAGTGTCTAGCCAACACACAATAAACAGTCACTTTTTTTCATAACTTCAGCCTACAAGTTTTCTCATCCTTTTGCTCTTTTCCATCTTAAAGCCCAGACACTGTTTTCCTTGGGCTCAGGGCTCTGTCTCACCCAAGCAATATGAATATGTAGCACAGCTACTAAAAATTAGCATTGGATCTGTTAACTGACTGTGAAACTGGCAGGAGAAACTACTAGGACCAGGAGCCTAAGTCCGCCAACATTATACAGCAGAGAAGCATCCTGAGAATAGAACTGTTTTCATTACATCTGGTTTTTGAAAAAACGATTCTTGCAACTACAATTTTATGTCCTCACCAAAAATATCCCAAGTGACAGAAAGAGATGATGTGGGTAACCCCATTCTCATCCTGGATCCTGGGTGGTGATACAGACACAATGACAAGACCAAGTAGCAGCAACTTCTGACACATTCCATAAAATGGATTCTGGTCACTTAAAAGGGAACAAGTGAAACTGACAGCATTAAACATTTCTGAAGAATTTTTTAAAATCCAGGTATATGGAAAGTATCTTAAATTGACTCACAAAATAATTATTGCTGAGACCCAAGGGTACATTCTTCGGCAGGCGGGTTCACGCATGTCCTCTGATCACTACCAAAGCTGTACGTTCCCACTCAGTCTGAATACTCAAAGCCAGTGTTCTAGCAGATCGAGACAACAGTGTGTAGTGTGCTCTTTCAGGGTGAGAAAATACTCCTCGAAGTTCTTGGTGTGAATACAGGTGTCCTCCCTAAAGTGAACGGTCAACGTGAACTTCCCCCTGCAGGTTGTGCACCATCTCTCCGCCCATGCCGACAGGCCCCTCCTCTGCAACTGCACACACTCTCTCGTTCTCATCTTTAAAAAAATAATCTTTAAAAAAGTTTTAAATTTTTTTTTACATAAGTAAATAAAATCAGGAATGGCCACGTTTTCACATAACCATCTCATTCCAGGACGGTGAATGTGCTTACTATAGGCAGTAACATAGAAAAGGACAAAGGTGTCCAACGGGGACACTTCCACAAGCACTTCTTCCCCTCAGCATTCACTTAAATTCTCCCACACTCACAAGCCACTCTGATCATTACATCTCAAGGCAAAAGACTGCTTTATGCACATGTCCCTAGGCCATAAGTCACCAAACTTTTTTAAGTGTGAGGACAGCTGAACAAGGTAAAAATGAATGAACAACCAGAGTCCTTGCAGATGACCACCTCATCTGCCCCAAACTGTCCTTGAGGGGGAAAAAGTGTGGCACTTCTTTCAATGAAACTCCACAGAAATGATATCTGGTCTGTACCTATCATAAGTAAAAGATTAATGTAAAAGTAAAAGGTTCATTCATTCATTAATATTCATCAAACACAAATGTATACGTGCTGTCACATATCAGCATCCAAAAACAAAACACCGAAAATGACAATCTAAACATCTACTTTACGTAACTGGCAACAAAGTGCAACAGGGCTACAATTTTTTTTAACTGGCCCACAAAATAATGACTGCCGAAACCAACGTGTCAATTCCTCCGGCAGATCTATATACGATACGGAAAATGTGGTTGGGTTTTTCTGTTGTTGTTGTTGTTTTTCATTTTTAGCATTTTTTCCCTTCATCTCGCCTCAAAAAAAATTGTTTTTTTCTGGTTGTTCATCTCTCTCAATACCCTAAACATGACAATTTTATGGGTAAATCAAATCATACATAGAAAGTTCTATTGAGTAGATTATAAAGGTTACTAGATATTTTTAAATTTTCCATCAATTTTCATTTCTTTCTCAGAAATAAGTTCCCCCCCAGGACACACATATATGCAGGATTTTCCAGCTCCAATATTAAATGTACTTTATTCCTTTTGAAAATTGGTCACCCGTACATGATTATTTTTGGTCAGTCATGATACCTGATTGGCCAGTACAGATAAATATTTACAGAAAAACACTAATACTTAAAGAAAACAGACTTTGGAGGACATTTTTTTAATTTAAAATTTTTAAAATGTTAAAACCAACATGAGTTGCAGTTTTATCTTTTTTCCTTTTCTCTTTAAGTGGGCTCCACACCCAATGTGGGGCTTGAACTCACGACCCTGAGACCAAGAGGCCCATGATCTTCTGACTGAGCCAGCCAAGTGTCCCCCACATGAGTTATAGCTTTAAATACAACAATCCATATTTCACAAAAAGAAGGGAGTGTTTATACTGTAAAAGCATGACCAAGATACACACTGTACTGGGTAAAATACAAAAGAAGTCCTATTGAGATTGGAGAGATAAGATGTAGAACATGAAAAAGATAATACAGAAGTAAATGCCTCTATGACAAAAACCCTAATTTTTAAAAAAGTGAATCCACTGGTTGAAGTGAAATAAATTATCCAAAGATTCCATATCACGCAGAAGCAGAAAATTACTAAAAATCTCAAGAAACCCTATTAATGACATGGCATCACAGTCAGACATAGTAACATTGTCTCCAAAGAACATGAACATCTCTCTTTGGTGAATTTTCGTACGGTTTTCTATAATCTTGGAATCCGGTCAAACTCTTCCCAGACGTTTATCTACCTGCACAGAGAAAGTCAGAGACAAAGCAGGACCGGCTACAGAACTGGCGGGGCCCACGGTCGCCTGGGTGGCTCAGTGGGTTAAAGCCTCTGCCTTCGGCTCAGGTCATGATCTCAGGGTCCTGGGATCGAGCCCCACATCGGGCTCCCTGCTCGGCAGAGAGCCTGCTTCCTCCTCTCTCTCTGCCTGCCTCTCTGTCTACTTGTGATCTCTCTCTCTCTCTCTGTCAAATAAATAAATAAAATCTTAAAAAAAAAAAAAAAAAAGAACTGGCGGGGCCTGGCACCAAATGAAAATGCAAGGCCTCTCGCTCAAAATTTATGAAGAATTCCGAGACATCAACAGCAGGGCACTGAACCACGTGTGATTCATTAAACCGTCTGACCGCAGGTCACATGCCCATAATGCCAGCCCTGGTGACAAGTATAGACACAGGTCTAACAAAAGACTCTGACCTGATGTGATTCTAGAAGAAGGCCTGGCAGGTGATAGGTGCTCACTATGCTCTGCTTGGAAGTCCCAGGAGCTCAGCTCCCCAAAAGGCCCATAAAAGCAAAGTACTACTTCATCTAGTCAGAAAACTGAACTAATTAAATTACGACACTAGTACACATCTAGAATTTATACCAAACACTGACAGGGAACAAAGAAACAGTGTGCACTAAATACATTTCACAATGTTTAATTAGAAAGCTAATTAAGTCAAGGCCCAGTGCTTCTTAATACTACACCCCATAAGATACCTCTCTCTCCAGCCTGACTATTGTCTTCAAAGAACTGGGCAAGATGCTAAGAATAGAGCAGCTGGTGAGCAGTTAACCCAATGACCTCCAGTTCAGAGATTTCCGCCTCCTTCCTGGCACTGCAGGACCGGCAGGCCCTTCAGAAGACACAGTCCTCGGGTTTGGGTACAGTGGGTCATGTCGGGTGTTATTTTTTAGGTCTGATATATGATGTTGCTTCCGGGATTCCTCAGGTCCTGTCTGCACGGCTTTCAAACCGCCTGACTCCGCTTTCACCCCCTAGTTTCTTCAGGCCACCAGATCACTCCTGATTTTAGAAAAAGTGGTGGGAAGGCGGGGCACCTGGCTGGCTCAGTCAGTTAAGCGTCTGCCTTCGACTCAGGTCATGATCCCAGGGTTCTGGGATCGAGGCCCCCTGTCCGGCTGCCTGCTCAGTGGGGAGCCTGCTTCTCTCTCTCCCTCTGCTGCCACTCTGCCTGCTTGTGCTCCCTCTCTGTCAAATAAATAAATAAAATCTTTAAAGAAAAAGAGGGGGGGAGAGGAGGCTTGACAAGTGATAACTGTACAGATTAATAGTGGGTGAGAAGAGAAGTTTAAGGAATAGAGGGAGAAAATTCCAACCGAACCTTCCACACAAGCCAGGGCCTGTTCGTTACCATAACCAGTAAGATACGGCCTTTTACACTCTTGGCATTATTATAGGCATACCTCGTTTTATTGCACCCTGCTTTACTGCACTTTGCAGAAATTATGTTTTTCAAATTGAGCATTTGTGGCAACTGTCCATCGAGCAAGTCTACTGGCGCCATTTTTCCAACAGCATTTGCTCACTTTGTGTCTCTGTGTCACATTTTGGTAATTCATGCAATATTTCAAACGTTTTCATTATTATTTGTTATGGTGACCTGTGATCAGGGATTATGACTCACTGAAAGCTCAAATAATGGTTTTCATGTTTTAGCAATAAACTATTTTTAAATTAAGGTATACACATTTTATGCCGTATTTATATGCATATAAATATACATACTTTTAGTGCTATTGCACACTCAATGGACTACAGTGTAGTATAAACATACTTTTATATGCACCAGGAAACAAAAAAAATTTGTTTGACTCACTTTATTCTGATAATCGCTTTGTTCGGTATCACTAATATTGCAGTGGTCTGGAATAAAACTTGCAGAATCTCCGAGGTGTGCTGTGCATGCAAGGAGTTTTTTAGATATTGTATGGGCAGCCACTAAAATTCTAATTTTGTACAATTCAATCTTGCATATGTCCCAAGAATCTAGCCTGCCAGGGCACTGCACTAGAAAATTTACATTATCACTGCAATTATTCTGAAGAACAATATCATGAGATAGGTGTTCATACCCCCAGTTTTACAAGTTGAAGAAACTGAGGCTCAGAGAGTACTTTGCTCGGGGTCCTCCAACTGACTGGTTCACTTAAAACTCAACGTTTATCTGATTCTGAGTTACAATTGCCTACCTTTATCTAAGTAATGCAACCTAATGTGCTAACAACAAAAAACAATCACGCCTGGGTCGCTCGGTTAAGCGTCCAACTCTTGGTTTTGGCTCAGGTCATGATCTCAGGGTTGTAAGATCAAGCCCTAAGCTGAGCTCCCTGCTCTGCTTGGGATTCTCTCTCCCTTTCCCTCTGCCTCTCCAGCTCGTGCTCACGCTCTCTCAAAATAAATAAATAAATCTTAAAAAAACAAAACAAAAAACCCTACAACACAAGAACTGGGACTCACAAAATGGTACCTTGTATTCAATTCATGCATTCAACAAATATTTTCTTTTTAAAGATTTTACTTACTTATTTGAGAGAGAGAGAGAGAGAGAGAGAGCGCGCGCGCGCCCGCATGCTGGTGCGCACGTGAGCAGGGAGAGGGGCAGAGGGAGTGGCAGAAGCAGACTCCCCGCTGAGCAGGGAGCCCAGTGCAGGGCTTGGACCCCAGGATCCTGAGATCCTGACCTGAGCTGAAGTCAGACACTCAGCAACTGAGGCACCCAGAAGCCCCTCAGCAAATACTTATTGTGGGCCGCTTTGCGCCAAGGGCTGTGCTATGAGCTAGATGAGAAACGGTGAACAAGGACGATTAGGAGCTTGTGTTGCACCAGCTGGTCCATCACGCACATGGGCGATTCCAATGCAGTGTGACTGGCATCAGGAAAGGAGAAGCAATTTTAATGAAACACCTTTTCTGTTTTCTCTACTTCTCCCCCAGCAACTCCTCCTTCAGCTTCCGCCAGTATCTAAGTGGTTTAGGGATGACATATCTGTCTGTGCCTGGTCCATCCTAAAACCTTTCAGATCAGCAAATGCCTACCCTGTCCGATTTTTTCACCATCTCCAATTTTTCCTCAGTGGTTCTAATAATTTCTACAATCAATTTCGAAAGAACAAAGGTGAATTGAGTTTGCCCAGAATAAGAAATAACTGAAACATTTATCCTCACCACAGGCTTTTCTCAATGTCCAAACTCCTGACCATCTTCAAGGACTGACGTGACCCTCCCAGGGGAAACAGCATGAAGGGCGCCCTCAACAGCACTCCCCTCACTTAAATATCTAGGCTAGACCCGAACTCTGGCCGCCTGTGCCCTCATCTCCCCGCTGGAGTACGAGTTCGCTGAAGGACCAGACCAGGTCCTATTCACATCAGAGACGGTATCTCCGCCTGCGTAGCCCTCAGTGCCTAGCAGAGAATATCCCACCTATACTCGTTGAAAGTAAACAAACAGAATTAATAACATTTACCATCTACATATTTACCACTCCGTTTTTTTATTAAAGGTTTTAAAAATTAACTATAATATGATCTAGTGTTCCTCTGATTACAGTTCAAAATTTCTATGTGCCACTCTTCAGGCCCAAAACACCCTGCTAAGAACAATATACAAAATCCACCTCTATGCTTTTACCTCCTACTTCAGGGAAAGAAAGGAGCAGAGGAAACACTGAATAAATATCTACTGAATGAAGAAAGGCATGGATGATGATAACAGAGAACGGTAAAAGGTAAATTTTAAAAGATATGCTCACCAAGTATTTTCTCCCCGCTTCTTAAACCCATGCTTCTACCATTTTCAGAGGGCTCCTCGGCCGATCCCTGGAGCCTATGCCTCACTCCTGAGCTATCCACTCCCTCCTCCCACTCTCTCTTGAACCAGTTCTGGTCAGCCGTGAAACTGGCCTTGCCGAAGTCACCAACACCCTCCACGCTGCCAAGCCCTACCGTCAAGGCCTAGTCCTGCTCTAACTTATTTTACTGACATTAAACAGAGTTGAACACTCCCCTTAGGCATGAAACACTTTCTTCTCCTGGATGCCAGGACTCCAGGATCTCTTGGCCTTCCTCCTACCTCAGGGGCTGTCTCTCTGGGTCCTCTTTATCTCTTCCCAGCTCTAAGTGCTCAGTCCGCTCACTTCCTCTTTTCTCTATTTACACTCACTCCCTACGTAATCGGTCCATTCTCATCATTTTTTTTAAAGATTTATTTATGTATTTGAGAGAGAGAAAGCACAAGCAGAAGGGGCAGAAGGAGACAGAAAACCCCAAGCAGACTCTGCGCTGAGTGCAGAGTCCAACGCAGGGCTCCATCTCACAACCCCGAGATCATGACCTGAGCCAAAACCAAGAGTCGGAAGCTTAACCGACTGCGCCATCCAGACGCCCCCATTCTCATGATTTTAAATATACTGACACATCCCGATTGGGATCCCAGCCCCAACCTCCTTGAGCTGCAAACCCAACATATACCAAGAACCTACTTAACATCTCCATGTGGATTAACTGCTAACCAATATATAGTCATAATATGATCGAAACAGAACTTAGTTTCTTCCTCCAATCTTCTTTCAATATTCCTCATTTCAGTATATGACAACTCCATTATTCAAGCTGTGTAGGCTAAAACTCTTGATATGACTGTGGTAGAGACTGCTAGTGGCCTCCTCATTATATATTCAGCCACCATTTGGTTGTGGCCCTGTGACTAAGTTTGGGCCAACAAAGTGTATAAGCGATGTCGTATGACACTTTCTGACCATGTCCTTAAGGGATAGGGACATGCCCTCCCCTCCCCATTAGTCCCTAAGCGCTGGAATGCAGACGTGCGAGCAGGAGCTGGAGCAGCCATACTGGACTACAAGCTAGATGCCTCACACTGGGGATGATAGAGCACAAAACAAAATGAGTCTGGCTCCCTAGGAATCGTGAAATTACTAAACCAGCTCTCAACCACCTACTCAGATTTTTACTTGAAAGAAAAATAAGCTTCTACCTTGTTTAAGCCATTGTTGTTTTGGATCTCTAGGCTCCAACAGCCGAACCGGAATCTTAACTAATGCACAGAATTTGGAATCTGGAAGTAATCAACCTAAATAGACTACAGTTATGTGGGAATGGCCTGGGGGTCAGCATGGGCACAGATACTGCAGGACAGAAGGTTGTTAGTTCACAACAAAATATTTGGTAAAACCCGTGACATTTTCAAAAATTGCCTGCATGCCAACATGGCCTGTAATTCTAGGAGAACTGGTTGAACAATTCAGAATTTGGGTGCTTACTGGCTTCTTGCCACTTTTTAAGCAACAAGTCCCATGAGAATGAGACAGATTCAAGCTACAACCTGCCGATTTGCATGCAGAGATAAAAGGGAATATAGGTCTGCCTAAGGCATGTCCATAGCCTACAGTCTAAACCAACTCAGGATCTGATAATTCGGGGGCTAAAAAGGGCCGATAAAGCCAACTCCTTCAGTAACAGAAGGAAAGAAGCTAGAAAACTGTTTGTCCCCTGGAAGGGGATATTCTCCAATGACATGTCCCCAGAGGAAAAGAGATACTGAAAAACCACCACAAAGGGCAAGGGACAAGGGAGATCCTCCAAGACAGCAGAACAAGGGCTGCTGAATGAGCAGTCAGGAACTCCTACCACTGCCAAGGCAGCAAGTCCCCGCAACATGGCCTGGCAGGAGCCAATAATGACTAAGTACCAGAAAGGGGTCTGTACTCCCCACTCTTCCCTAGCCCAAACTGGAGTTCTATTTCCATTATCCTATCCTATGCGATCACAGTACATAAGGCGGGAAGCAGTGTTGGGGGGACACCAGTAGACATCTTGTATTTCAGTCTAAAGGTTCCTAGACTGTGTATCAATCAGTCAGAGACTCTGGGCTCTGAAGCTGACTGAGGGCTGTCTCCTTCGGAAAGGTGTGCAGTGTGTTCTAGATTTGGGAAGAAGGGTCTGGAAAGAAAGGCCGAGGCTGTCCTCCCCTTCTAACCTAAGAGAACTTTTCAGTGAACATTTGGCTACCCAGGAGAACCCGTACTTTTCAGCTTCTCAGCAAGGAGCTGTGGCCACGTGCCTTGGGTTCTGCCTGCATTTTTCATTAGCCAATGGGAGGCGAACAGAAATGATCACGCAGCTTCAAGGTTGTGCTATTCAAGTGAAGGCATATGACGTCTCCTTCCCCTCTCCTCTCTTCCCTCCTGCTAGAGTGCAGACATGTACAGACCAAAAGAGGGAAGCCATATGTTAGGCAAGTTGGTAGAATGAGACAGAAGGCACCTTCTCCCCCTAATGAACACAGAGTTGCCCCAGCCCCCTATTTAGAGAGAAATAAACCTCGATCTGGCATAAGCAGCTGTGACTGCAGGTCTCTGTCGCAAAGGTCCACCCAGTGCCATCCCGACTCACACAGCTATTCTCGACTCCACTCTCACATGCCACGTCCCCCCCCATCCCCTGGTGCTGGGGGTTCCCGACCCGACCTGACCAGCCACTATCTGACCCTTTGTTACTTCTTCACAGTAACCCTGTCCTGGGACTCCTGGGATGGCCTTCTTTCTGCTTTCACTCTTTCCCCTTTTGTCTACGCACTGCACAACATACGATCCTTTTAAAACATAAACCAGAATGGGGCGCCTCACTAGGACAGTCCGTGGAGCATGCGACTCTTGGTCTTAGGGTTGTGAGTTCAAGTCCCACATTGGGCATAGGGATTAGTTTTAAAATTTTAAATAAATAAAATAAAATAAACATAAGTCAGAACTTAAGACCCATGAAGGCAGGGTTTCTGCCCATACTTTTCATTGGTACCTCCTCATAGTCTAGAACGAGATTGGACATATATTTCACCAAACTTGAGATGTCAGTGATTATAAGCTGCACTGCTATTTTTTGCACTGCCAACGAAAAAAATACTGCCCATTAAACCACAACAAAATGGCTTAACAATAGTTACAAACAGTTACACCAGCCTCCCGTTGCTTTGAGATCTCTCACAGAGGAACGTGGAGTGTCTGATATTTAGCTGCATTGCCTACGTATGAAAGGCAATCCTTCCGACTGTATGTTCAATTCCAAAATGTGGCACAGCTTCATAAACTTACAGACTGCCGCCTTTCTAAAGCTCCCTAATGCACTTCGTTGGTGCTTTGCAATAAAACATGGAATTGTGGTCATTCCTCCAACGACATTTTCTTTACTAATATATAAACAGTCCACTGCCGCTGCTGACCCTCCTGCATACAAAGTAACATTTGCTTTTAATTATTGCTGATCAAGGTGTGATTTGGGGGAAGACATTTACAATGGCAACTAAATTTAACATCCATGGCACTCAACTGAAGGGGCAATAATATAAACAGGTAGAACCAGGTGTGCACACAAACAGGAAATGACCAGTGTGTCAGACCTGCCACCTGGCTAATAGTGATGATACCATTATAACAAGCATCCCAATGCAATAGATGTTAAAACGTGACGAAAAAAGGGGTGGGGAAGGGCATCTCACAATTGACTGAGCCCCAGTTATAAGAACTCAGATTTTGCTAAACAAATGACTGACTTCTGCTCCTGTGTCCTTGCTCAGTGGGCTCCAACCACCCTGTGCCTCCTTGCTTTTCCTGGAGCAGACCGAGGATGCGCCCTGTTTCCTGCTGTTCCTTGTACCTGGGAACACTTTTCCCACCAGATGGCTCCTTGTCAGCCCTAAAATTTCTAGTCAAAAGCCACCTCCTGGGGCACCTGGGTAGCTCAGTCAGTTAAGTGTCCGACTCTTGATTTCAGCACTCAGGTCATGATCTCATCCTGGGATGGAGCCCGGGGTTGGGTTCCATGCTCAGAACCTACTGGGGATTCTCTCTCTCCCTCTGTCCCACCCCCTGCTCATGTCCTCCCCCTTTCTCTTTCTCTCTCTTTCTCAAATATATAAATAAAATCTTTAAAAAAAAAAGCCACCTCCTAAAACTGTACACACTCCATATCCACATTACTCTCCACCCCTTTTGCTGATTTGGTTTTTCTTGGTAGTCTTATCATCACATGACATTCTAAGGGTACATGTTTGTTTATCATGTTTCCTCCCACTGGAATGAAGATCCATGCAAGCAGGCTCCTGCAGTAACTGACACACAGCAAGTAAACAGTAAATACAGTTCAGTGAGCTGCTTATGGGAAGACACATCCACCTACACGTACTCTAAGCACCTTGTGAGCAAATGCACTCTGCATCAAGCAAAAGCCTGGAGACCCAAGGGCCTCTCATCACAAGTCTGTCTTCTTCCCCTACAAGAATAGGGGGCTATATGATGAGCTCCACTCTTAGCAATAATCAGGGCTTCCATTTTCCATCTCAAAAGGAACAGTTAAAATGCTATAAACATCATAAACTTGCTTAGGTTATTTCTGTTTTCAGGTAGTTTAGTAAAGGGATTAAGAACTCTGAAATCAAGGGCGCCTGGGTGGCTCAGTCAGTTAAGTGCCTGCCTTCAGCTCAGGTCATGATCTCAGGGTCCTGGGATTGAGTACCATACCGGGCTCCCTGCTCAGGAGGGAGTCTGCTCCTCCCTCTCCCTCTGTGATCCCTCTTGCTCTTGCTCTCTCTCAAATAAATAAACAAAATTAAAAAAAAAAAAAAAAAGAACAACAACTCTGGAATCAAAGAACTCTGGATTAGAATCCAGGTTCTGCCACTTTCTAGTTGAGTGTCTTTTAGCAAGTTACTTATTTTATACCATTTTAAGCCTCAACTTTCTTATCTGTAAAATGGAGTGATATTACCAACCTCGCTGAGCAAATTAAGTGCTAGCACATATAGAATGCTCAATAAATGTTAGCTGATATCATAATCATTCTCTCTCTCTTGGCTAAGAAGGACAGAAAGGTGAAGAACGGAAGTGGGGGCTACATCCCACTTTCCTACCAGGCTAGAGGAAGAAGCCTAGTTATAGAGTGGCAGCAATTATCTACTGGGAAAAAAGTGAGCTTGGGTTCTGAGGCCTGTTACAAAGGAAGAAAAGGTCAAAGAGATGGAGAGGGTCAGAGTGGAAAGGCCAGGGGTGGGGGTCTCTATGTTGGCTCATCTTTCAGTGGTCCAAAAATCTGCTTGTTCCTTGTCTGGAATTCCTCATCCTCCCTCAATCCATCCTTCTCGCCAGCTAGAAACCAAGGAATCATCTTCTCTCTTCCCCCACCCCCAACTCCTTTACATCAATCTGATCGTTAGAAGTGGGTTAACTTAGATCCTCAATATTTCTGGTGTCTGCCCTCCTCCATCCCCACTGCCAGTGCCTTCTTTCGGCTCCAGTGCCTCCACTGCCTCGCTGCTAGAGAGCAACACGAGCCTCCTAATCTGTCTCCCGGCCTGCAGCCGCCTTCTTCCAACCCACGTTTACACCTTCCCCGTCACCTTTCTAACCCTTCGCATTCCTCAAAGGCTTCTTACAGTCTTACTGACCAAGTTCAAACTCCTAAGTACTTCTGAGACCCTCCCAGATCTGGTGCCTGCCTACCTGCAGCCACTCCCCTGGCAAAATCCTGCCTCCGGGCCCTCATTCGGGCTTTTTCCTGGGCTCCCCAGTCTCACAGCCACTTCCAAGAGCCTGTCGCCTGGCAACTACTGCTCAGCATTCAGCATCACTTTTTCTTGAAAGTCTTCACTACAGCACTGCCCCACCAGGGGTCCCTTCCTGTTTTTCTTACTGTCTTGTGCATCCCTCCGCAAAAGCACTTAGTACCCTATACTGTAATTGTTGGACTTCCTACCTATCTCTGCCTCCACCCCCACGCCCACCCCCGTTAAATTACAATTTCTTTAAGAAAAAGGACTGTCTTTTTCCTAACCTCCCTAACACATCGCTAGGGATACACAGCATTCTTAAAAAAAAAAAAAAAAGTCTGTTGAGTGAACAATTTTCGAGGGGCCTGATAAGGATTAGTACCAAAAAGACTATAAACTCGATCACACCATGAATGCATTCATGAGAAACAACACTCCTACAGAAAAACTATGTAGATCAAGCATGTTAGTAGGCTATGTATATGGAAGCTGCAGTGAATTTACTGGGAGTTTTTAAGCAATAAAACGTAGTAAAAAGAGTTTTTAGATCAGGCACCTTGGGTTTGAACTCCAACTCTACCAATTCTAAGCCAGATCACTATGGACAAATCAGTTAACCTAATTCTCAGTTGCCTCATCTATAAAACAAGGAAAATTCAAGGACCTTCTTGATCACACTGTTGTATTCATTGAGACAATGGTTGTAAAGTGCCTGGCACCAAGCAGGTTTCTAAGGCTGTTAATAAGTGTCGGTCCCATGCCATTAAAGAACACTGCTAAAAAGTGCAAGGTCACATATTCTGCATTTGGGAAGGAAGATTTACCACTTTTCTAAAACCTTGACCACACCCTAACTATCCCAGCCAGCCATCTTGAAGATGAACTAGGTCATAAAGATGATTTAGCAGCCCCCCCCAAAAAAGAAGAAAAAAAAAGAAAGAAAGAAAGAAGAAGAAAAAGCAAATCATTTCAATGCAATTTTATCACCACAGCTGAAAAATAGTTTAAAATACCTGTCCTGCCTACTCATAGCATCACTTTGGTATAGGAAGAAACAAAACATGAGTAGGCTACAGACTGAATGTAATGTACATAATGAAGCCTTGGAATGTAGGTTCCTGAAGAGAATGAACTTAGTCATGGATCTGCTCCATAGAAATGAACTCACTGTAATGTGCCACATAAATAACAAACAACAAGGAACTTAAAGAACGACTCTGCACAAGAGAAGAAAAGTGTAAGAGTTTCAGGTGATCTATGAGAGGGACCCATAATCGAAAATCCTCTAAGGCTACCAGTCTGGTGAGACCAACCTCTATTTTGCAGGGACTGTATTTGCAGACGTTTTCATTTTGTTTGAATATAAAACTCTGCCTTACCTAAGTGCCTAATTTAGATGGAAAGATCACTGTCTTATCTGTTTTCACCCTGAGATGTATGTTTGAATTTTCAGCAAGAGAAATGCCTTATCTTCTAACCAAACGAATATCACCTACTGTATCTGTGACACAGTTTTCACCAAGCGAGTAACAATACAAAGGCAAAAGCTCTGGAAATGTCTTTGTTGAGAACTGTTCACTCGATCCCAGAATTAAGGAAATGGATTAAAAAACAAAAACGAACACTTAATTTGTTCCAGGTTCTGTGGAGACTGAATTACCAGTTACTGAACTGTTCCCTCTTCGTTCAGGCCACCTAATTGTCGGACGTAATTTTATGTTGATCTAATATTAGTGAATTTAATTTTTCACATTTATTTCAATATCCCGTTGACCTTGAAAAATGTTTTTCTGATCTCTTCCACAATGATTACATTTGTTCCTATACAGTCACAAAAAAGTTACAACTCCCTCCAAGACTGGTTAAAGTGAAGTGCCACAGTGTAGATAATGCAGAATTTTTAACTGGTCTCTACGCTTTATCTGCCTGACAATTTCTTGGTGAAACCTCAAGTAAGTAAAACCTCTAAACCAGCAGTAACTTCGAGAACATTAAGAAAAAAAAAATTTTCTGGAAGCAAAGGACTACTAAAAAACATAAACTCTTTGCCTTAATTTACCCACCAGAATTACTATTAAAGAAAGGGAGGACAGATTTTAAAGAATTACCTAAAACAAAGTGCCTTTAAGGGGATCTCTTGAGAGTTCCTACTGGAATGAAAGAAACCGTTCAATATTCTTCTAATTTTAGTTAGATTACATTCCTGATGTATTTGAGAAAACAAAGTCAATAACACAGAGTAAGCAATCCTGACTCTCCAAATAGCCAAGCATCAAAACCCACAAATTATTTGTTTCCCTTCCCACCTGACATCTGAAGTCACCACTTGCAAGCCCCATCCCGGACAATTTTAGTCCCTAAGTAAATATACTGACTAGTCTAGCTAAATCCGAAGCACGTAAGTCTTATAGTTTAGCCAACCTGATGGATGACTACTTTCACAGTACTGTAGGGAAGTTTTATAAGAACTAGTGAAAGAAATGAGGAGGTAGATTGAAGAGAGGGAGGCCAGAAGGGTCCTGAAAGGGAAGCTCCTCATTTGTAAAAAGGAAGGGAAAAGTGAGTAGAATCACAGAAAATTCCTTGTACCCTAGTTGCCACTGTTTTTATGACAACCTTATTAAATAATCTTCAAAATATCAAGAAAGAGATCTGTAAAACTCCTTTCAGAAATGATAATAGGGGAAGTTTACAAAGTCATTTGCTACCATTTGCTTCCTGTTCAGCAGAAGGCAAGTTTGAAAGGGCCAAGAACTAGAAAAAGCTGAATGAAAGAGAAGTATGCCAGGGGTCATTCATTAGTACTTGCTATATTACAGAATTTAACTGGAATTCACTAGACTTTTGAGAAGACATATATTTTGTTTAGTATCAAAGAATCTGTCTGTAGGCCACCCCCAAACACAAACGTATGTTTTAATCAACTTATACAATGCAACAGCCACACACACGTGGGATTTCAAATACTGCTTTTAAAGACATACATCCATACATTCTAATTCCACCCAAAATGATTCTTTAAATCTCTGCAGTAAGGCGCGCGTGCACGCACACACACACACTTAACTTGATGTAAATCTAGCCCTTCTTGCTTAAAACCGAGGAAAAGAATCAACGCCTCCATATGCTCCCCTCTTCTTCAGACCCGAAAAGACCCGAAAAGAAGCAAATGGAGTTCAGAACGAAAAAAGAAAGCAAGGTAATGCAGGAGAATACAACTGGAGACCCGCTCAGGGACTCCTCTTATTCCTGGAGAATGTCATCTCCATTCCTTCCCCCAACCCAAAGGCCAGGCACCACTGGCGCAATACCATCCCTGTCCAAAGCGCCCAAGAGTTGCCAACTAATCTCCCAAGGTGTCCCCCAACCGCCTCACCTCATCAGCGCTCAGCTCCTCCATCGCTTTCCTCTTAATGGTGAAAGGCGTTAGGGAGAGATCCTTCCGTTCTTGAGACCGGGGCGGGAGGAGAGTGGAAGGTGTCTATCGGGCTGTCTGGTCCCCCGGATGGGGGAGGTTTCAGAATTGCATAGTCAGAGGTTAAAAAATAAGAACACGAGAGGCACTGAACCGCCTTGGCGCCGGTCACTCCGATCGCCCCACGGACTCCGACGGCTGCCTGTGCCCCGAGCAGCCTCCTCTGGCCGCCACGGCTGCTGCTCTACAGGGTTAGGTGAAGGCGCCCCTCTTGCCCTCTGCTTCCCGGGTTACCCAGACCAGGGGCTCGGGTTTCCAGCTCGTCTCGCGCTCCGAGCCCGCTCTGTCTTCGTGGCGGTGGCGCGGCAGGTGCTCTTCCTCCAGCGGATCCCGCTCGCCTTCCCACCCGTGGCCCCGGGCGGGCACTGTTCGACGGCAGAGCGGATGCCCCGAGGCGCGGCGACCCCAGAGCCGCGGCGGCAGAGCCCAGCACTGAAGAGGGAAGCCCCTCCCCTCCCAAAGCAGGCCGGCCACGCCCCGCCTCCACGCCGGAGCCCGGGCAGGGGGGAGGGGGAGGACGGGACCCGCGAGGCTCGGGATGGAAGAGTAAATCCTCCTACCCCGCCACCCCTACTCTTACCCCCTCGCCCCACCAAGTATTATTCATCAAAACAACAGGGCGGCCATCTTTGAAAGGGATCACGTGACCCCGCCAGAGAGGCGGGGCTCCTGGCCCCAGGACGAGGCAGCCAATGGGCCGCGGGCGTCGCGCCGCCGATTTCCTCTCGCCTGCGTCTCCTCCC